>RZIO01000001.1:1705627-1726398 GCA_004338095.1 Gloeostereum incarnatum | reverse complement strand
TGGCTATACTTGTTATCATGATGCTATCTCGGAGGCGTTTTGGTGGATTCGACAATGTAAACAGGTGGCTTGCAAGCATGGGTATGTAACGGTTGGTTGAGCCGCTTACAAGGATAGCCATTAATAGTCTAATGCCTACACTTGTCACACACCGACGACCGTAGACGACTCTGGAAGCCGCCTTCCGAGTCGTCTACAATTTAGCTGTCGGTGCCACAGCTTCCGTCTTCAGGTCTGTGTTCCCAAAGGATTGGGCGAAATCAGGAGAGGAAGAAAGGCGCGATGGCTTCTCAAAGGACAGTGCCCACCCCCTCAAGATATCAACGAGGTCTTGAAGCTCGGGCTCGGTGTTTCCAGCATGTATGACCACTCTGATCCGCTCTTGACCTTTCGGGACCACGGGAAAAGGAATGCCTTGTGCTGCATATCCTCTTCCTCTGAGGAAATACATGAGTTTTTCTGGTTCTTCGGTGAGGATGGGAAAAATTGGCGACAACAAAGAGTCCTCCATAACAGTGGAACGACCTGCAGGGAGAGACAAGAGGCCATTTGGGACACCTTCTAAGCCCTGCACAAGTATCTTGTGGAAATATAATGATAACGAGTGTAACCTGTTCCTGAGCTGGCAGCCCCGAATAAGTTCCCTAGAAATGATCAAAACGAGCCTTTAATCTTACCTGATCTGCTTCAGGAGTGGAAAGGAAATCGAACGAAGCATTTAACGCCACCAGATGGGCATGCGGCATGGCTGTCGTAAATGCGAATGGTCTAGCAAATGTGAAAATTGTCTTGCGAATAAGTGGGTTTGTGAGTAGGACGGCTATTCGAGCGTTGTCGATCACTTATTAAATACCTTCCAACAAAAGAATATGCTCACCGCCACAAAACCCTCTTCCCTTGCCGAAAGTATGCAGAACCGTATGGATATGAGAGTCTAGTCCGAGGAGAGATACATATCCTCGACCTTTTTCTCCATATACTCCTGAAATTCAGAATGTCATTTTTTGAGTTTCCCCAGCGTAAAGGATGTTCAGAACCTGTTGTATGGGCCTCATCAACCATGAAATGAAGTGACCTGTGGGGAACGTGTTCTTCTGCAATGCGCACAAGCTCCGACAAAGGACAGAAGTCGCCGTCCATGCTGTACAGGCTTTCAACGACCACGAATAGAGTAGATTCGCCAGAGAAAATATCTGGGTGTCGTTCACGAATTGATGCCAAGTGATTCTTAAATGACATCAAATCGTTATGCTTGAACGAGTACGCTGAACGACGCGCCGGGGAATGTCTGATGCCGTCGAGAACTGATGCATGCACCATTTCGTCATACAGAATAGCATCGTGTTCTCCAGGGACAGAGAAAAAGAAAGCTGTATTGGCTTCGTATCCAGAATTGCAGAGCAATGCAGCGGGAGCATTGAACAGTTGCCGCATGCGTCCTTCAAAGGCAAGATGATCGCTAGTATTCCCTGTCAGCAGTCGACTACCCGTAGCTCCGAAGAGGAACGGCTGCTGCTGGGCGCGAGCCATGAATATTTTACGGAGTTGCTGGTTTGAGGCGAGGGACAGGTAGTCATTAGAGAACATGTCGGGGACGGAAGAGGGCTGAGGCTCATCCACAAGAGGGACCCGAAGGGGAAGAGAAACAACCTTCCCGAGCTTGCGAAATCGCGAGCTGATGTCTCGTTCAAGGGCTGTCACGGTAGGCAGCCCAGTAGTAGGCATATCCGGGGAGATAATACAGTGGAGAAGCTATGGGTCTGCTGGCCTAAGTATTAAATAATACATGAGCAGGCACACATACCATGTCGACAGGAAAAGTTATATAATGTGTAAACCGCCATTATATATATTTGTTTTTCTGATTGATACGTCGATGGAAAAAACAACAACACGAGACCGCGAGGACAGCCTTATATGGATAGATTGTGGAACAATCGTATTTCAAACTGTGGGATTGGCTTGCTTGGAGCTTGAAAGCTTGAAGAGCGAACCAAATGTACTGTACGTGGTTTCAAAAAAGCTCACACATATGTCTGTGTATGCACAGAGCTCACTGGCAGTATTAGTCACAGACTTGATGTAGGATATGTAGGTCGCGTGCGCTAACGATAAGATTCATAAGAAGCAACGTCTCTGGAGTAGATAAGCATGCTGGAAACATGAGGTTACTAGGTAGGGATATCAGCAAAGATATCAGTCAGCCTGTCAGGAATAATTTAGTCTACGTCTCCGAGTCTGAAATACGAAACTTTCGGATGCATGTGTTGGATGCTACTGCTGTCCGACCGTCGTTTTCAAAATAACGACTTCGGACTAACCTACGCTACAGGACTACAGGCCAATAAATTCAGCAATTGGTGCGACCGAGTAATAATAATAATATATAATAATAATCTCCGAAGCATTTGCCGATCGCAGATCAACGCACCTGGGTCTAGGCATTCCAAGTCCCCCCCTCCACAACAACTGTTAGTGGGCTACCCGAGAGTACCCGAGGCCACCCGTCTTTCTCTCAGCTGGACAGTGTCTGGTACTCGTACGTGCATCGAGGCACCTGCCAGCACTCCCTTGCTGTAATATGTTGTTGTTGAGAATCTAGGTATGACAGACCATCAATAGTCCTTGATTTCCCTCTGATCCTAGCATCACAAAAACCGTCCGTTATTAGTGGACCTGCACATGCGCCGTGCGGAAACTTGATGATCCGAGTCGGTCTATCAAACCGAGGATTCTATCAGTGAACGGTCCCCTCTTTCTTACCGCAATGATCGTGCTCAAGCGACAATTCACCGCAACCGAGGGGTGGTTTTGGTCATTATGGCTTGAATCGTCACTTCATGGTACGTATCATCGATACCACCCGGTGACTGACGTCTCAGCTGAGCAAACGCTTCCAGGGATGTATACTATCCTCTTCGGAGCCCACATGTACACGACGTTGTGCGTTTCATGCCTCATTTTCCCTCATACGTCGTCTCATTCCTCTTATTAGTGGACGAAGTGGTGCTAGGAAGAGACCTCAAACCCTTTCCAGCAAGTACCTGCTCAGTGTGCTCATGGTGCTCATGTACCTGATCGCTACAAGCCATATATGCATGGCAATTGTGGGGGACCGCCAAACATTCATCACGAATCCAGACGAAACCAAGGCCACTGCTCAGCAAGTCAGTGACCCTCTTCCCATGGCCCAGTTGTCGTTGGAGGTTGTGAACGTGCGGTACCCCGTCGGTCTCTTCAATTCTCCCTGATCATGCCTTTATATCAGTGTCTATTCGCCGATCTTATCATCATTTGGAGGGCGTGGGTTCTCTGGGGCCAGAACTGGCGAATCGTCGCGTTCCCAGGTTTCCTGCTGACAGGGACTGCGGGTATACCATACTTCCTCGACTTCCTCGCGCAGATTCTCTAAATGATACTATGCCACTAGTGACTTCATTTATCATGCTGTCAAAGCTTGCAACAGTCCGCACCGAAGGCACGGCCTTCACCGCTGTCTTCAGCGCCGAGGTCCAGACATGGGCTATCTCCTTCGCCGTCCTAACTCTCACAACGAACTTGTTGATCACCATTCTCATCGCTGCCAGAATCTGGTTCGTATCGACTGTTTGGCAACTCGCAGATACGAAGACTTATACTATTGCACTCAGGTATCACAATCGTGAAATGCAGAGAGCAATCGGCCGCTCCATCGTTCTTGAACGGTACAAGGGAATCATCCTTTTGATTATTGAAAGTGGGGCCGTTTATTCGGCTGCATGGGTCAGTACATGGCATACCTTGATTTTTCTCTGAAACCCCACTAATGCCTTTACCCTCTCTCCCTCCAGATCATCTTCATCGTTTTAAACGTAGTGAATAGTCCAGCAGTGATCATCATAATCGACTGCCTCGCACAGCTCACGGGAATTGTACCCACGCTGATAATATTCCTCTGTACCATTCGGCGAGATGTGGACACCCAGCGGCATGCCACACTCTCAGCCTGGAAGACGTCTTCCGGGTCGGGATCGAGGCCGCGACGACAGCGGACCGATCTGGACACCGACTTTGAGGGGTTTGCAATGGACGGAATCCCAGTGCGTCTACAAACGGAAAGGTCATCGGAGACTGCGGCACTTAGTAGCGACTCTCTTAAGACGGTGCCCTCGATGCAGTTTGCACCCAATGACTTGCCAGTGCCACCCAACAAGTCACCCAAACCGCAGACGGAGGAGGTGTAGACCATTAATTCCGATTTCACTATACTATTGTTCCACTCGGCAGATGTGAGGGCGTTGTACTATTAATGTTGTACTTATTCTCACCAGTTGGCCTGGAATTTTAAGATTGAATTTATGTTATATTTATATCCACGTGATGCGTGTGAGTCGTGACGTGTTGCATGGACGTCCATTGTCATCCTCGGACCTTGAAAGCTGCTCTCATCATTGCGGCAACATGGTTGAGATCAACCCTGGCGACATTCCACTTCCTGCCTTCCTAGATCCACTGCTGGACTACTTTGAGGAAAGTCTACCTTCACCTCTCTACGCAGCCGTGATATCTCTTCTCTCGCACTCTCTCGCGGTCATCTCAGCGTTCTTCACACTATTGGCATCCCTTTTGACAACAAACCCAGCAAATTGGGATGCTCAAACGTTTCTGCCGCCGATAATAGCTCTCTTGACAGCGTATCTCGCTCTTTCGAGCTTGTATCGTACGACTACGTGGATGTTGCGCACCAGCTTCTGGTTCGTGAAGTGGGGTGCGATATTGGGGGCGTTGATTGCGGCAGTGGGTACGATGATGCGGTCGGGTGAAGTTGGTGCGCTCGGGGCGGTTTCGGGCTTAGGTGGGATGCTTATGGGCATGTTGAATGGCGAGGCGGGAAAGAACCGCGAAAATGTCTCGCGGCGGAGACCCCGAGGCAAACGGCCGTCACAATCCAGACCAAAAGCATGGGATTCCTTCGACAAGCATAAAGAATGGCAATATCAGGAGAACGAAGCTCGGGATCGAAGTGACGAAGGGCTCGGAAGCGTCATTCAGGAAATCATAACATCAGCAGAAGAGAGTGGATGGTGGAATTTTGCGCAGGGCATACTCGGGGGAACTGATGAGCGGCCGCAAAAAGAAGGGACCAACAAGAAGGCTGCGAAATCGAAGGGATCTACTTCACGATAGACAATTTGTAACGATAGCACATTTCACTCTCTCTCTCTAAAGTGTATTGGTAGCTTACTGGCGAGGATATGTTGTAGTACGATAAAAGGGATAAAGCAGTTATCATGTAGTTTTTATCTCGGGGTGGGTGTAACGATAGCTGTATCGAGAGCAACATGTCAGGCAGAAGAAACTGGAACGACACAAGGGAGACGCACTGTGCAATACGACCTAGCTGAGTGAGGCCAGACATACCGACGAAGAAGTTGACCTAGAATGCAAGAAATATAAATCTTAACAAGGAAAGAGGGGAAGGGAAGAAACATACTGCAGCAAGACTATAGTTAATGGGAGTGATTACAAGGGAGTAGCGGACCCAGATGAAACCGGTCGCGGTGAGAGCTGGAAGGGACGGACGGTAAGGAGACGAAAAAGTTGTAGGAAATAAATATGCACGGACCGACATTCTGGGAGACACTGAGTTTCTCTGGAGGCCTCCTGAGATCATTGATTCCAGCAGCAACTAGACACCATTTCATCAAGGGAGCCCAGAAGAAGACGGTCTTGGGCCCTGGAAAACAAAGGAATTTAGAGCGGACCACATGATACAAGTTGTAGAAGTACCCGCAGGATGGTTCATAAAACTGGCGAATTTTGAGGCACTAGCAGAAGCAGCGGGGCCTGACATGGTGGCAAGGATTACAGTACTTACTAATTATGTAATGCCACAAGACAGACGCGCCACGGTCCGGACTCCGCTCCGCCGCGAGTCGGGATCTCCCGAGTGGCGTCTGTAGGACTGGCCTAGTCTTCGCTGCAGTTGGCTTTCATCAATGTTCACGTCTATATAAACCATTTCCAGTCGTGTCTTCACTCGAAGCCATGACACAATGTTGGGAACCAGGTGTGCAGTACAACCAAGGCTCTGTCGTCGAGTATCAAGGTCATCCACTGTCCAAGCCACCATAGCCAGCATCAATCCCACCAGCCTCCTCCTCAGCAATGGGGACAAGAGAAACAGAAACAGAAACACCAACACCAACCACCCCCTCAGCAGCACGGCCAGATCCAAGGTACCTTTCTTGCATCTTAATCGCCTTCATTCTTGCTTCATCCTCACACCCAGGTGGAGAACACGGCCAACCCCCTTCCAAGGTCGACGTATCTCATGAAGAAAGCAAAAAGAACTGGTACGACCTCGACGACGATCACAAGAAACAACTTGAAGTCTGTCTTCTTTCTTCTTCCCTCCAGGTTGTTGCTGACCTTTTCGTGCAGATCGGTGGTGGTCTCGTCGCAGGATTAACTGCCTTGGGTGCTGGATACCTGGCGTACCGATCCCATCACAAGAGTGAAGAAGAGGTTGGTCTCTAAAGCTCACCCTCTTCTTTGGCAATGCGGCTTTTGCTGAGTACTGTCACATCCGCAGAAAAAGGCGCAAGCATAGGATCTCTCTAACTGGCTGCGCGATGCCCAGGACCGCACCGAGGATTTCCGGCGCAACGGCCTTCGTGGTCCCGCCCAGTGGATATTGAACAAAGGTAAACAGATTCCTCCCCAGGCTATCCTCGTCGGTCCCGAGAATTCTTGGAACTTGTACATCTGCCGTGCATTCTGCGAGGTAAGTCAGTTGGTCCTCGTGGCGATTATCAAATAATATGTTTCTCCAGGGCGGTATTCGTAAGTCTTTCCAATCGAACCATTTTCCTGTGCTTGTTCTAATGATATCCCCAAGAAATCGGCAAAGAAGCGTTCAAGAAGGGTGCTGTTATTGGCTATGACCGCGACGAGATCCATGTGAGCATCCCTCCGTCCGCCCCATCTCTCTCTCACATATGCTGATCCGTCACTTAGCTGGACACATGAGATCCTCGTCGGTGACGAGCGCGGACTTCGCTGGGTCGGCCGAAGTGGGAAGCTGGATGTCAACAATCTGGGCTACAAGCCTGTCGAAGGCGGTCGCGAGGCCGACGGGACACCGCTGTACATCGCCAAGGCTCCCCACGATGGGGCTGTCCATCCTGGAAAATGCGGCCCCAAGTTTGATGGTGCGTGTGTTTGCTTCCCTCCGATTTTACTTAATAGCAACTGACCTTTTGTAGGCGCGTTGATTCCCTACGGTGGAAAGGAGAAGGAAATCAAGGTTTGTGCTCCAGTCTATTGGTGATTGCCAATGTACGCTAATTTTCTCTACAGAATTACAGCGTAAGAAATGTATAATACATTGTGCAATACCATGATACATTCAGTGTTCCCGAGGTTTGCTCGTGGTGCGGAATCGATGCACAAACGACAGGATAAGATCTATCTATCTTTAGGCCTTTCCGCCAAGCTTGAGAGGCCTCTGAGCTGCCTCTTCCGCGAGCTGGCTCGCGTATGCCCTCACAATGAATACGCCCCCTAGGCATCCGAGCAAACATGAGAAGTCGTACAATACGAGAACACACGCAGGAGGATATACTCACATATCTCCATGATCCACACGAACACGAAAATGACAACAATAACAGACTTCACGACCTGCATCCCCTTCTCGCAGGCTTCCACAACGGTATCAACCGAGGAGCCGTTGATACAGTCTCGCACAGAATCAGGTGCGTCCTGAAAGAATCGGTAGAGGGAGAATGATCCAGACGCGATGCTGAACAAGACGTGTACGATGAGCATCCCGAGGAACGCTTTGATGAGTCCGATTTTCTTTGCCAAGGCACCCCAGAGTCTAAACAGCAACGAGATCAGACGATATGGCATGGATACTAGATAAGAAGCAACCCACCCCAGTATGGAAAATAGGGCGTACGCGGCATATACGACCACTTGGATGATATAGGCTAGTCTACTATTAAGCAAGTCTCCACCTGCAAGGGGTGTCAGTTATTTAAGCTGAGATAACGAAATGAATAGTCGTGACCTTTGATTCTGGTGAGCTGTATTACACCACCAATGGCGACTAGACCTCCAAGGCCGAGTCCGAGAAGGCCAATAATCTGAAGTTGAAGCAGTGCCAGTGGGTTCCCCTTTGGATACTAGTAGCGGAAGAAAGGGAGAGGTCCTACTTACGATGACACCGAGCCGCACCGGAATGCAGCAACAGAACTTGCGTGAATGAACCATAACCGGCTCATAGAGTATTGCGATTAGAATATGCAGATGTATGTGTATTGGGAGTCGTCGTGAGTCGTCAATGGTCGTCCGCTTGATGTTTAAGGTGACCAGCACGCAAGGGTAGAGCAATAGGGCCAGCCTAAGTACCGAGGGAGCAACTCAGAAAGGACGGCCATATTTATATATCTGCAGGCCATGAATGCATGACTTCCGGGCACATTTGATGGAGGTACACTAGCGCTGTGCTGTTGCAGTAGCGACATAAATCAGAACGAAGACAGAGCGACGAACAGCGTTCCCAGAGGAATGGGAGCAAGCAACACTCCGAAAACAATTGACAAAGCTTGAGCCCGAGGCGGCGACGCCACAATGTTTCTGTTTTTGACCAAAACAAAACGCCACTGATCGCAAAGAATTGAAAGTATGGTAAGAGAATTAGCAAGGTACATACTACAGTGCTTAAGAACATACATATATGGTACAAATATCATAAGCAAAAGCAAGAATAGCAGGGCAAAGAAGTGAACACGATATAGAAGCTGCGACCCCTCGACAGAATCAACTCAATAGCGGCTACTACTCCTCGATCGCTTGCTGCGATGTTTGCTGTGATGTTTTCGATGTTTGTGCGGGTGCGTTCGGAGGATGATGGCCTGGGGTTGTTGCCCGGGGGGAATAAACCCACCTGCAGCGTTGACGTATTGTGTTTGCGTATAAGGGATCGACATAGAGTGACTGCGTTGACGCCCCATAACCATTGGGACTCCGGAGCCATAGTGGGCGTTCATCTGGTAGGGCTGCATGGCGGTGCCATACTGAGAGCCACCATAAGAGGCTGGCATCCCTGGACCTCCAGAGTAGGAAGCAGGGTATCCTGCGACACCATACGAGCCAGTGTTGCCATAAGAGCTTCCGTAGCCGCCAGGGACGATAGTAGTAGCAGCTCCAGGGATAGGGATGGAGGAGGTCTGAGAAGGATAGACGCTTCCAGGCATCCCGCTGTTCGCGTACCCGTATTGAGAGCGAGAGCGGGATCGGGATCTACCACGCGGATACATGGCACGGGTATCATATGCGTAGGGATCATCATAGGAATCGTAAGACCCAGCGACGGATCCATGCCGGGAACGACCGCGGTTATCGTCATCGTGATCTCTGCTCTGGATGATCGTTGTTTGTCAGAAATTGGAGGGATCAGATTGGTGAAATGAATGATTGCTCACCCAGTAGAATAGATTTGAGGCGGTAGCGGCTGCAGCTTCGCCTGCGATCTGCTGGGAGCGCATATCCATAAACTGTGGAAAATCTCGGAGTAAGCGAGTCACTGGAGGTAGAAGAAAGGTTTAGGGCGGGAGAAGACGGTAGCCGAATAATGAAGTACCTTCGCCAATGGCGACACCGACAAGGGCCTGTCGCTGCCTCTCCATGTCACCGCTCAAAGGTTGGAACAAGGAAGTATTGTGGATGCGCATTCGATAGGCTTCGTAGGCTGCTGCATGGCCAAGCTCGGCAGGGAACATACTTCTGAGATCGCCCTAGATAGGGAGATAGTAAGAAAGAAGAAAGGAGGAGAGTATGGGGAGAGGGGAGATACCATTCCACCGTAAACGCGACGATGCCAATGCCTGGCTTCATTGATACCGACACCTAGACCTCCAGGGTCCATATCGTAGTCTCTGACTCTGTTCCAGGCATTATCGAAGAGGGAGCTGTCGTGATTAGATTGTGGATAAGAATTGTCGAGGAACATGAGAGGGTAAGAAGGAAAGGATGCTCACGGATCTGAGTTGATAGCATGAGCCCTATAGTAATCAAGGCCGCTCCCTTTGAGAGATCAGCCTCGTGTAGTTACGTGAACGGAAGGAAGTGACAAACAGGAAGGTTGAGGTTGAAAGCTAGGAACGGGGGGTGCGCCGAATTGGAACTACGAATGTCATCAGATCATGATGGGCGTCAGTAGTTAGAATAATGAATCAAACCTGAGTAGTTCCCCAGCCAGGCGCGCCGCTGGATTGATAGTAAGAGTGGGACATGATGGTAGCGGAAGAAGAGTCGGAAAGACTGAAATTACACCGCCTTTTATGTGTTGCGTGTCGGTACTGCAGCTGACGTCAGACTTTGGAGTTGGTTCTGATACTTATTTAATACACAGGCGCGCAGTACACGATTTCGACGTGCTTTTTGGTGAACGTTTGAACAGGTCGTGGGCTGGGGTGAGCTGGTTTGCAAACTGGGGACTGGTTTGGATCGACTGGCCACGTGATTCCGTACGCGTCTGTCAGTGACTTCATGAACGGTCCGTTGTGTGACAAGAAAGACGCGACTTTATTTCTCATCCTATTTTCTTAGATTATTCTGTATTCTCATCTACTGACTTTGACCCAAATGACTATGCAAACGCAATCCTCGCCGGCGATCCATATCCTCCTCCGTCAGAATCTAATCCAAAGTCTTCCTCTAAACTGACAGCCACAAAGCTCGTCGCACCAGAACCTTCCGCAAAGGAGGACATATCCATTGCCATCTCAAAACTTTCCTTTGGCATTGAAGATGTCTCAAAGCAGATCAAAGCCTTGGTTCGTCTTCTCCTCTCTTTCTCGTCTTCCATCTCATCTTCACGTTATCTCTCAAGGTGTCCTCCCAACATGAGGACCTACTGTCTCAGGCAGCAGGAGCAACCGATCTTGCCGGTTCCCTCACCTCTGTCCGAGCAGAACTGGCCGGTCTCGACTCCTCCGTTGAAAAGTCTGTCGAAATCAAATACGTCTCTTTCCTCCCTCCCTCTTCTCATCCTGATCATACAGGCTCCGTCTCAAAATAAGAATTCCATATCAGAACTTACAGACAGACGTCTCTCGTCTCCAAAAGTTCCAGCAAGCCGCCGACGTCCTACGCCGCACATCTCGTTTCGTTGTCCTCGTCCGGAGATTGCAAGGTCAGATGGCAGATATGGATTCCGCCGAACCTCCTTTCAAAACTATCATTCACGCCCCTTCAATTGCCGAGAGCATTCATGCCTTGGTACATGACGGCGAAGACGACAAGGAGCGCACTATTGCAAAAGCTGCTCTCAGCATTGCCGAACTAGGTCTGTTTCCTCATTCTCTCTTTGAATCCCAGATATGAACTTCTATTTAATAGTGTCGCTTCTCGATACTCCTGTGGAACAGCTACGGGACTCGGGTACTAAACCTCAAGCCGATGATGCTGGAACCAACGTCCCTCTGCGCTCTGTTACTGCGGTCTCCGAACGCGTCCCTTTTATAGAAGAGGCGCGCACCAGGGTCACAACGGAAATGGAGAACATGGTGTTTACAGGTCTCGAAACACTCGTATGTGAACTCGCTATCCCCTCTGTCTGTCTCTAAATCCTTTCCGAAGAACCAATCACTCTTAGCCTCGTCCCTTCAAACAGCGTACAATCTCCGCGTCCTTCCCGATCTCGTCCAGAGTCTTGTCGTCGACCTATCTCAAGCCGTAGAGGAACGCATAAGGTCTGCTTTTGACCTGTCCAAAATATCCAAGGACGCTGTTTCCAGAGGTTTGCCGTTGACGTGGTCTCGGTGCTAGATATTTATGGACAACATTTTTATACAGATTCTCAGTCAAGCCCCGCGCAATCTCCTGCCTTGTACAAATCTCGAGTGAGGACGGAGCCCACGAATGTGACCGCTCCACAATGGACAGCAGCCTTGTGGTCTCGTTTGGAGAACTTGATAGAAGAGATGGCCGACTGTTGTATCAAGGCTCGTATCTTTCCGTAGCCTCCTGTCATAGAACGATCAAGCCATCCATGGCGCTTGTGGCGCGGCTTGCATTGGCTCGTCTTGGCTCAGTGTATCTTCTAGAAGCACATCTGACTTGCATCGTGTTTTCCTTGATCCATCGGGTGTTTTGAGATACTGATGTCGGCTCACAGGTCTACACGCTGGAAAAAGTACTGAAGATGAAGAGGGACACGGTGTCTCAAACAGTTTTCCTAGACGAAGCTATGAAGGTGATCGAATTTTCTGGTTGCGATCGCGTGCTTTGGCTGATGAGGGCTCGAAAATACGACAGCTGCTTGAAAATACACCTAGCGCCACTTTCTGGTCGTCATTGGGTCGATCATTAGAGAAATGCTCTCGGGATTCTGCCAGAAGTACCGGTCTCTCCGCTCGATCATACAGACAATGACCTACTACCCTCCTAGGTTCCACCTTCTTACAACAAACTCTAAGCACAGGCTACCCCAAGCTTCTTCGCCTCTTCCACGAGTTCTTCTCCAAGATCTCTGTCCATACAGACACGGTTTACTCCCATTCCCATCAAAGGTACACCAGGCATTTTAAAGTTCCCCTCATGTTTTTCATTAATTCCGGCGTAGTCCCGAAACCATCTTGATCCTCCGTGCTATATCCAACTTCGAATCCGTCTACCTCTCACGATCTTCCACCAAACTCAACGAAGCAGTAGGACAGGCCTTCACAGGAGGCTCCCGTGCACCTCCTGGAGCCAACGAAGGCATCAGTATCTCACGCACAATTGCCAATGAACTCGACTCGGCACGATTCGACCCGCTCCTCATCCGCTCGGTGGCGAAGAACGCCACGACGACGATTGACATGGTGTTATCGAGAGTGGACGCCCTCGTTCGTTTTCTTTCTTTTTCTGAACAGAAGGAATATTGATGTCGATGATGTCGGATGCAGGCTGTCCGAGATCGGTCTAGCGTGACGTTTATGGGTCCCTCAGCCACACCACAGCAAATCCTGAACGCGTCACTGGCGACATGTGTACACCAATGTTGGATCCGAGTTTCCGCTCTGAGCGCAGAGCACGCAGATGCTGTCACCAAGGTGCTTTCTCCGAGTGTAGAGGTGAGTGGTGCCGCAGCCCCTGCCTGACTGTTCTTGCTCTTACGGCTAGTCGTAGAATCTCAGATCTGCATATATCAAGTTGGTGGATCCCGTGTTGACTGCGATTCGGAGGGAATTGGGCGCGATCATTGCAAGATTGCATCGTATCGACTTTGGGAAGGCTGCCGACGCCATCGGCATGGGAGGACCAAGTTTCTATATGAAAGAGCTTGTCGAAAAGCTTTCCTTCATCAAGTCAGAGATACTGAGCTTGTACGACGTTGGTGATGAAGGACGTACATGGTGGGTTTCCTCTTATGCATCCAGTCAGGTCATCTTATTTATGCTCTTCCAAGGGTTCTATCCATAGTCAAGTTTGTGATTCGGACCTTCGTTCTTCACATCTCTATCGCCAGACCACTGGGAGAGAATGGCAAGCTTCAGCTGACGAGCGATATGACGGAGCTTGAGTTTGCTTTAAGCGCATTCATGGTGGAGAGTGGCCAAAATAACAAACGCGGCGTGAACCTCGAAGTCGTGGGTGACGACTATCACGTCTTAAGAGCCATGAGGTTTGTCTATCTACTGTGCAGTCTCTTGAGTGGGTTTCTCACCAAGAGGTGTCCAATTTAGACACCTACTATTCCTGGAGAACTCGCAACTAGCGTCGTCTCAATACACCGTTGAGATTCCTCCTCTCATTGTTCTTCATCACATCTTAGTACGGTCGCCAATCCCTCTCCCGCACAGTATACATGGGTGGCAGGAAGCAGAATATGTAAGATGGGTGGACGAGCATTCGGAAGAAGAAGCATGGACGCTTGTAGACGGCGCACTCTCTCATTGGGAGAAAATCACCGAGAGCGAGGGTTCTGAATCCCCCGATGCACTCCAGTACGCGAATCTGGCGCGGACAGTACTAAAGAATATATCCGCGGCGTTGTAGTAGTAGTGGGGCGTTGATACCGTCGATCATATTTTTTGGATTATTACATAACGCAGTTATTTGACTCGCCCGTTTGTTTTGAAAACGACGAAGATGTTGGCAGCCCGAGGCCGAATGTTGTTAGCAGCACGGCCTGGTCGATGCATATCATCCACAGCGCGACTGTGGTCTGCAGATAATGTCAAACCTCCTCAGCCACCAAAACCGATAGATGACTCCACTTCTGCTCTTGAGTACAAGAGGACGCAGAGGATGAGGCCTCCCCCTCTTCCTGCCATGGATCTTCCTCGCTCGAGGACTGCCGAAGAGGCTGTCACCAATATCCTCTACAACACACCACCACCAAGCCTACAACCCTTCAAGAAGTACGTCTATCACTTACAAAAGTCTTTGCTCGAGTCTCCAACAAGCGCGTGTATTTAGGCATGTCCTCAACTGTCTTGTACAGAATGAGCCAGGTGTGCTCTCTCGCGTATCCGGCATTCTTGCCGGGAGAGGCTTCAACATCGACTCTCTGGTCGTATGTCGGACCGAAATTCGCGACCTGAGTAGGATGTGCATCGTCCTGAATGGGCAGGACGGAGTCGTTGAACAGGCCCGCAGACAATTGGAGGATCTTGTGAGTTCTATCCTTGTCCCGACAGGACACGATCTCAAGATATCATAGGTTCCTGTTTGGGCTGTCCTTGACTACACAGATACCCAAACCATCACCCGAGAACTCCTCCTTGTCAAAGTCTCGATCCTTGGCCCCGAATACCTTGAAGATCAGCTCGCCGGTGGACCCACCCACGAGCCACGACGCGGACGACCCGAAAACGAGGAGCTCATCGAACGAGAGAAAGCTTTAGCCCAGAACTTTGAACGCGGCGCCCACCCAGAGCAATTCTCTGACGGCTCTTCTGTCCCATTGACGCCCTCTCAGGCTCTTCGTCTCAAACACCAGCATTTGCACTCCCTCTCGGTGCTCTCAAAGCAATTCGGTGCCAAAATCGTGGATGTCAGCGACAATAGCGTTATCGTCGAACTGACGGCAAAGACTTCTAGGGTGGAGGCGTTTTTGAGCTTGGTCAAGCCTTTCGGTATTCTCGAGTCCGCAAGAACAGGTCCGTCCGTTCCACTTCATTTACGCTTCTCTCTTTGATACCTCTATGTAAAGGACTCATGGCTATGCCGAGGACGCCACTGGCCACTTCTCCTGATAATGACGACGTGGCTGGTGAGACCGTTGCCGTCGACGCTAGCCTCTTGCCTCCCGGCTGAAATACATACATCGCAAAACATTTATTATCGTGCATGAACCTACACTAAGCCAGTAAAAGTACTACACATACACATCGCATATTAGGATGTAGTCCGAGGAAACAACGAGACCCAAGGGATAAAAAACCGTCCCAGTACATAAACATCAAACCCCAAAACCTACAGTGTATAATCGAGACATCATAACGTCCTTTGTTGCGTGTCCATGTTTTCAGCACTAAGCGCCCTGAGAGACGATAACGCCACGTCGATGTTCTGAACCCATTTTGTGGCCTGCACATCATCATGAGCGGCATAACCGTACGTCTTCGACGTCTGGCAACATAGATCAGTCCTCTGTAGACACAAATGAAGTTTCTTACCGTCATAACCGCGAATTCTCGTTCCCCCTTTGACTCCACAGATGTTAGAACTCCTCGGGAGTCTCTCTCCTTGTCCCTTCTTTTCTCTTGTCGTAAAAGCAATTCAAGTTTAATGGTGCTGCCATCTGGCGTCTTGTCCTTTTGTTTCAAGCAAAACAACCGATAGTTGGTAAGTACCAATGTCCTTATCTTGGGCTTCATAGGTGAAACATTGAGGGGAAGGAGTTTGCTGGCGCGTCGCCTGAGTGAACGTTCTTCCACTGTGGAAGTACACAGTAGCTTTTCATTGTCGGCCAACTTCAGAAGAGACCTAAGCAGCATGTATAAGATCGAGTACTGATGGATGCTTGAGAAAGACCTACAAATTCAGAGCAGGGGCGTTCCCCTGCACAGGTGTCATAGCCTGGTTTCTCCCCCTCTCTACCTCAGCAAGTGCGGCCACTGAGGAAGATCGCTCCGGAGATGACCCCGCCAAAGAAAACGGTCTCATCGATTTCAAAGCGTCATTGATCTTTTCAATTGGGATTCCTCCGTCGGATGAAGTGGCAGGCGAACCAGTCGAGGGACTACCTGGAGGGTTAGCATCGAAAGTAGACTCGTCCCGCCCCTGAGGTACTACGGGCACCGACACCGGGGCTCTTGTGGACCGAATCTCGCCCAATGGACCGATTTCAACTCCCTTCGGTTGAGCAGTCTCGTTCCGCTGTACGATCACCTGGGGTCCGTGGGCGTCTGGGGCCCATTGGATCTCGTCGACGTCATCATGGCCAACTAGATTGTCCCAAGCAGCTCCGATGTCTTCCCAGTTGGCGTCAGTGCTCTGGGCTAAGGGATGCTCTTTCTTCACCAGTCCGGCTTGTAAGGGCGGTGGGGGATCGGTCCATAAGCTATTCCAGTTGAGAGACGCGAAAAATGGATGAGCCCGAAGAGCCATCATATCATTGGAACTTCCAGCAAGGCCAGCACCTAGCCGTTGCTTTGGGTCTCGGACCTTAAATACACATAATTAGGTTAGCAGGGAACAAGGAAGATACGGTACTCACGAGAAGCCTCTCGACGAGATCTTTTGCATCCGCGTCGAAGCCTTCTGGGAAAGAGTAGTCCATTTGCTTGACTTTCTGGAGCGTCAAAAACTCCGAGAGACCGTGGAATGCAAAACGTCCCGCTATCATCTGATAAAGCACACATCCTATGGCCCATAGATCGGAGCTGAAAAAAAGACAGGTGAGGCGACCGCTCGAGACTCGACCGTTACCCTTACCTCTGACTAGTCTCGTTTGCTTCGACCAATTCGGGGGCAACATATTGGGCCGTTCCGACAAACTTTTCGACCACAGCTTCCAGAACGGTGAGGTTCGTGGGAGCGTGTGATACCAGAACAACTCACTATCCGACTGCAAGATTTTCGCCGTGCCAAAGTCGGTGATCTTTATGCGGAAAGCATCATCAAGTAGCATGTTCTCCGGCTTGAGATCCCTGTAGAGAGCCGAATGTGAACTCATGCCAATTTTATCCGAGGTCTGGAGCTTACCTATGAATGACTCCTTTCTTGTGCATAAAATCCACGGCGTCGATTATCTGTGCGGCATAATACCTAGCGCATACGGTACTCAGGGATCCCATGCGAGAGATGAGAGCCTGCATCTCTCCGTGCGTAGCGAGATCAAGTACGAAGTCTGCGAGGAAATCTTTAGGGGTCTATTGTTCGAGAGATGCCGGAAATACCCACAGAGACTCCATTCGTCCTGGAAAGCATAATGCAACCGTACGATGCCAGGGTGACCCTCGGAAAGACGTAGCAACGCGTTCTTCTCTACCAGCGCCACAGACTGCTTTTGCTTCCTTTGAAGATAGGATTTGTCCAAAACCTTGACAGCGAATTGCTTCCCCGTGGACTTATGGGTTACTCGAAGTACCTGCAGCCGCAAGGATGTGTATGAGCACGTTTGGGACGAGCAAGAGCGCGTACTGATGAATAGGAACCTTCCCCGAGAGTCCCCCGTGTCTCGAAATCGTTGATAGTGACATTGCGACCTCTAGATCTCGAGCGAGGTTGCTGGGAAGACGTATCGTTCTGGAGACCGAGTTCTTTGGCGAGGTAGGCAGGTGGACGGGAAGCCCTGGGTGATTTTGAGTGTGGACTAGAAGTACGCGGGGAAGTGAAAGTTCTAATTGGGCGTGGACGAGGAGTGTGTAAGACAGAACGGCCCGAGTCTGAACTGGAGGTCGAAATAACGGAAGCACTTCTGCTCAAGTCAGCCAAAGTGGGGGGTTTGGAAGTACCATCGGCAATGGGACTTAGTTTTTCAGCCTTCAGCATTCAGCTTCAGACCAGTAAACTATGAATAAATCAAATGAAAAAAAAAGTGAGCGGGCGTATGTCTTGGTCGTGGTGAAAGTCTGATCGAGTTCCGTTGGATGTGTCATTTACCGATCCTATTCCGGAAGTATTTTCCCATCTCAGCGCCACAACAAACACCTGTTCGCTCTAGATCTCACTCTGGCAGGTACGCACTAGTGACGAGTCTGACCTAATTCCTCTTAAATTAAGGAGCCTCAGGCTCTTGCATCTTATATCGACACATCCTGTGACCGCTGAGAACCATGAGCCTACGACGTTATTATTTCACGCCTCACTACACATGCGCCACAAAAGCTACCTGGACTATATCATTGTTCGTCCCGGTGATGCCGCGGAACAGTAAAATATACAGCGATATACATACAGATATAGTCCGAATAAAGGCTACTTGGCATTTTTCATTGAAATAGTCGTTACAGATGCGAGGTAAATATGGGAGGAAAAGATACTGTAAGTAGCGAGGAAACCCAATAAGATAGCAGGAAATGAGGGAACACAGCTAACGGATTTAACGAGAACACAACGAGGATAGCAAATGAAAGCGAGATAATCCGACGAAAAAGGCTACAAGTACGATGGAAAGCAAATACCAGCACGAAAAGCAGACGCAAACGGGCATTAAAAAGGACATAACCATTTAGAAGGTTTAGTTCGCAGGGACACTCCATTGTCGCGAAGGACCAGGTTCTATCCCAGCGTCTGGCGTGGGATACGGCGGCTTCCAGCTGCCACCGACGCGTCGATTCGAGGAATTCGCTGCTCCCGCAGGAGGGACGTATGATCGCGATGAAGACTCGGCAGAGATTTCTGTTGGATAAGGGGAAGAGGCGTGAGGGGACGGTAGAGACGGAGAAGGATATCGCTCGACAAATCCGGCTTCGTAGTTGATGTAATCGTCTGCATTGTAAACAAACCCTTGCTGATTTGTAGCCAGATCATCTTGGTCATGCCCATGAAGATGAGTTGATGGCTGCACGGGAGGAAGCATGAGAGGATCGGTGGGCAATGGGTATCCACCAGGAGGCTGCTGGAGAAATTGCTCCAGATCGAAGGTGGAGAAATCAATCTCTCCCGGAGGAATGGTAGTTCCTTCTAGAGACAGTTCTATTTCGCTCGTATCAGAGGGATCTAACTCCTTGTCGAAAGACATTTGGAATATCGATGGATCCCCAGTGGCAGATAAAAAGGCGTGCATTGAATCACGGAATTGTTCTTCATTATACCAGTTGGAGCTCGATTGATTCCCCACTTGAGGGATATCAAAGGTCAAGAACTCCTAAAGAAGGATGCATTAGTGTGAGGACAGATGATACAAAATGCCACAAACAGACCTGGGTCAGAGGAGTATCCAACGCCTGTGACTCGGAAGACGCGACATAAGGAGACCAATCAGAAGAAAGGCCAGGGGTAGACACCGCTGGAGACGCGTCCTCTCCCGATGTGGAGGCCCATTGACTTGGTCCTGCGGATGGGGCATCTGAATCTGCCGGAACAGATACAGACGGGGTGGGAGCACTGGAGAAGGAAGTTTCAGCTGATGGCGAGTGGGAAGATTCAGGGGTGGGGAGGGAGATAGGATCTTGGGGGCTCAACGCGTGAGGAGATTTGGAACGCTCTGCAGTGTCGCCCAGCTCTGACTGGAGAGTGCTGTCTGGCGGAGAACCAGCAGCAGACATAGGAGGGGAGGGACCAAAGGGCCCATAGAACGCGCCGGCAGGGAAATAAGGCATACCCGCTTGCATAGGGATGGGAATGGGAATGGGCATAGACGTGTAAGGTGGAGCCGTGTAAGGAGCAGTTGCCTGAGCGCGTGTTTTTCGCGACTCGTTGCTTTTCCTCCCTTTTTTCTTCTCTTCCTTTAGTCGATCCTTCTCCTCCTTCTTCTTGGGCATGAATCGGTAGTTGGGAAATTTGATAGCGTGTTCAGCTTTCTTTTCCTCTGCTCGCCGTTCATACTCTGCCTTGACATGAGGTTCAGCAGCGTTCCACATCGCACTTATCTGCTTCGAGACGTCCGACTGTGGTCTTCGCCCACCTGGGGCTGGGGGCAGAGTTCGGGCCATGTCTGCGCGAAAGAGAATCCAGGCATTTGGTGGGCGGGGCGGCTGAATGTTATGAGGATCGATGGCAGTGGTATTTGCCGTTCTCTCTGGTCCCGCCATCGCTCTGTAGGATTTGAAGAATTGTTGTGGGTGATGAACGCGGTAGAGAAGGTGGCAGCTGTGTCGAACCTGTAGGCGCGGGAAAATGTTTGGGACTTGGTGGCTGTGAAAGCGTGCATTAGAGCAAATAGTACCAAACATGCGTCGTCGCCACCTTGGGTTTGCCTTCGGTGGTGGACCTTTGTGAGACATGTACAAAACACATTATTGTGAAACTCAGTGGCTGCAAAAAACTTTCATCTGCCACATTACATAACAGGTCACTCAGAGACTGGAATGAGAATTGATACACATAAGACACACCCACCCATACTAGCTACGGGAGAAAGGAGATTGAATAATACTACAAGCCGGATTGTGGTTGAAACCGAGACTACCTAAACGAAAAGCCAAGGGACGAAAACGACGTGTGGTCGAGGAAAGGAGCGACGAGAAAGTAGGAGGTCGGGAGATGGATGAGTGAGTCATACACAGGTGCAAGATAGAAAAGGACAGAAGAAAAAAGACGAATGAGCACACATATGGTGAGTCGCAGGCGCCGAAGATCAGTAGCCACCACTGTACCCTCCTCCTCCGTACCCCTGACCA
>RZIO01000001.1:1669417-1681819 GCA_004338095.1 Gloeostereum incarnatum | reverse complement strand
AGTGGCTTGGGGACAAATATAGTCTCCCTGGCCAGGGCGTGGGGTCTTTGAGGAGAAACACGGCAGAGTTCAGTACGTTCTCCTGTTAGACTTCCGCTTATACCCCTACCATGTCCATCTACCTTCTTTCCATACACGCCTTGTTGGTTCTTTCCTTCTGTGATGTGGGGTTTCGGGAAGTCCATCCCTCTGCTATAACAGTTGCTGATGGACTTGTCAGAATTCCATCAAATACCTGACTCTGTCTTTCCGTTCAATTTCCCTTCTGTAACGTGGGTTCCTGGAAGTTCATCGCCTCTAACTGCGTTTTCTTAGTAGCAGTTGCTGATGGACTTGTTGGAATTCCGTCTTATACACTTTTCATTTTATTGAAATTCTTCTGCTGTGCACACCAACACAGTTTTTACTTTGCTTTCATACTTTCTTGAAAAAATGCTATCAATTCAAATTTACTTCTAGTCTCACTGGCACTGATCGGTTTGCAGCAAAATACAGTGCATCTTGCGTCCTATCCTCTACTTATTGATACAACATAAGGTATGATGAATTTTGAGCCCCAAACATCACAGCGTGAATTATCGCAACCTGCTTACTCTTCCTCGGTCTCCCTCGTCTCCTCCGTTTCTGCCTCCTCCGCCTCCTCCGTTGTCGATGTACTACTTCTCTCAAATAGGTAGGAGACTGTGCCTCCAGGTACATCTTTGACACCGACAACATTGTCCATCCCGGCGATAACGTCCAGCTCGACTGCCTCTAAGAGGCTCTGGGGCTTGCTGATCGCCTGCTTTGATCCCTTCGGACGGTACGTTAGGTTCCGAAGGATCTCGTCCTTGACCTCACTGCACGCCGCCTGACGGAGGCAATTAATATGCTTCCACTCGCCAAGAGCAGCAAGAGCCTCTTTCTGTTTCTTTCGGTACTAGAAGATACTCAGTTTGCATATACTTAAGATGGTCAGACACGTGAGACGTACAGCACGGTCAGCTTTATTGAGTTTACCAGGCTTCACCTGCGAGGCGTGGATGAACCCTTTGGTGACATCCGAGCCATAATCGTCGTCTGACCCCTCCGAAGGATCATCTGTGTTGTGGGCTGCATCTATACCAGTGTCATCACAGGGACAGCCGAGGAGATCGTGAGTATTGGAAGATGTGTCGGTATGGAGGGCAAAAATATCTTTCAGCTTGCAGAGTGAGGCCGGAGTTAGTAGGAGCTTAGAACACGTTCACATTCATAATCTAACTGACGTCTTTCTTGGTGAACGTATCACTCTTGGAGCTAGAGTCTCCCTGCATCAAACGGTGAGAAATAGTCGTGTTATATGATTCAGACAACTCTCACTGTGCCCATTAGAGCTGAACAAAGACAGCGTTAGATAACGGGTTAAGCATGAGAAAGAAAAAAAAGAACTGCACAATTGCTCAGTCCGATCTTAGTTACTTGTCGCTGATAGATTTTTTCTGTCTCTTCGTGTGAGTATTCCGCGGGGAGATTTTGCCCTTGAAAGCACGTACCATCGATGGTCCCGGTTGTTAGAAAGCGATAAATGTATACCGGACGTTTCTGCCCATCCCTAAGCGTCTGGTGAGCAATCATCGCAGCCATACAATGACCACATAATACCCACCGATGGCATCGAGCCATAGACTGTAAATCATGGCTGTTGCTCATCAGTACGTCTCAACCACATAAAAGGGCTCATCTCTTTACTGACCTAGGATTCCAGTCTGAATCGACCAAACATAATCGGGAGGCGCCTATGAGGTTGATACCAACACCACCTGGTTTCCGCGTCCAGAAACAATGCAAGGGACATTATATGGCCATTCGACTCACCTGCTTTCGAACTCAAAAGAAATATGACTAGAGCACAGTAAGCCACAGAAGGTCCAACGTTCTTTATGGCACTCACAGCCACTCTTCTGGGAAGATTTGTTGAACACATTCACGTATTCCTGTCGCTTTGGTCCTGGTGTCTGTCTGCCACTGGTTTAGCAGCACACGGTAACAGATTGGAGGCGAGGCAATACCCATCCAAACGATAATAACTATATCCCTTCTTCTTGCAGTACGCTTCCAAGATGTTCAAGGTCGAAGTGTAGTGAGATACAAGAACACATTTTCTCTTCCGTATTCTGATAGATTGCCTTGAGCATTTTGGCGAGCAGGATCATTTTACCTAGAAAAGGCAATCAACGTTGGGGCTTCATTCAGAGGCGAACACGACATAACAAACCACTAAGAGCTAGATCGTCAAGCCTAGCACCCTCAGGAATGAAGGAAACTGCCTCGCGCGTATTCATCCTGTCAAGGATCAGTACGCTCCATGAAGCATGGCAACAAGCTTGCCCGCACTTTCTCAGGCTTTCTACTTTATCTCCGTTGGTATCCTTCTCCGCAGTTGCTTTCAATAAGAAGGGACTGCTGCAAACCTGAATAATCACTGAGACAAGAAAATGTGGCCAGGAGGCAGACACCGTACTTTTATCAAGGCGCGAACAAGGGCGAGGCTCTCCACGGTGCTCGAGTTCGACAAGTCATCAAGAGTTGCAGGCGTAAGGAGCTTCCGGAACATCGACACTTGTATAGGAGTGGGCGTGACGAAGATGGCGTACTCATCTGTGGCAAGACTGAGCGGTGATGCATCACAATAGGATGGATGACATACGTTTGGGAGGAAGATAATTTCCAAGAATTTTAGCTTCTCTGCGTAAGACGAAACTTTTCGCGAGGGCGGATAACTGAGGGCGAGCAATTCATTTATGAAGACACTCACTTGAAGAATGATTACCTGAGCGGAACGTTTTTCCCCCATTTCCATCTCTTTAGGGGAGCTTTCTGGAGCGCGACTCTTGAGGATGGGGACTTCGTAGACTTGCTTAAACGTCGAATACTCATCCAGAAGACCGGGATTGCAAAAATTGGCCTAGTAGGAAGGTCGTCGCATCGTACGCGGTGGAGAACGAATTGGATGGAACTCGCCATTGCATGGAACTCTCCGAGATCATTCTGAATGGGAGTCCCGCTCAGAATGACACGTCGACGCGTGCGTAAAGCAGAAAACATTGTCGTGGTCTTGTTACTAGCGGACTTCAGACGATGACCTTTATAGGACTTTTTAGATGCTTGACAGAGACACTGAAACAACTAACCCTCATCGCAAACAACTAAACCAATTGGAGGTCTGCAAGTAATGTGAGCACAGACGCGGTCAGGGAGGATGGATACGTACATGCACGCGGACAGTTCATCGCTGGAGAATGGCGTTCAATGGCAAAGGAAAGACTAGACCGACCAGTCACGCACATTACAGTCCTTAGTCTTTCGTACCCTATGATCATGATCTTCTGCGTCTTGCTAAATTGACGTGTGGCTCAGCGGTTAAAGAGGGCCTTACAGGATGGGAAATGCGCACGTGTATGCAAACTGCCGAGCGACATTCTTAGGCGCCTTGTCCGTGCAAGTGACGACACCCGCTCGATCGCGCCCCACCCATTTGTGGAATTCAGCCAGCCAATTCTACAAGGGATATCAAAACTATTTGCAGCAAGCAAATGAAGGTCACCGACATTAACCAGGGACACTGGACAAACGATAAGAACTTTCTGGACGGCTGGTGTAGCTGAAGCGTATGGGTTCTGCTCTATATGAGAGCACGGGTGTTAGACTTCTCTTGAGCTGTCCATTCATTTCTGATTTTCACTCACTGAGCAAGGTCCATATGAGACAAATAGTCTGATACAAGACATGAATAGCGTGAGAGGACTGTATAGGGAGCTCGATGGAAGTACCTGTAACGTCTTCCCAAGACCCCTGTGAAAAGCATGATTGAGGGTCAGCCTCACAAAAGAAGAGTAGAAAACGAGGGTACGAACATTTCATCGGCCAGAATACACCCTTCGCCTTCGTGTTTTCGCAGACCCATGACACACTCATACATGAATTTGACGCCTAGAAAGAACTTCGCCGTTAGCACATGAAGGGCTCCAAGGAGACTTCGAAGGCCCGACGAACCTTCGACCTGATGAGGCCGCAGCTTTCTAGCAAGGAAGGGGTCCACGACCACTGGGACGACGGCCAGATTCCTATTGAGGCATAATGAGGTAATGGCCCAGCAACGCAGATCCGAAGTTCGCACACATACTTTTTGTTGTATTTCTTGATGTGATCCGCCGTGGGCACTTTCATTACGATCGCACCCTCTGCATTTGGATCATGCCTACTCGCAGAAGTGAGTATACGAGAAAAGCTGGATAAAGAGCACGGCCATACAGGGGACCAACCGCTTTCTTCGATTTAGGTGCAGTGCCATAGAAAGTGGAAGGAGGAATGCTCTTCGCCTGCGCTTTCTCCGCAACTGGAGCTTCAGGGTTGTTTCCAGGTGCCGATGCCTGGTCTCCCGGTGAAGGTAGGTTAACATCGTCCGTTTGCGGTAGGTCTGATGGAGAGACTTCGGAGCACAGTTCAACCTGTTTGCTCCCGACATAAAGACTTGTTCCGGGTGCTGGAGGTGACTTTGATGTATAGCTAGCATGACCGATGCTTCATGAGAAAAGAAGAATCAAAAAGCGCAGAAACTATGTGAATTTGAGCGAAACGAACACTCTTCCCTCCTCGGAGATCATAGTCATCTTCCCAGTAGCAGCCTTGTAAGTCATAAAGGCGTCGCCTTCCCAAGGCTTATTTGTCTTTCCGGTCTTCCTCCTAGTTAATAACAGAAGGTCAGATACGAATAGAACCAGCGCATATATGTTTCAAACCAGTTAGCGATCCAGCACGAGTCACGACTCTGAAGTTTGGGCGAGCCTAAATTTGTGGCATTGGCACCTTGTAAAAGGTCGACAGGCTGAAGAGGAATTCCTTTCGAGTCTTGGGGCTTTATGCCTGAGGACCTTTTGGGTTGCCCCAGCTTTGGAACGGCGAACTGTTTCACTGAAGAATTCGGATCCTTGCTCCCCAGAACAGATGTAGTAGAGCCGCCACCGCCAAATCCGAAGCAAGTGCCGGCCATGAATTCTTCTCTGGTAATTGCACAATCAATCTCCAGCTCCTTCCCACCGACGGACAGGCTGACGCCGTCTGAAAGCTCGCCAGGATTGGGCACGGAGGAATTTGCAAGGATGCTTGTATTTTCGTTTAGTACGGTTTCAACTCTCGAGAAAGACGCGAGAAATAAATGAGGACGAACATCTTGCCATCAGAATCATGTAGCGTCGCTTTTGTTCCCGCTACGGCTAAGACTCCATCTCCATCCCATGTCTTATGTTTCTTATATTGAAAGTTCCTCCTATAGTGTCCAATTATCCCAGAATGTCAGGAGATCACTAGACTGTGGTGCATCTGGTGGCGACTGACCATTGCACCATCCAATACTGCTCTGACGCATGCGACCTCTTCGCCTCACGACCGTCAACGTCTTGAGCGTCTATTTTGCGTTTAAGAGACTTATTGGAAGGCGCCTGGAATGGTGGCATCGTTCAGTAACACGCGCCACTGAGCGATAGAGGTGGTGGATGAAAGGCAGAGTCACGCGTTACATTTTCGCTGGCTAGTATGTCATGTGACGTGACAAAGCGCGTATGTGATTTTTCCGGGCCGATGCGTCCGCTCAAATTTTCAAGCTCCGCCTGGGCAGGCTGGATGTTGAGCCACCATTTTGCTCGACGATGGACCCGACAAATTACATTTCTGCTAGCTTCACGTAAATTTACTGTTCTGGCTTTAGAATCCTCCGCAGACGACACATGTGCGGCAGTCGTGGACTCCTCCCGAAAGATACTCTCCAATGTGGTCATCAGGCAGGACGATGAGTATGTGCATTACCTTCATCTACAAGTATTCTCTGAGAGCTCTGAAGACTTGTAAAGTGGGGAGGCATCCACCCTGCTGCAGCTGTTCTCGCACATCAGCGTAACATGGTGAATTCGATTTCCTTTTTCGTGAATGGCTCGTATGCCGATACTTATCGTTCCCTAGCCCAGCGCTGTGAAGAGAGCATTAGCCGATGCTAACATGCATTCATCCCAAGTGGACGGAATCGCATTCACAAGAGGTCCCGGTATGTCAGTGTCAGCGTTTTCGCGGAGACGCACATATTCACGAGCCAAGGAATCCCTGGCTGTCTCGCCGTAAGTTGCAACGGCGCTAAAGTTCTTGCTGCTGCCTTGAACAAACCAATAGTGGGAGTACATCATATGGTACGCCCCTTCTATCACACATCTTTGTCTCACGTCTAACCTCCGCGTCAGCAAGCACATGCATTGACAGCACAACTCACTACGCCTAATCCACCTCAATTCCCCTTCCTGACCCTCCTTGTATCTGGGGGGCATACCATGATTGTCTTGGCCACCTCTAATTCCTCGTTCCGGATTCTCGCATCTACCTCGGACGAGAGCATAGGCAGGACGTTCGACAAGGTTTCCCGAATGCTTCAAATACCTTGGAGTGGTGGCGGTGCAGGCGCCGCGCTCGAGCGCTTGAGTGCATCTGGTGAAGGTATTCTCCCTTCGGATTTCAAGCCATTTCCCCGGCCTGTCCCAGGGAAGCTAGAGTTCTCGTACTCTTCTCACCATTCTCATGTGGAGAGATATATGGACACTATTGGGGGTGCCAAGACTTTATCGCATGAGAACAAAGTCGCTATTGCTCGGGCTTTCCAAACTTCAGCGGTCGGCCAACTCGAAGATAAGTTAATGCTTGCCATCAGGTGTTGCAAAGATCAAGGTGTCCACGTTCAACACCTTGTGGTGAGTGGTGGCGTGGCAAGCAACTCCTACCTTCGCGAAAGGTACAGCTACTAAGTCTTCCTGAGCTATGTGCTGATGGTTCTTTGCAGGTTGTCCCTCCTTCTTTCACATATGGAATGCGAGCCATCTATCTCGACGATATTTCCTCCGACATTCCTTTGTACAGGTGAATCGCGTTCTATATTCCTTACCAGATTTGCGACTTGCTCACAACATCCCAGATAACGCCGCAATGATAGGCTGGGCGTCCATGCACCGTTTCATGGTAGGAGACTTCGATGACTATGAGATAGGACCTCGGTCGAAGTGGAGTATTGAAGACCTGGGAAAGGAGAACATTGATGTAGAGTATCCATGATTCCTACGACGCCCCACGGCCATCATGCCCTGCCACGTACATAGAGTCTATTCGGGATAGTAGAATGCATAAAGCCTGCACTCATAAGTCTTGAGACCGATCCTTTTTATTAGTCACCCTAGTTACGGTGCGGGAGGCGACTCCGCCCTCGTTTTTTCGCCTCCATACGCGTCGAGGTCGAGGTTTAGAAAGATGAGAGCAGGATGGACACCAACTATTTCTCCTCGTCGATCTCACGAGCAAAGCCAAGAATCTTCGCCA
The DNA here is from genome assembly GCA_004338095.1 of Gloeostereum incarnatum. Lineage (NCBI taxonomy): Eukaryota > Fungi > Basidiomycota > Agaricomycetes > Agaricales > Cyphellaceae > Gloeostereum > Gloeostereum incarnatum. Next base: position 1,674,451 of record RZIO01000001.1, on the reverse strand, counting down.
GAAGCATCGACAATCAGCAGTTCACCACGGAGACGCTCCTCTTCTGATGATATCTCGGCTCTTCTAACTCCTCGCCAAACTCCAGCTGGCATCCGGTTTTTGTCCTCATCGATGGCGAGCAGCGGTCAGGAGACAACCAGAGGAGCCGTTGTGGGAGATCCTCCAAGCTCGTCGAAAAGACTTGGATTCTTTGCAGACAAGCTATCATCCTCTTTGGCTGGCGCCTCTTCTGGCAATCAAAAGACGCTCAGCCCTCTGTACAGCCATTCGAATTCTGGCCATATGCGAGCTGATTCAGCTCTATCCACCGCTTCGACCCTCACGACAACCGCGCCACAAGCTTCTATGTCGAATGCGACAGCAAAGGCCCATGCTTCCCCTTCAAAGGTCTGTATCTCTCTTCTAATCCGCTGCTTACAATGATGGATACTCAATTTGGAACATCACCCTTCTTAGCCTTCTTATGGGAGAACTTACGACTCAAAACTTGTCTCGCGCGAAATGCATCGTCTAGCTCATCCTCTCGCCGCTGCGGGTCTAGCACCAGCACTGAGCCAGGCTCCTTCCGCCTCTTCCCTTACCTTGCCGGCTCAAGGCACCATGGCACCGGTCAACATGACATCTACATCCGGCCACGATCCCTGGGGAGCTCTTCATGTTCATGTCTTACCCTTATTTAACGGCGAACCACTCCGGATTCCAATGTGAGCCCACCCGATCATTTTCACTCGTCCAAGTCCCTTGAATTTTATTTCGCCAGCGAGGATCTCAACGTGCTCGTCAAACGCCATGTTTCTTCTGTTGTCTCGTCTGCCCCGTCGAAGGCTATAGCAACTCTGGAACACGATGCTGCAGAACTCATCGCCTCTGGAATGGTCACTTTGAACGCGAAGCTAATGGGTCTTGATGACGATAAGCTCGTTGCTAGAGTGGTTGAAATATGGGGTTTTTTTCTGGGATCAAGTATTGCCGTATGTCGAAGGAGTGAGTCTTACGCAGATAACGTCTCTTCGCCTGCTGACCCGTTCAAGGTCCTACTACCACTCCAAACAGACCCTTTGCTGTCCTCTATTTACCGTGCACCCAAACGTCCATCATCACCGACCAGTCGGCAAAATTCGAAGGGCTCGATATCTTCCTTCAATACCCTTCAGCTCTCCTCATACCATATTGACGTGCGTACGGTTGCATTACGATCGTTCCGTGACCGAGTTATTCTCCCGTTGTCTTCCCGATTATACGCACGGTTGTCCGCGTCAAACAGGCAGGACAATTTTCAGGAGACATCTTACCAGCAGCCTCGGCTCCAGCAAATGTATGTGCTGGTTCTCACCCATTCTCTCTCATTGCACATACTGACACCTGGACCATCACCTCAGGTTACTAGTCCTTACTTCACAAGGCAGACAAAGGGCCCCTACCTCGCTAACATCCCCCCCTCCTCAGCCCACAAGCGGAGAGACTGCAGTTAGCGACCTCTTGCGTATCGTTCGCTCCCCAAGGCAGCAAGGGAGCCGCATCCCAACTCTGAAGATGCCCGCCGCATCGAACAGAGCCCCTAGTTTCCTCTCTGGTGGACGACCGAGGGATAGGCGCGGGAGAATCGGAATAGGGCACAAGTCGGGAGGTAATGGACCCAGTGTGGGCCTAGATGACCTTGATCTGTCTGGTGACGAGACGCCGAGACATGGCGGTTTCATTGATATAGAACGCGAGCGCGAGAGAGTGATGCTGGAAGCATTAAGGTGTGCTTATTATGTACACTCACCTTCTCATGGCTCATGTCTGCCTCGTAACAGGAGTCCTGATATCGACAGTACTCAGCGAGCCAGTGCTGGTGGCTGGGGACTTGGAGCAGGGCACGAAGACAGCGGAAAGATGGACGACGAGGATGAGCCATTAGACTGGGACCAAGCTCAGGCAAGTCCAGTGCGTGGATCATCCCTGTCATCACTGATTTTTAATGTTCTGTCCAGGCCGTTGTAGAACGCATGGTCGGTATGACCTCCCAGCCACCGGAGGTTCCCCGTAGACGGGCAACGTGAAGAAATTTTCTCGCCGTTTGTTCTCGTTGGGTGGGGGTACCAGCAGGTCTTCATGCTATGTGAATGGGCTGTGTTGTTAGTGAATGATGAATACATACGTTTAGGAAATTGTATAATAATTGTATAGCAGAAGTGTAAACTACTTGGGATGCACCAAACTCAACAAGATGAAATCCAAAGCCCTGTGAACACTGTATATATCTAATGTATCCGCGAAAGCAGCAAAAGACGACGAGAGATGGCTTCCTCAGGGGAAACATCCTTCACCGAGTCCAACCACCACTTGAGCTGAGAAACTTTGCGGGGCATGCTGAGACCTTGAACGATGCTGGTTGAGCAAAACTTATCAGCACACGCAATGGCAACTTTGGAAAGAGTATGGTTGCTTACAAGCCACGCTCTTGAAGTGCTTGATTGAGATCATCTTCGCTCAATTGGCCCAGAAGGTTTTCTTGAACGAGCAATTCATCGTCAGTCTCGATAAAACGAAGGTGGCTCTTGATTCGAGATATCCGCAACAAGTCGAACCCAGCCGTGGGGAGCCTCAGGATACTTGAGGATGGGTTGTCAGTCGGAGCGATTAAAGAAGAGGTGAAGTGTGCCTCACCTGCAAAAGGCCGAGGAGGCGTCCTTCCCCCGGAGAACATCCACCGGCAATGCGCTTTTTCGGCCGACCCAGCTCTTCCAACTGATCAAACAGGGTTTGATGTTTCTTTGCCGCCGCCACCGCTTTTGTCGTTCGTTTCGCTTCTATCCGCAGTTGTTGTGCTGGCAAGATACAAGTTGAAGGGAGCATGAAGGGGGCGTAGATAGCCAATACAGGAATGAGCTCCTCGAGTACTACAGCAAGCACAAGGAATGGGATAACCCTGTAGGGCCCCATCTTCAGGACCACAAACTGGAGGATTGGATGAGATTAACGCACTTGGATACATCCTGTCTCTGAAGTCTAACGAGTCTGTGCTCTGATCTCGACATAGGATCTCCTCCCGACCGTATGCGGGCCTTAACAGCTGAGATGGTCTTTCTACGTTGCCAGATGGCTTTCGCGCCACGAAAATAGAATTTCTACGATTGTGATGTCGTGAGCAATCAAACGACTAGAGATAAACAGAAACACACGGTGATTTCCAACGCTTTATGCATAATGCTAGACACTGTGCTCGCGCCTGCTGGTGTGGGAGCCAACACTCCCACATCCTCTGCATGCTTGATATCGTGTTGTATCATTTCTCTTATGCCGCTGCTCTGGAGGCTTTCCGGGGGTGGCGCGGATGGAAGTAACGCTCGTTTTGGTCAATTTGGCAGGTGGAGGGGGTGGAATCGGAGTACGAGTGGTTTCGGCTTTGACTTTCATGGGTCCTGGTTGAAGATTGACTTTCGGTTTACGCTGTCCAGGAAGAACGGGAGGTTCATCTTTTGTAGGCCTTCCTGAAGATTTAACCGAAGTCGAGGGAGAATAGAAAGATTGTGTTGTATGGAAAGACGAAGAAAAGACGTCCGAACGACAGTTACTTGGGAGCGTCCAAGGCCGAGCATGATACAAACTGGATAGCAAAGTCAGCGAAGGAAAAGAAATCGAAATAATGCGTACCGGCGCTGCAGAGCAACGTCTTTTGCTATGTTTCTGATCATCCTTACTGAAGAAGTCCAAATCTATACTATAGAGTGGGACGACGTCGCTGGTCTGCCGAACGCGACGCAATCGCGCTGCACCGCCGATACACGAGCAAACAATCTGATCCACATATGGAAATGACCGCTATGACTCTTTAGTCGGTAAAGTTATGGACAACCATACCTCATGGCAATAAACTGCTCTGTGTGAGCGCTTAGAGGACGTTTCAAGTCCCTATGGCTTTTTTGTCACACTGGAAGTGCTACCGGCTTCATGAAATGTTATTGCCACGCTGCTCAGAAGTATGCATGCGGTTTAGTCTCGGTATGTACAGCTCACTCTTTCAATTGTGTTGTAAATATTAAGATCTGCTGTTTCTTTCCAGAATCTCATCTCGCCGGCTTCGAGTTGCTCACACGTGTCATTAAGTCTGCGTAAAAATGCCTGTCACCCTTCAGTCATCCTGGCAAGATTCTAAATGACTAGGTACTCCCTGCGAATCTGATGGGTTCTCTTCAAACGCGGCTTTACCGGACACACTGGACCGCCTTCTCGCCGAAATTGAACATTGAAGTGACTATGCTTTGCAATTTCTTCCTACCGTTGGGCCAGCATGGATTCATTCGAGGATCCATATTGCCTTGACTCGATCTATACATAACACTCCTCCAGCAGGTATTCTTATGTAAACACACCATGGCTACTACTACGAATATTCTTACCACCGTCAACAGCAGGGAATTCCCGCCTCTGGAGGCCATTATCGCGAGTAACACTTCCGAGCCGCTGCCCTCGAACTCGACGGATGAGAAAACACAGCAGAACGAACACCACCTCAGCTCTCTAGAAAATGTCATGGTTCACCCAGAATCGAAAACCCTTACCCAGCTGCGAGCTTGGCTGGTCGTTGCGGGGTGTTTCCTGTTGGCATCGACCTGCATGTGGTTTGCAACAGTTTTTCGGATTTCCTCAGCCTCACTTCGCCACTGATGCGATGTCCCTCATAGGGCCTGGGGCCTGGTGTGGGGTATATTACAAGACTACTATCATATAGGTACTACATACTTCTTTTCTGCCTGTGTCTCTTTCCCTTTTGATCTTCCTGTCTGTCGAGTCCAGAAGTGTTTCCTGATACCCCACTGAGTATTCTGAGCCTGGTAAATGGCGTCGCCAACTTTGTATGGACGCTTCTCTCCTTCCAAACTTCGATGACTTATTCCGATGGACAATTCGCAGACCATGACTGTATCTTCGTACCTCTCCGGAGGGCTTGGGGATCGTTAGTAAGTGCTACACTGGACATCTTTTTTTCTCTTGGGCCATACTCAACCATAACTCTGATTGCCAGTGGATATAAAGTACGTTGATCAT
>RZIO01000001.1:1649403-1669386 GCA_004338095.1 Gloeostereum incarnatum | reverse complement strand
ACTTTCTCTCTCTCACTTACGAATACTCAGAAACTGATAGCACTGAACGCTTCTCTAACATACCTCTCACTTTTGGCATCGGCCTTCGCCGCTAAGCTTTGGCATTTTTTTCTCTTTCAAGGATGTTTTTTCGGAATCGCCCAGGGCCTGTCTATGCCACTGTACATGGCTCTCCCTTCTCAGTGGTTCTTGAAAAGGAGAGGACTTGCCACCGGTATGGCTGTAGCCGGCGCAGGAATTGGCGGTGGCGTTGAATCGCTTTATGTTCGACTGATGTAAGGGGACAGAGTCTATAGCGAGTCGCCAACCTTACAGGCTTACAAACCTCGGTTATCGAAATACTATGTTGATTTATAGTATACACGGAGCCGTCTGGATCGCTGCTTGGTTCATGATGAAAGAGCGACTCCTGCCACCGTCTCTCCGGAATGTAAAGAAGCGATGGCTCCCTCGTAAAATCGGCAAAGAATTCTATAGTGTGACGGCCAGCGTTTTCATCGGCATTTTTGGATATCTTGTGCGTGTAACTCTTTGGCGATCCATGTGACAAAGCTCTCTCATCGATTTCAAGCAGCCTCCATACTCTTTCAGGGCTACGTATACGAGAGCAATGGTACCTTCGATTCCCTCCAAGTCGCTGTTGATTGCTATCCCTCTGGTGGTGATGAATTTCTCTGGTAGGATTTCTCTTCGTTTCATCCCGACACAAGCTGACAGACAGATCAGGCGGAATTGGTCGAGTGAGACTTAATAGACCTTCCGCGTTTGGGTTTCATGGTTACTAACCGTTACATTTGCCCTAGATTGTATCGGGTGGACTCGCTGACGTCGTCGGACCTATCAATGCTTTCTTCTTCTCCTTTTTTGTCGGTGGTCTTCTCCAAATGATTGGATGGACATTCTCCAAAACCTATCCGTCCATTCTGATATTCTCGATTCTCAACGGATTTTTGGGCTCTTGGTTTCTCAAGTGAGCTTAGATAGACTTAGTATTATCTATCGCTTGCGTTGATGGAGTCTAGTCTACTGTCTCTCGTCTGTGCAGAATTGTTCGGCATCGAAGGACTGTCTACTATCACTACATTCATGATCCTGGAGATCTCTCCTGGTGAATGGTTTTTTAAGTTGCGCCGTAGTGTTGTTTATTTACAAATTACTATGCCGCCTCGTTCAGGACAATTCGTCAGTCCTTCGATCGCTGGTGCCATCCTGTCTGCGTCACGTAACAGCTGGAATTCGGTTTCGCTCTATTCTGGAGGTGTAATGGTCTTAGGGTCTCTCTGCATCCTTTATGGTAGGTACTGCTCATAATACTACTATCGCAGTAGTGGCCCTGATACATGTCGCAGCCCGATTCTCACATGAAAAACGACTATGGGCTGCAGTTTAAATAACGCTGAAAGGTGGGACGAGAAAGAAGTTGACGCTCCAGTAGAGTTCTAGACTGGTTTCTTCGTGCCGTGACTACATAATATAATCATATCAAGAAATCATGTTCGCGCACACGGCGACCTATTGTACATACACAGTTGACTTTGCGACGATAGAATAATAGTACAATATATGTTCAATGCAAGTTCAGCGTTCAATACTCGATGTTAGGACTTCATCTCATTACGCTCGATATCTTCCACGTTCCGATCCAGTGGCGCACGTTGGTGTTTTAGCCACATTGTCTCCCTTTCCCCGAGCAGAAATATGTGTGACGACAGGGGTTTCATCAGCGGACCTAATAGGTTTGCCTCTACCCCGTCCCTTACCACGTCTCCATGCGGCAGAACTACGTGAGTCTGTGTCCGTATTCCTCCTCGGTCGGGGCACCTGCTGCGTGTGGTTGTTTGATTTCGTCCCCGTCGAGCTTCGGGTTCTGCCCAGTGTGGTGTACGTGGGCTGTCGTGACGCTGGAGGTCCAACAACGGGACTATAAGAGCCGTCATCACAGCTCGTATCAAGCTGTCCAGAACTGCAGAATGACATCTCGGAATGAGGAGGCGTTAATGGTGTGAACACCTGCACGGGAGAAGGAGAAGTCTTAGGCTTTGATGGCGTGAACAAGTCGCCACTCGAAGAACTGGAAGTCGAAACAGAGGGCGCGCGATCCTTCTTATTACGGCCGGTTGTCGCGTCTCGAGGACCTTGGCTGCTAGAGAGTTCAGATATCAAAGCGTCCGCTTGAGGCCCAGTCCATTCATGGCCTTCTCTCGGCCGATCGGTGGAAACATACCCTGTGCGCTCCTGTTGTTGTATACTTACCATAGCATCCCAAACCGGAGGCGAGATCTCCGGAGCACAATATTCGACGATAGCATTGGTACTGATCTTGGATATCGTCGCCAGTCGTTTTACATGCCAGGAGCCTCGACCAGCTTTTCCATACCACTCTACGAGAGGTATTAGCCTCGTCCCAGCTGGTGGCACTCATGATGACATACCTACGGCTTGCAAGCGGGGGCATTTCCGAACAAAGCGCTTGATATCCCGTAATAACGGCATTGAAGGGTCAACTAAATCAAGCTTTCCAAGGCATGTCTGGTTCTGCATGTGCTCAAAATCCATCAACTGTGGGAGAATGGCCTTCGACTTCAGAACAGGAGATTCTGAAGGAGGGGTCGGTGGAAGGTGGGAAGAATAGGGAGGGACAGGGGAAGGAGCCTGGCCTGGTGCGTGCGCAGGACTTACAGAAATCGACAAGGTTCTCAGTGTTGACAGAGAAGCAAAGGCAGACGTCATCGCCAGAAGCTTGACGAAAGGCGCGTCTAGACATAGCTTAAGACTCTGTCACGGGATGGGACGGGGTTAACAGGATATACAGAAGCCGATATGATACTGCGCACCTCTATAGTCGTGCAGCTTTCAAGGAGACCCTTCACGTCAGCTAATGAAAAAGACCAAAAATCACAATGAAAAACTTTCATAGATTTCGCGTTTTTCATCTTCTTCATGAAATCTGAAGGCACATGCTTCAATGAGAGGATCTCATCAGCGACCGTTAAGTACGAGGGAACGCCATTATGAAGAGTAGGAAGAGCCTCGCGCCGCAGGATGGAGAGAGTCTCAAGCCTCTCCAAGGGTACCGACGCGATTGAATAGATATGATCAGCTGTCCAAGAATGGTGAGGGCCTGCTTCAGAGAATATCACGTCAATGCGCCGTAGCTTCGGGGGAAAACTAATCGGTTTCGTCCAAAGAGACCGACTGAGTCGGCCTATCTGAAAGCGTTAGTGACACCAGAAACGTATCCAGTATCTAATCACCTTGAACCTCGTCTAGTTTTAGTTCTTGTAGTACATCACACCCTTCTAGGATTGATGCAATCCCACGGTCGGTGAGTTTGGTGCCAGTAGTGCTCAAAGTTAGCTTTCGCAAACGACGCCCTGCCTCAACAATCGCCTCGCACAGTGGATCATCCAGCCACACGAAGTCAGCTTTCAATGACTCCAGCGAAGACGACTCTCCCATGCTCTTCAGCAGAGTCGAGAAAGCCCGAGCACCGGGCTGGGATAGGTGTGAAATGTGAAGCGACGTGATGTTTAACGAGCCCAAAAGGGGAAGGGAAAGCGCGTTCCACTTCAGGACACTGCTGCGACGGTGCGATTGGGTTAAGAATCTCGGATTGTGAGCAAAGCGCGTGAGCCGAGCATGATGAAGTACCAAGGTCTGCATAAAAGTAAGGATCGGCCGGTGATATTAAAGCAGATTAAAGCATCACACGGACCTCACAGATACCATCTGAGGGAGGAAGAGTACTTTCCCATATGAATTCCTCGACGTCGCCGCACAACTGAAGAAACGAGGTGAGAGTTGAAGCATGAATAGGTGTTACGGGAATGTCTGTCTGGTCTTCGAGATATAGCGATACCCTCTCGTTCCGTCCGCAAATTACAGGTACAGCGCAGATAACAATTCTCCTGACATAAGAAGCGTATCGAGTGGGGTTTCTGTGCAACGTGCAAGCAATCGAGTTTGAAGGGCAGTTGGAGGGGTCGAGAAGGGCGTTATCATCTGGAAGCTGTACTGTAGTAAAGAGCGCCCGGATTGCAGAATGATGAATAGTAGAGCCCAAAGACGCGAGGAAGGCGAGGCGGAGAGAGGGACAGAGTTGAAATATTACAGCAAGAAGGTCTATGGCAGGCACGTCAGCTTGCAAGATTAAAACACATGTATGGAAGAAAGTTTACGGTCAAGCACAGGCTCTGGGAGCGCCTCGATGTGCGAAGCCTTAGCCATATTCGTTGTTTCGAGTCAAAAGGAGGCCTTTGCGCGAGAGCACCTTTTGCACTGCCGAAGCTACGACTTGCAACGACCGTTCCTTTGATAACAGCGCTGAGCAAGTCGAACTTTTGAGTCCTGCGTCCCAGGCGGGCCCAAAGCGTCTCAGAGTATCTTAGTCAGCGTATAGACCCCATCCTCGATCATGATCGGGAATCTGGGGCAGCCGTGTCACAGCCCGCAAGTTGAACCTTCAATGGGACCTTGTGCCAGTTTAGCGTAACATACATACTAACACATGAGCTCGAGACCTAAGTAAACCACCGTACTACTTGTATTTCCCGGGGTTTCTACGCTTGCCTTGCGAGATGGGAGTAGTTGCGGGCTCTACGTTAGCTATCACTGCAGCCGCTGGTAGCGAAGCCTTAGCTGAAACTGACGACGCCTTAGGTGTATTACAACCTTCTGTTTGCGTCTTAACTTCGCTCAACCTGAAAACTATCATCTGTAGAGTCCCTAGCGAATGCAGCATCTCTCCTTTCACCACGCGTCCAAGCATAGTGTCAAGATCGTGTGCCACCATAGGCATATGTTTGATAAGGACGTCAACCTCCATGTCTCGGATAGCTGGATCCCTGGGGCGTCGAATAAAGTTAGTCATCCGGATACGCCCTGGTTGGACTTTGGCACTCACCTCGAGGTGAACTGGGAGAAGGCTTCCTCGATGATATTCGCAGACGAAAGACTGGAGTGTATCTGCTCGAGTGCCAGTTGCTTGATGTCATCCAATCCCACCTGATCTCAGAGCTTGAGTCATCGTCGAATTTGGCTGCCAGAGGCACGCAAGTGTCCTTACCATATCTGCAAGACGATACATTGACTTGGGGAGCATTGCGGGAGCAAAGGAAGGCTTGAGCTGGCAGAGACAGAGGCCGTATGGTGGGGCATCGACGACAATGGCGAAAAGCTCAAACATCCTGTATACAAATACCAGAGCAGTGCCTTCCACCTACACCCCTGTCAGTGAGACTGTAGACTTTCCAAATAATTAGTACAATACTGACGTTGTAAAGGCGATATCTTTGAGTATAATGATACGGCCTGTGCCCCCGGGAATGGCAAGCTTCCCGTTGGCTTTACTAGGCAGATCATATGCTGGCTTCTTCAACAGATCTTCGTCCGAGTTCTGGCTGAGATGAATGAACAAACAACAGTAACAAGAAATTAACATAACTGCGGAGCTTACCTGGCCGCATCGCCAGGTGGAGCGTCTTCTGAGTCCGACTCTAAATCACTGTCCGACGCATAGTCGTGATTCCCCGCAGACTCTTCTTCCGATAGCCATCGATACTCACACAGGGAGATCGCAAGAAGCTCTCTCCGCCAACCACTACAAAGAGGAGGTGTAATGGAGAACGCCTCTATTCGAGAAAAAAAATGATCTAACATTCATTAAGATATCCACTGTGCCCCGTCAGAATGGTGCTGCTTGCGTACAAAGATTTGGGATGGCTGGCACCCCGATCAATTGCACGGCGAGAGAAGGCATAGAACTTGATATCCAAAGGGTCCTTCCCAAAGAACGAATCCTCCAAAACCCCAAGAAGCTGGGGACGGAGGGATGGGAATTTCAGCCCTAAGGACTTGGGAAACATCACTGTAAGCTCGAAAACAACTTCTGAGGCGATCCCCTGTATCTCGTACCGGCCCAGCTGGACCCCGTTTTGTCCAGATTGGTTTCTTACTGTGGTAAGTGTCTTCTGACGAATCCCGTTAGTGACAGAATTCAGCGAGGTGGATACTGATAGCCCTGTGAATGAGCTGCTCGAAAGAAGATGAAGATCGAAGAAAAGGGAGACAGCAAAGTCCTGTCCGACGAGATATGTCGAGCCATTGGCGGTGTTGCTGTCGAGTGATACACCGAACCGCCAACCAAATCCACATACGTCGGAGTGTATGGTCTCAGTCCGCAAAGAACGCGTGGAGACAGCCAGCGTGGATGTCACTGTCCTCAATGTAGGGTTCCAATCATCTTGTACGACTTTTTGCATGACCGTTTTGAAAGAAAAGCTGCTGTGGATGCTTCGGAAGAGCAAGTTGAAGACATGGTCTACCGGCCACCGCCGACCTCATGGGGGCATCGATACCAGCACGAAAAGACGTCTATTAGACGGCATGTCCGAAGCGTGCACATCTGTTACGGAAATATTCAATAGACTCCCACATACTTACAACATCCTAGGTGCCATTCAGCTTCGCTGCAGATGAAAGAGAAGTTACACGACCGAGTCTATCCTCATGCCTCTGGTTTCTCCCGAGGACCATCTTCGCCGCGGAGACGCTTTCGCATTTCCGAGATACGCCCATTGATAAGCACACGAGCCTTTTCCACGGTTTCCTTCCCTGAGCTCTTGGAAAGCATGTCCTTAACCTGGCGAAGTAGGCCGTCAGTGCTTATACCGAAGAAGACGCGGCGTATACCTGACCTGGGACTGCGTCTCTGTTACGTATTTGACAACCTCTGATCCCCTGCCGCTCGCCATCGTCTTCAGCTGCTCCATGCTTTCTCTGACCTTCTCCCCCGCATCCGGGAACTGGTCTATCAAGGGAGCGATGGCATCCCCTCCAACCTCCATGCCGAGAAGAAGAATCTCCCCCAACCTAAGTCGCAACAAGTCCATTACTTTAAGCGCGACTTCCAGCTTGTCTTGGTCCGAATCGCCCTCATTTCTGAGGACCGTCTTGATCTCTTCACAAGCTTTCATGATAATAGCCGTAGTCTCCGCTTTATGTGCTTCAAAAATGTCTTCAACAGAGTTAAAAGCCTTGTCCACGAGAATACTCGTTCCAGGAAGAATGGCGACGTAAGATATGGCCACTCGACGGAGGAACTGAAGAGCCTCGTTCGGATGACGGGCCTTGATTGAGCGCTTAGTTTCTTCGAGATATCGTTGTATATTTCTGGAAGCGTCAACGGTTTTCTTGATACCAGAGAAGTGATACCAAGTATAGCCTGAAAACCAATATGTCGTTAACGACTCGGAATTGCATGAGAAAAGGAGAAGAAGGACCTCCCGCAATCACCAGGGCGCCGCCTACAATCCCTGCGAGGCAGTGGGTACGCCATGCTCTTGCAGAAGAATTGGGACTGGATGTGGCAAGTGTTGGTCCAGACGATATGGGGCGAGAGCGAGACAGCCGAGGACAAACACGGAGGGAAGGCGTGCGGAACGTTGTGGTGGACGGTCTGAACATCGTGGCCAGTCGGCCTTTGCGTGGGTTTCTCTAGACATACATACTTTGTACCAGTGTAAGATGTGACGCGTGATTGCCGAGAACGCGTATAACCGGCGCCACAAGATTCAAAGCTTGAAGCTGATCGAAAGCTGAAGCGTTAAAGTCCTAGACTCATACATGTGCAATAATAATTGCATACAACGGCCAACGAAAGAATATCTACTCCTCTGGCACTTCAATCTCCCCAGAGTTGATACCGTCAATAATATCGTGTGGGGGCTGACCGTCAACCGTGCACCCAACACTCTGGGCGGTGCCCAGAATCTCCTTCACACAACCGGAGAGCTCCTTCGCCAGGGATTTCGACTTCATTGTCCGGGCAATATCGAAGATCTCGTCCAAAGCGATATTTCCAGAGTGCTTGATATTCTTCTCCTTCTTTCTGTCGCGTGGGGGCTCTTCGGAATAGTGTAAGGATGAAAGATTTCACAGATAGAGTAGGAGACAGACCCTTTAGAGCTTTAATGACGAGAGAAGAGGCAGAAGGAACAACAGAGACAGCAGCTTGCCGATTTTGGATGGTGAGTTGGACGGTGACCCGGAGACCTTTCCATTGGGATGTAGCTTTGGCGATATCTTCACCAACCTTCTTGGGCGACTGAGAAGGGAAGATCAATATTTGATGTTGGGATAACAGAAGGAGGACGTACCAAACCCAGAGGACCGATTTTTGGGGCTAGTGCTGAGGAGGCACCGACTTCACCACCAGTCGCACGGAGCTGGATGATCTTGATCTCATTGGGGTCCTACGCAAATGCTTAACAAGTCAGATAACTATTGGAACAAGGATACACACGAGTTTGGGGGCCATTGCGAAGGATTTTGCTGGTCGTTGTCGTTGCCGAAATGGGAGGTGGACAGAGAAAATTAAAGTTTCAAAACCCCGCTTGCATTCATGCACGTGATATTAGACTCCATCTGGGACTAATCTATTTGTCCGTATTGATCATGGGCCTTGATCGGATGTATCATCGGAAGATGGACTGAATTCTATTTCTGTCTTGCTCTCCCTCTCCGTTTGCTCACCGATTTCCCGACAGCCAGGCCGGCGTATCCAGAAGATTGTGCCATGGATTCATGGAAGTCCAGAGCACAGAGAGGGTCGCATTATCGGCCACATTCGAAGATGCACACATAGATCAGCTTGTAGAACTTATAGGTATTCTTCTTGTCTATCATCTTTTTGAGCCTTTTAACCTTCCCAACTTTAGCTGACATGCTCCATCGTCTAATGTCCCATAATGATCGCATCCCTTTACTTCCGTCTGTATAGTTTTTTTCTATCTGAATTACATCTCTAGAACTCACCGACCATTTTAGTGAAAGTCTCACTCGATTTCATTCACGATCCACTCCTGGAATCTCTATTTTTGACTATCTTAAACGAATCGTAAGGTTTACAAATTGCGAAGTCAGTGAGCACGTCTCTCTACACGTCTTTCTGATCACTTATCCTCTCTCTCTCTCTCTCTCTCAAAGAAGTCTTGTCTGTTGATAACGTTGTACTACATCGATCAGATTTGTGCAAGAAAACCGCACTTCACACTCTCTTCGCTCACCTGTCATCGATTCCTCATTACCTCCATCGCTGTATCCAGCAAAGGTCTATGTGACACCTTTTGCACCAACAGTCTCTATGCCAAGGTCGGCGGCATATCCGTCACTGAGCTCAACATCCTCGAGAGAGAGTTCCTGTCTATGATCGACTGGCGCCTGATGGTCAGTCCAGCTAATCCCAGCCAACCTCAACCCTTGTCGGACTGAATTCAACTCTCTCTCCTTCTTTCTTTGGACTCCCCCCGGCGCCTAGTGTACCCGGGAGATCCTCCAGGAATATTACATCAATCTTGTCAGGACTCACAGCTCTGGACAGTATATCATCATCGGGACCCAATCCTCCAGCACCAACTCGTCCGATAGCGACGCAGAGATGGACAGTAATCCATCCTCTCCACCCTCTCCAATCTCCGGCTGCAGCGAACATTTAACTACGCGACGCCTTCATGTGCCTTTGACCTCCACAGAGCCTTCCACCATCCTTGTCAATCCCGCTGCCCGACCTCCAGAGAATACTCGACGTCCCACAATCGAGCAGAACATGGCCTTCGCTGCTCTCCAACAGTCCTCAGTCGAAGGAGATAGATACCACGACAGAGAGTGAGAATTTTTGAAACAAGGGTGATAGTATTTCTGGACCCATTACTACTGCTACTGATACTATACATTTCTCCTCACCCCAAATACGTTCTCCAATGTTGATTGACCCAGGGAATGAATGATTAAATAACAATGCTAGGTTTATAAGACTAGAAAGCACAGACTCGAGTGGTTGCAAGGATTGGACATAATAGCTGAGAGGGATTGAAGGACAAGTGGTATACGCTGCGGCAGACGCGCGTAGTTTCTAAAACGACGGAAATATAAACTGTCCTCTTCCTCGCAACGACGCGGAGGAGATAATACAAGCTGGTGGGTGGGTGCACTGACTAACTGTAAACAATCAATTGCTTGCAAAAGTCGACTTTGTGCGCTACTTTACCAAAAATTACAACGCGACACAATAGCACAGACCGCGTATAGTCCACGTAACAGAACCCGCCCATCCGCATAAAGAAAGGAAAGAGAAACACTGGTCCCGCCCGTGCACCTTCACCGACGCAGAGCGGACAACATCTTGGCCAACGCATTGATCTGTCCCTTCTGCACCTTCTTCGGACCATCTGCGTCGTCCTTCCCGCCTGGACCGCTGAGGTCAGTCGTGCTGGTCGAGGCATCAATCCGTCTCTGCATCTCGGGAGACTTTCTCGCGGCAGAAGTGGGCACAGGACGCTCAGTTATAGGCTCGAGCTTCACATCCTTTGGCTTACGACTACGCTGCTTGCGCACAGGAGGCTGTCCAAAGATGTCGCCCACAGGGTTGGGGTGCTGTTGACGAGGAAGCTCCATCAACTCCCAAGGTACTCCGTCCATCACTGGAGCAGAGGAAATAAGCCGCAAATCGAACCGGACAAGAAAAGAGCTTACCTTTGATGTTCCTCGGCACCGCAGGGTGGACCTTTTGCGGAAGACTCGTTGAAGACGAGGGAGGGCCCTGCTTGCTATTGGAAGTCCGCCAACTCTGCCCAGAAAGACTGGTCGCCGCTGTGGAAACACTCCTCACACTGCCATTGCTGTACCTTGTGAATGCAGAAGTTGAGGTACCCGCACTCGACATCGTGCTCATCGAGCTACGCCAATTACCCGAAGCCATCGAACTAGCACTGGAAGCTAGCGGACGGCCGCTACGTGTGCTATTTGGAGAGACCCCACGACGCTCAGATTCTGGCACCCAACGATTGGGACTAGGAGAGAGATGATTGACATTGGTGTTGCGGATGGAAGGAGGTGCGGGAGAGCCACGAGAACGGCGCCCACGGCTCCATGTAGACGCTGAATCGTCTGTCTGTGTGGCAACAGCTGGTGCTGAATGTGGTGATGGGGCGTTTAATCCCATTATCAACGAGGTGACATTACTGGCGGTAGCAGACATCGAGGTTGGCTGGAGATAGGTCCCGTCCGGAGTAAGATCGACAGAATTAGGGGGTGAAGCTTCTTCAACAGGAGAAACACGGCCAACGGTGAGAGAAGAACCCTTGGCTTTGCCAAGGCTCAGCTTCCACTTCGACGGCTTCTTGGTGACAGGAGGCGAAGTCAAAGGGGGAGTAGAGGAAGTGACATTAGAGGGGATGGAAGGAACAGGCGGGACAGGGGAAGTCATGCGAGGAAGGGACGAGAAAGAGGTTGTGACAGGGGAAGACGGCGAGCTCTTGTTGCCAGAGCACAGCGGAGTGGGCACGGCGAACATCGATACTGGCTCGCGGGAGACTGGCTTGCGACGAGACCGCGCTGAGTCTGTAGTCGAAGTGGTGTTAACTGACCTACGAGAAGAAGCCCGGGAAGCCTTGCTGATTTCTCGTGCCAATGACTCGGATGCAACAGCCAATGTAACGAGAGTATCGTCATTGGGAGTCGTAGGCGTGGTAGCGGTCCCCTTGCCCTTCCTAGCACCACGCTTCCTACGCTTGTTGGTAGATGTCGACCTAGAGGCCATACCAACCTCATCCTCTTGCTCTTGCTCCTCTTCCTGCTCCTCCACTTCCTGATCAATGACAGTGGAAAGCTCAGACAGTTCTGGTCTCTCGTAGGCGTCATAGGCTGGTCCAAACGAACCAGCCCGCGAGAGCGAACGCGATGGAATAGCGGGCGTACGAATAGCAGTAGAGATTCCAGATGCCTGCCTCGAAGACGGACGGTGCGAGACGGGGGTACTAGCCGAGATAGGGAAACCTTGCGTTGAACTGGTGGATATCACCCGTTTGTGGGAAGCTGATGGAGGACGGTGATGATCTCCTAGCAGGTCGGGGAGATCCTTGACCCAGATGCCAAAGTCGCTGGCACTGATGCGCTTCGAATCTTCGTTGGGATCATCAAGCACGTTGAAGACTCTGTTGGCCAGGAACTCAGCTACAGAACGGGTCATGCCTGCAAACCGGTGCATAAAAAAGTTGACGGGATGCTGACGGAACAGATCAAATGATGAGCATGCCCCATGTGCAGTGTCTGTCCAAGGATTGTAATGGTACAGCCTACAACGATTCAGATTAGGCAGGGAATGCAGGAACACATAATTAACACTCACATGTTGATCAGCACGATACCTAACGACCAAACATCTGCGGCACGGGGGCGATAAGTGGGGGCGACATTATTCCTACATTCTGTGAGAATATTGCGTCAACGGAGAGGATCTCATTACGGTGATTATGGAAATGAAACGAACCATAACTCATGTAGGGCGCGCTACCACAGTCCATATCGGATGACTCGACGTCGGTGGTGGACAGGCCAAAGTCAGTGAGCTTAACGATGACCTTGCGTTCTTGTCTACCGTCAAACGTCGTTGTCCAGCCATCGGTAACGATAAAGTTTTCTGGCTTGATATCGCGATGATAGACTTGTTGGGCGTGGCAGGCAGCGACGGCATCGCACATCTGGGAAAACATGGAGGAGATTAAGCGGAGACGTGTACGAGAAAGCAACTGTGCGGGATTGAGGGTGGAGAGGAGGCTAGGTGTTGGAGGAGTACGTGAAGAGGATGAGTCGGAAGAAGTAGAAGGTTCAGAGTCGTAATGATCGCGTGCTTGTTCAAGGAAATAAAAAAGGTCCTCTCCTGGAACGTATTCCAGGAGAAGAAACAAGAAAGCGGAGGTCTCAAGGGTGCGATGGAGAGTGACGATGTTGGGGTGCGAACGGAGAGACTGGTGAATAGTAACCTGAGAATGTTGAGAGTTAGTCTTATCGAGCACGCCAGCGAAAACGAGACTTGGCGTACCTCTGCCATCTGTGCTACTAGAGCTTCCTCGTCGAGGTTAGCTTTAGACAAGCACTTAATGGCATATTCGCGACCGTACACTGCGGCTGGCCGAGAGCCGTCATCTAGATCCATCGGGCCAAGAGCGGACGAATGGCCATCGTCGGAAGGGGGCGGACGATAGAGGACCTCGCGAACGAGATAAACGACGGCATAACTGCCTGCACCCAGGCGCCGAACGACTTCAAACTCTTTAGCAGGTTCCTGATAGTCCTCCAGGTCGTAAGGGCGAGGAGTGGTGCCAATCGAGACGAGGCGAAGAGCCTCTCCCTGGAGCAAGGAGCCCTGACCAACTAGATCGCCTGGAACGAGGACATCTTCGATGGTGGAGGAGATGGAACGAGAGTTTGAAGGAACTTTTGAAGACAACGGACGAGCAGAAGGCAAGGAGACGGGACTGGAGGTTTGCCGAGAAGAAATATAAGGGCTCCTAAGTTGTTTAGAGGACGTAGTAGATGGAGAAGAGTCGGTAGGAGAGGGATTAGTGGAGATGGAGATTGGAATGGGGGTACGAATTACAAAAGCGTCCTTGCGATTCGCTATGGACTGGCGAAAATAGTCTTCATTCTCCTTACCGACTGAAGCAGAGATTGGCAGGGAATACTGCAACATGGGACACAGGAAATGACTGCGCTCTGCGACGAGTCCGATTGGGACGAGACCGGCTGGGAAACTGAGCTGGTCAATGCTCTATACATGCACCTGGATTCCGCCTCCAGGAGCGAATGCTGAGCGGGGGTAAACGAACGGGGGAACAGAACCGACGTCCCGTCGAAGCCCTATCAATCGCCTAAAAAGGGAAATCTAAGCTGAGAGTCAGTACGATGGACAGGAGTAAATTGCTCGTCGTCGTCGTTTGTAAGAACGAGGAGAGGATAATGATAGAGGAATAAAAGGGAGGGGGAGGAAACTCACAGCAAGCAAACTTGACGGACCAGATGGAAGGAGGAAGAAAAGGCAAGATTGAAAAGTGGCTGCGTTGTTGTGTGACCATGTGCATCAGCCGCTTCCTTCGACACCATGCGTGTACATGTGCACGTCCGTCACGGCATGTGTGCCCTAGACCAAAATTGTAATATACCACAGCGTTGGTCGTTATTATTATTCACCCTATGTTTGTAGTAGTACCCTCACAGTACTTACCTTCTTATCTCTAATTTCTTTCACTTTCTACCTCCATAGCACGCACATGTCCCCCTCGCCGAATTTCGAGCCCCCTGATCCGATGACAGTCCGATGTCCGGTTTCACAACCCCAATCTCGTGGTCGATCCAGTTGACCACACGAATAGACTATGTAAGATGTCGTGCTATAGACTCAAGGGTCCAGACATTCCAAACTATCTCTTCCGACCCCTTCTCAATCCTCCCCCTCTCCCTCCGGTGTTTCGCATCCGAGCGCCTTTTTCACGCCAACTCGTGCGTTCCACATCACCGCCGAATCACGTATCCTTGTCGTGTACTTTCGCGCCCTCGACGCAATCTTGGCGATCCGTCTCCTTCAGTCTGGACTGTATCAACGCCCTGAAATGTCCAGAAAGCAGTGATGGTGACTTCTTGTTACGGTGAACCAAGATCTCCAACGACTTGATAAGGTACTCTTTCTATTATGGGTTCAGCGTGGGCAAAACCGGCCGTAAAAAAACCAACATACCAGGTTAGCGTCAATCTCGCTCTGGCACCATTCTACGACAAAGTCCGAATACACCTGTAGTACATCTTCTTGCGTCGTGTCGCTCGCCTTTTTCATCAGCAACTCGTTCGTTATTTTGATCCCGTCCACAAGCTCCTCTCCCTTCGCTTCGCGTGAAATTAACCTCCTTACAAGCAATCTTAATGCTTTCGGATGATCGGGCAATGTCGTTTTCAACAGGTCATCAAGAAACTCCAATAAACCATGCCGGAGACTGGCAGGAGATGGATGTTCTTGGATCAGCGTGTAAAGCGCTTCGAATAGTTCATATCTCGGAACCGCTGATCGAAAACAGAAGCCATAATTAAACCACCCAGCTTATAGCAACAAATTGACGAACCTGTGATCGCGCTAGATACGACGGACTTGACGATAGCACCCTGCATGATATCTTTCCGCACCGCAGCACCGTCTTCTCCGGCTCCATCACCTAGGTCATCCTTCTTCCGTTCTAGCGCTGCTGGCTCTCCACCACCATCCATGTGTATATCCAAGGCAGCGTCTACCGCTTTGGCCTTTCCTTTATCTTCCCCTTGGATGCTATCATCGGAGCTGATCCCCAAGACGTCCCACCTCCGTCTGAGACTCTCAATAAACCCGAGTTCCATACGGACGTATTCTCGCCACAAGTCTATGCTGTCCTTGTTGAGACGTATCCCCCGCTGTAGCAGCGTTCGAGCAGAGGTGGGAGAAAAGTGCTCCAATTCATGAGAGGCAGCTAAAATGTATAGTGACGGTACGTTGGGATGTAATTGCAACGCTCTGTCGAGAACTTTAGAAGCGATCAGAAAACTGTTAGACCAACTCGCACCTGGCCGTTATTCTTCCTACCAACGTACGGGCACCCTCCCTTTTAGCTTCTTGAATATACTCTATCCATAACGCAATGTCTGATTTGAACTTCTTAAGCGCGCGTTCGAAGATTTGGAACTTTCTGCGCACAAGAGCATAGTCCGAGATAGTAGGAGGGCCTGGTGGCAGTTCTAGATATGAAAGAATGAGCACATAGAACAGTAGAGGGAATGGGAATCACGAACTCATTCGTTCAACCCTCTTTTGTCTGAGTTGTTCCAAGCCCATCTCATACTGAACATAACGCAGGAAGTCTGCCTTTTTAGCAACACGGCGGACGAGGGCTCTTTCAAATTCAGTACGTTTTTTGATAATCATTTTGGTTTCTTGCTACGAAGCATTGAGAAAAAAGTGGTTCGCGCTTTGGGAGATTTTGAAAGCATACGATGGTGAACAAATTTTTTTCAACCAAGTCCTTGAGCTCTGCGAGCATCTGTAAACGGGAAAAAGTATATGAATAACGATGCCCGAGATAAAATAATAATTATGGAATACGGACCTGCTCCTGCTGAAATTGAACCCGCTCCATGGTGGTGGACGAAGGGTAAGGTGTGACCAAAATCAAACCTCTTTTTACTCTTACACCGATGGCTCCTAAATACCGAGGCTCTTCTTCCACCCATTTGCGCTCGCATTCTCGCACATCTTCAGCGACCAAACTTGGAACCAATCTACAATTCACTCAGCACCCAGCACAGGCGAAACCAGCTGGAGAAAAGGGGAAGAAAACTGGTGTGGTTCATGAGGTACGGTTTAACTCCCCATTACTACTCATTTTGTTTAATTCTCTGTTATCAGCCCCAATCCAGAGCCTCACAACTTCCACGAGTGACTAGCGCTCCTAGGATTTCTTCCAAGGACCAACTTCCTCCATTAATCCTTCAGCAGAAACGAGCCCCAACTCCTAGCGCTCTGAGACCGGGGGGAAAACAGAAAGCAGGATTTACTATCGCCAGTCCTAGCGAGGCTGACGACGACGACGACTGGGTGTCCAGCGAAAGTGGAGCTGCGACTCCAAATCATCACGACTCTGACGACCCAGACTCTAATCCTGCTACTCCAGTTGAACAGAAACCGAACCCTATTATCAATAATAATGTTACTGTGAATAGTAAAGCTCAGCTTTCGCCAGCAGTAGCACCTGTTTTGGCCCGAGTTTCTACTCTTCGACCTTCTGATTATGATTCTCCCAAGGCGGCTACTAATGTTAATGGAACGTCAGCTGCTCCTCCACAGCCTTCTTCGGCTCTTTCTTTTCAGTCTCCCGCCCAACAACAACCTCCCCCGATCCAAACAGGCGTTGATCAGTTGAGACCGATGCAAACTACTTATCAGTCCCAGAAACACTTCAGACATAGTTCGGAGGTAACACCCCTCTCCTCTGGCATGACATCTCCAAAGCGCCACACACGCCCTCCATCGATGCATTCGTTAACAGGCAGATCGGATCATCAGAATCCTCTCCGCCCCCATCCACTAATTCGGGGACAGTCCTATGGCCAACCAACAGCGACGCTTAGCAAGCCCACACCCCTCGCACCACTGACTGCGTCCGATGCTGCATCTGTAACGCCACCGCGTCTACAAAATGGTGTCAAGGGTCAAGCGTCTCCTCCCTTATCGTCATCCCCTTCCTCACCACGACCGCTCTCCTTCGTTGCCCCTTCCCCCACGACTTCGGCCAACCGCCGTACTTCTGTATCATCTGCGCGCTCTGTGGCAACTCTTCCCGTCCCAGTGACAGCCACATTTTCGAAGGAGCCCAGGTCATTCTACGACCGCACACGGACGCTCTCGACTATGTCTTCCTCATCTGCAGCGTTATCATCTCTAGCACATCTTCCCGCTGTGTCCCGCCCACCTACACCACAGCTCATCTCCTTCTTCCCTCCTACAAATCCCCATGCAAACCTTGATGAGATTCATTCCCTCCTTCCTCGTCCCTATTTAATGAGCCATCTGACGACTCTGGCACATCGCACGCCGCTGAGAGAGTCATATGACCGAGTCATGAAGGCGAAGACAGGTCGGTGAGGTGAATGCGGTCTTGGTGTTATCATTATTTTATTCTCCGTGCGTTCCTTCTCTGGCACTCGCTACTAATCAACTCCTTTCTTCCTTTCTTTCTTTCCTAAACGGGTTCTCTCTCCTCCCCATCCATCCCTGTAGTATAGGACCCGCTCTTCTTCAGAGGACACCTTTCCTCTTCCCTGTTTCTTTACATGTATCATACCAAAGCCTCTCCTTCTCTTCCTCTCAAGACCGTCAGATGAAGAACGCTTTGCTTCGGTGTCAACATCGTCTCATGAACATTCTCGCCTTCAATCATACACCCGAGGATCAAACTTCGTGCTCGACAGCTAAGAACGCCTCAACTTCTCAAAGATCTCAAGGTCGATACGGCCAAGTGTCCTTTCGATGCTCTGCGGGCCCACTAGCCCGGTGTATTCCGTAGACTTTCAGCCGGCGACAGCCAAAGGATTTTGGGTGCCCATACAAGAAAAAAACAATCAATGTAACCATCTCGCCCACACAATATCTGTCAAGTAGGTAAGGCACAAGGCACATCCCCACACGGAGTCAAAGCATAACTATACACGGCGGTGCCATGACCATCGTTACCCGAGGATATCTCGGGAGCGGGACAAATCTGTAGGGATTGTTTCTCGTCCGATTTCGGCTCGTGCAAACGTGTAAACTGAAGAATCCTTCAATGCGGACATGTGCAAGTACAAAGGTAAATGTCAAGTAAATGTATGTAAGAGAATCCACAGCACCCATACGCTACTTACTGCTCGGGTACATGGTTCCACGCTTTCGCACTGTCAGATTATTGGCCAACCTGCCCGATGTATCTCCTGCACATCTGCAAAACCCTCCATACAAGACGTGCATGTTGTTATACGATGGCAAATGTACGTCTGCAGCTGCAGGAAACATCCTCGTGAATGTTTTTACCCTGGTGGCCAGCAGATATTCGTCTGCTTTAGTGGAACTACTAACACGTCTCCCAAGGGCCAATCCCTTTAGCATCACGCGAGTACAACCACATCCTCCTCTCAAAATAGTTGTTCGTCAGTCTGTCTAATAGGAGAGATTAGAATGAAGACAAAGGTTCTCAATGCGAAGAGCTAGCTGAGTTCGGGCGACATCGATTAAATGAAGTTCTGCACGAACAGGCTGGAACGACGGCAGACATTTGCAGACATTATTATGAGCAGTGAGATCTTGAGAGCTTGGCCACATCCTGAAATATCCACAATAACACAGAGTCTGAGAGCTCCGCCACGGGCATAGAAGTGGAGCTCTCCGCTGGAGTTTGAGCTTTGTCCGACCGGGGATGCTCTGGACATCACGTGCTATACTTACTTTGGCAAAGCTTTCGTGTCTTGGATTTTGAAACCGTTTCTTAATTCTTCCTTCCCTGATTATATCTACGGTCTTGTTCAACGCTCAGAATGTGGCTCACAGACGGACAAAGTGTGTAAACCGAAAGTATCAAGCCATTCCCCAAATTCAGACGTGTCGTGTTCACAGAGATTGGCGTGGCCCTTACGACGTTTGGCGCTTTATTCATGCTGCTTGGCGTCATGCTCTTCTTTGACGGTGCCTTACTTGCCCTTGGAAATGTAATAATCTCTGCTTCCTACTTATCCATCTTCACGCGCTGAATTTGAAGTGTATTCCTAGCTTCTTTTCCTCTCGGGCATTACCTTGATCATCGGGCCACACAAAACGTTCTACTTCTTTGCCCGCAAGCAGAAAATAAGGGGAACGGTCTGTTTCTTGGGAGGAATCCTCCTTGTTTTCTTGAAGTGGCCGTTTGTTGGGATGGTTGTCGAGACCTTTGGATTCTTGAACCTCTTCGGGTGTGTCTGTCTACATGCCTCCGTCCTTTTCTCGTAGACTTACTGCCTCTGAATATTACAGGGACTTCTTTCCAGTTATTATTACATTTTTTACGACAGCTTCCGTTCATTGGGACCTTCCTCACGATGCCATACATACGGGATGTGAGTTTCCCGTCTGCCATTTTACGCGTAACCTCGCTAACAAGCCGTCCACCTTCGCAGGTGGTGGATCGAATAGCTGGCTCAAGGACCTCGGCAGTATGATGAGTATGACATGTCTTCTAGACTACGCCCGCAAAATCACACGTCGATACCCTCTTGTCGCGAACTCTGAACAGACGACGTTTACATCCCTGGACACGTTCATAGCGCCTTGTACACACTTGCACAGTTCAAGCTTATGGTATGTTAGCATGACTACGAATGTAGGTTGTAAAATGCTGTAAATACATTGTCAGGTACTGTAACCTGTTCTAGTCGTGTAGGCAATGGACAGAGTACTGTATGTTTGGCTCAAGTTTGTCACGATCACCGGAGTCAAAATGGGGTTTCATCGCATAACATCTGCGATCCATCTTCCCTGAAACCTTCATTCGTTTGGAATCTCAGAACCTAAACGTATCCAGAGGCTCGACGTGTGTTCAAATTCTTACTCTGAAAATGCGCGCCGAG
>RZIO01000001.1:1613954-1649304 GCA_004338095.1 Gloeostereum incarnatum | reverse complement strand
GCAATATCCCAATGAGGGTCGTCGCAAACACAAGCTTCGTGTGATACAGGAATTCTGGACATCCAACCCTACACCACCCACGAAAGAAGGTTCCTTAGCGCCTCAGGTATGTTCTTCAATCCACGCGTCTTGAGTTCCTGTTCTTACATATAATTCAAAGGATGACCCAACGAAGGAGGAATCGGATATCTACGACTCCAAACGCAATGAAGGAGGTATAGTGGTGCGGACAGACTTCTCTAATGACAGTGCGTGGGACACCTTCGTTGTGCGGGCCAAAGAGTTCGGGCAGGAATTTGCTCAGCTAGCAGAAGAGGAAGAAGAGGAATCGAGTGAAGAGGAAGACCAGTCGGTGGAGCCATCGAAGGAGGATGTGAAGATGGAAGTCGACGAAGGCAGTGACGAGGACGACCAAGAAGAACCCCTCATTATCTTCCTGGACACGAAATCCCCGGTGTTCAGCAACATATCGAATCTCGCCGCATTGCGCCTTCTGAACGACGTCGACATTCGACCCGCCCCAACTCCGCCTAAAGGAACTCAACGAATTTCTCCTGGAAATCGGCTTGTAGATTTGAACGGGTGGCAAGAGATTTATAGTGGCCGGAATATCTGGATATACGACAGCAGATCTAACGAGGATATGACACTGAGAGTTGTATCACAAGAGGGTGACATTTATGGGACCGCGACGTGCGTCAGATCATCTCCAATGAACCATGCTTGCACTAATTCCACACGCAGCGGCGACAGTTGGCGAACTCAGGTATCCCATATCTGGGAACTCCAATGGAGTATGACAACTGGCGGGATGAAAATCAACTTTGGAGGGATGGACCGATGGGATTACAACGAGAGGAAGCGCAATCTTGACGAGGCAAATACAGTCTAGTTCAGCATTCTAGAGATTTGAGGGACAGAAATGACGAATGAGATATTGTAACACACCGGAAAGACCGCTTCTTCTCACATCACCACGTCGTCTTGGGTGGTAGCACTCGTTGTCGGTCTCTTATCCTCCCTTCCCAAGCCCGCCGCACGCTCCGACTCCTCGATGGTGTAAGCTGGCTCCTTTAGTTGTTTACAGCGCCGTTTGTGGATTTTACTCCGCCAGTGTGATTCGAGCGCCTTGCCCGATTCATAGTATCTGAATTCGGGGAGGAAATAAGGGTTGAAGTTGAATGAGATAAAAGAGAAACCACACTTTGCACATTCCACACAATAATGCTGAGCAAGTCCCGGCTTTTCAAAGTCTAATGGTTGAGCTTCCAGAGCAGCACGGTGCTGAGAAGAGGAAAAAGTTTAGATTAGACCGTCACAAAGTATAGTTTCGGGCCTACTTTTGGATCAAGATCTATGAGTTGGATTTGATCCAAGTCTTTTCCACGAACCTGAGAGCAGGTCATATTAGGGAGCTTGCAGGCGCAAAAAAAGACAAGGAAAAAAAGGTATACCCTCGTTCTTGAAGCTCTGTGAACATCTCGGCGAGCATGATGAGCTCGGGAGCGACGAAGGCGACCCATGCCAATTTAGATTGTGAGGGCAGGAGATGGGCACCTGTCTAAAGATCACCTCTTGCGACATTTTGCGTACGTAATATTTTCAGTTCAGCTAATTCCGGGTGTTCAGAAGTACAGTAAAGTGCCCTTTGATATTTTGTGTACAAAAGACATAATATAAACGCCCCTGCTGTCCCACACCTATGAAGTGACGGTCCAGACACGGAGAGTGTTGTCAGTGAATCCAGCGAACAGGGTCTGACCATCCGCCGACCAAGCAATTGACACACACTCAGGTTGCCTCGTCTCCTCACGGACATCAGTGTAGGCAGGCTTGAGCTCGTCAACGATGGATCTGCAGGTGTTATTAATCTTAGAAAACCTGACGAGGTGGGAGAGACGACTACGTACTTGCTTTCGAGGTCAAAGATTTTGACGCAGCTGGCAGTAGCTGCACACAGCCAGTATCGGTTGGGGGAGAAGACGAGAGCGTTGACGACATCACCCGCTTCGAGCGAGTATAGGTGCTTGCCCTCATTCAGGTCCCAGAGCATGGTGATACCATCCTTACCGCCAGAGGCGGCAAGAGAGCCGTCAGGGGATACGGAAACGGTATTGATGTAGCCAGAGTGGCCGTAGTGGTTGGTCTTCAACTTAAACTTGGAAAGTTCCCAGACCTGGAAAGTGTGGTAAGCATGATGAACGTGGAACACAACACAAATAACGTGGATCAGAGATCTTGGTGGAAAATTGGTCTCATTGGATTCAAATCCTCTGAAGTAGCAAATATATAGAATGTACATCATATCGCACGGCGCACAGAGCGCAAAAGGCAGGAACGTGAGACAGAAAGCTTACCTTCACAACTTTGTCCCATCCACAGGAAACAATGACAGGGTTCGAGACGTTAGGGCTGAACCGGACGCAAGAAACCCTGATCAAAAGATCAACGCATGTGCATGTACGAGTAATGCTAGCACGTACCACTCGCTGTGACCATCATCCTTAATATCATACTTGCACTCTCCGAGAGTATTCCAAAGCTTGATTGTCTTGTCGCGCGATCCAGAGACAATCTGCCTGTTGTCGGCGCTGAAGCTGACAGACAGGACATCGGAAGTGTGTCCAACAAATCGACGTGTGGTGGCGCCAGTGTTGAGGTCCCACAACCTCAAAGTGTGATCCCAGGAAGAAGAGAGGGCAAACTGGCCGTCAGAGGAGATGACAACATCAGAGACAAAGTGATTGTGGCCGTGAAGAATTCGTTTTGGGTATCCATAAGAGTCCTCGTCCCTGGTCAATTGCCAGACAATGATCGTCTTGTCTGAAATCAATAAAAAATGGATTAGCAAGTCGCGTATATATGGCAAAAAGAGATCTGGAAGATACCTCGGGAGGCAGTAAGAATCATGTCTGGATTTTCGGAGGAGGTTGCGATGGCGGTAATCCATCCTTTGTGGCCATCCATGGAACCGATGAAACGTATGGACTCTGACATTTTTGTTATGCGACTTGCTCACCGTCGTGCGTGTAGCCTGAACGAAGGTTTTCGCGGATGCATCCGAACTGTACAGTTTGTCTCTCTTTGGCCCTGTTTGCTTATGTAATCCTATATATGAGAACTGTTCTCTATTTGATTTCCTCTTATGTACATAGACGTCTTTTGAATTTAACAGTATTAACTTCAGTGCTCTCTAGGAGCTGCTCGTTTAAATTTGACTGCCAATTTATCAATGGCCAAACGTCGTTGACCACCTTCTCTCTCTCGTAGTATGCAGTACCTCAAGATAGCGTTAATACTGGCGCCGGCATGCGGTCGCGGGATGAGTACTACCTGAAACGGAAATCTTCCCTATCATACCTTGGTTGCAACTCTTTCCAGTGGCTTATCGCGTGTATGTCGTACTCTGAAAGGTGTTCTAGGAGAGAACCAACCCCAGTAATAAGTCAGTCGACCGTACCCCTTCTCAACTTGTCTCATCGAATGCAACCCCGATGTAGTCGATACTGACCCAGGTGTAGACGACATTGTCGCAATGTCGGTTCTTTGTCCCATTGTACCACGTTCAATTTTTCTCAATTGGTATTGCAGTCTTCTCGCCCTTGCCTCACCCGAACTGCAAATCCTCTCTTTCATAGTCACGTTCGGTAAGTTTCAATTCATTACCTCTGCTTAGTCTCCTTAATCATCGACATGATCCACTGCAGGAAACACCGATGTGAAGGCTTCTCAGTGAGTGCATTTATGCTACCAGCATTATCACTTACATATATTATATATATAATGAAGTCTCAATGTCCTCAAAGCATATCAAGCTATTATACGCCACATTGAGGCACACCCCAATGACCGATCTAGATTCCCAAATGTCTTCAATTCTAGCCTGAGGCCTACTCTAGCCGAGGGATCGAATGCGCCACTAGAAGGGGATCTGCATAGTGCACAGTACTTCCACGGAAGGTAAGCAACGCCTCTCCCCCGATTTCTCTTTGACTTATGCAGAGTGTCTACATGGCAGAGACGGACTTGGAAATATCACAAGCAGACACTCGGAGTTGGATATACTGGATTATAGTCTGATGAACGCCTTCCTGGACATAAGTTCCCGGCCTGGAGCCGATGTTGCTCTTGATCTGTTGCGGTCTTTTCCCGATCGAAGCATCACTTATATTGCACTCGGTCCACTAACTACACTCGCACAAATTCTACGGGCCGATGCTCATCTCTTCAATAGCAAGATCGGTCGTGTTGTCTGCATGGGCGGGGCGCTAGACGTACCTGGAAACACGAATCCAGTAGCTGAATGCAGGTGATGTCTCTTTGAGTAACTTCTCTATCTTTGCTGAGGTGTTGTATTCTTAGTCAACTTCTTTGCGGATCCTTTTGCTGTCAAGGAACTGCTTCTGACTCCCAATGCTGGCTTGCCATTGGACCGTTTCCTTCTGTTGCCCCTGGACATTACCACCCCACACGAGCTCCCGTTTCCACTGTACAAGGAACGAGTGGATTCTGCCTTTTCGTCTTCCAGTTCTCCATCTATACAGAGCAATAAGTCGCCTCTGGTCCATTTCAGCTCTTCGTTCTTGGAACAGACCCGCGTAGTTATGCTGCAGTTTGGAAAGGACGCGATAGAGTTACATGACATTGTGGCTGTTTGGTGTGCAATCCAGAATCCCCCCGCCGCAGCCACATGCCCGAGTTTTGACTTGGTTAATGGCTGGGAAGCCAAGACACGGACATTTGGGATAGAGCGGTCAGTCGTTCAGCCATCATCCCACGTATGTGACAGTCTTAAGATCTTCTCCGCGCAGGTTCGGAGAACTGACGCGAGGAATGCTCGTCGTCGATCGCAGAGAGGACGAGGGTGCTTACGAGGCTGGGGCCAACAGGGCGGACGTCGACAAGCAACGAACAATGCCGGCTCAGGTAGAAATTGAAGTGGCCCCGTTCCCCAAAGATGATCGGGCAGGCGTCTGTTGCATAACATGCACCCCGGGTCCCAAGGTGCTCGTAGAGTTCCTCCTTCAGAGGGTGTGGGGATGTTGAGTACTACCGCGGGCTCCGTTTTACCCCGATACCTTGAGTGCTTCTCGAATACTTATATATATGAAATCTAGAACCTGTCGATAGAGACACCTCCCCACTGAGTATTTTCAGCCACCTCACGCCCTCCAGGCTCCGAACGTTGAGGTCGTCCGGCAGTACTCGGTTGAAAGGCACTATTTTTGGAAAAGGATCTGGCAAATGTTGATTCCCCCGCATGCCGAAGCGTAGATGACGATCTATCATCTCTTCAAAATGAAATTCATGAATTTCGAAACATGTGTTGGGCCTTGGCTCTTTCAAACTTGTGCCTCCATGTTGCTCCAGTCGTGCGGGATCTACTTCGAAGGTATCAAAAGGTACTGATGTGGCTTTCCACATTCTATCTATATCTCGAACGCTTCTGCAGCTCTGGCCTCAGGATAGATGAATGGACTTTGCCTTCTCCGCCACCGGCAGTCTTCGGCACATCGATCACCCAACGATCTCCCACTTCGGCTGATATGCTGTCTCCCGGATTTGAGGTCCTCCGTTCAGCAATCTGTCGCCTTTTGATTATGATTTCGACCTTCCGAGGAAACGCATATATAAAGCCTTTAGCCTGCAACTATCTTCATCCATTCCCACCCTCTCTGACGAAAGCACCACCATAATGACCCGTGGCCGCAAGAAAGATCTTACTATTCCTCCCACTCGTGCTCTCACTCAGCAACGCGACTACCGCGCCCGCAGAGCAAAGTATGTTTCCGACTTGGAAGAGCGATGTTTCCGTGCAGAGCGAGAGAATGTCAAGCTTCGTCAAGAGATAGACGCTCTTCGATCTGGCGTACCGCTGTCGTCTTTCTCTTCCGACCCCCGAATGGTTAGTTTTCGTTATTCTTGGCTGACACTCATCCTCCGGGCTAACATATGGATTTATAGCTTTCCGCTTCCTCCGAGCTCCTGCAGAGCCTCGCACGCACGTCCGACGCGCTTCATCACTTTCATGAAGTTGCCTTCCCCGAAAGGTCCACATCGCCGTCAGACGGGCATCCGTTTCTATATGCGAATGCCCTACACCCTGCGTTCTTCCCCTCAGCTGTCTCCTCGCCGTCATCGACGGAAACTGTTTTGCAAGACGATGGAGACGAAGGACATTGCTATAAAGACTCGCCTCACAGTCCCAGTGCAGAGGCAGAGCCGCCCTCGCGACATTCCTTGAAAAGGATCTTATGTCAAACCGACATTCCTCCATACCATCCTCGGGAGGAGTCCTCACACCCAGACCCATCGAGGAACGATGCTGTCAAACGGCTCGTACGCCCTGGGATGGCCTATTACTCGGGAGAAGATGATTACTACCGCGACGGGTCTTCGTCTCCCCTGCGCCAATCGTCTCTTCCTCCCTAGTGCTCTTGGATAGGGCATATCCTCTTCCTCCGCCTCTGTATTCTTCACCTTCTATCAAAGCTCATTGACTGACGGACTTCCAAGTATGTGGGCACGGCTCATCCTCTACGATACCTTTTTCAAGTGTAATTATGCCAGAACAGGCTTCATCGCTACCTTACTTGGTGTGTACCTATTGTAATAATAGCTCTCACTCTGATGCACAAACGGAGATGGCATGTATAATGGCCATTATAATACATTAAATACATACATACAATACCTGTCGATACATATAGCAAGGTCCATAATGAACAAGCGCCGCACACACTGATCGCCCTTCTAACTCCGCACTTCAAAAGGATGCTTAACGAGCTCGTCATACAATTCAGTAGGGAGATCACGGACGAGGGTGACCGCAATTCCAACAACAGGGAGGGCTTCTAGCGGAGGAAATGTCCGCAGGAGACGCATGGGGCTACGCGCAAACTTTGTGAGTGGAAAAGGAAGGGACAGAGGCAAGATGTCGGACCTAGAGGAGCTCATGACTTCGTCCCGCATGAGGAGAAGCTGTGCGATTACGCAGAGAACGTTGAGGTGGACACCGAAAGCGAGGAGGAAGTCCCAGAGCTGTAGGACTTGATCCAAGGGAGGTGTACATGCACAGAGGGTGAGTACAGCTAAGAGAGGTAGGGGTTTGAAAGTAGAAGACGTCGAGGGGGTTTGTGGACATACAAGGGAAGGCATAAATTTCAGCAGACAGGTTCTTGGAACGCAGGTAGCCGTAGAGCTCTGGATCGACAATCTTCAGACATCGATCTAAAAGCTTGTAACATGAATATCAGCATGCATACAGGAGAGACGTTGGCAGCCAGACGTACCTTCAACCCTCGATGCACACCCTCCAGTGTGGGCTGCACGTACAAAGGACACGACTCTTCAATGAATTTTGAGAAGCAATAGAAAGCCTCGATCTCGGTGGGCATTGTGTAAAGAAACGGCGCGGCAAGAACGTTCATTCCTTGTACGTATCCAAATCCGAGTTGGTGTGTCTCTTGCCGCTCTAGGAGGAGGTCGGTTGCCTGATTGCGCAGGCACGAGAGAAACGCACCGTGATTCCTCCAAACAAACGCATCAAGCAGACGGACGAGCATATCCTCTCTAACACGTTCTTTGAATCCTCGATCCGTTGCCAAAGTTCTTTTTAGGATATCTCAGAGATAAATGACGGCGGGGCAGAGCCTAAAAAAAAGCGCACCGGAAAGTGTCATTTCGGATCTTCTCTCTAACCTCGCAGGGTCCTCTAGCAACATACGAAAGATAATTATCTGCGGAAAGGTCCGTTATGCGAAGGAGGATCTTCCATATCCGAGGTCTTAATGTAGAATCCTGAGAGCACTTGAGGGCAAATTCCTGCTATTTGAGCAGGTTTGTACTAACCGCTGAAGAAGGAATGCCGTCGACGAGAATCATGCGGCGTAGTTTCTTAGTTCCATCATCGATCTCACCAGAAGAACGCGATTTTGAAGAAAATTTTGGTTGATTGAGGATTTTGTTGAACGAGTGCGCGGTCGCGGTTGCGGAAGACATGGGGCAGTTTGGTTACCTAATCAAACAGTGACTACGATACATCTCTCGCTACGAGCTCTGACCCTTCCTCCATCCACTTACTCGTTGGGAATGACACGAATGTCGTTCTTGTCGATGACAGACGCGCGTTTCTTGGCCGGATTCTTAGTGATGAGCTTGGTGGTGAACTTTGCGATCTTCTCCAGCGCGTTCGTCTTCTTATCCAAGGGCTGAGATTGGACGGTCTTGCGATCGGTATGAAGTGGATAGAGAATGTATGTAGCTTGATAGGGAGATATCTCGATGGCGGGTGGACTGCTGTGGTCGCTGGAACGGTGTGCGGATTCTGCAGAGTAGACCGAACGTGATGTATCGTATCCGCTGATTTGGACGGAAGTGTCGTGCCCGCGTGTAGATTTCTGAGGCATGGAAGTGAAAGATGGTGATTCAGAAAGATCGAAAGACGGATCGTCGTGAGAGAAGGACGCGTCTGAATTGTGTGTGGAAATTTCGGCTGCAAAGTCTTCGTAGGATTGCGTGCTGCGATAGTCAAAAGAGTCGTCGACGTGTATGGGGCGTGCGGGCGGCATTGGCGTATGTACTTTGAGATCTGGGGATGAAGGTTGCGGTCAAGTTGCGTTGTCGCTTGTTTGTTCGTCCTAGTATATCACATCCACCACGATGGAAGTGCCGTTCATTTCTTCTGGTGCAATAAATAGGCGCCATTATGCTCTTGTTCGCAACGTAGAATTGGCCAGCAACCCCCAAGAGGCGGATCAATACCTTGTCACAGAGGTTCAACATATCCGCCATCAGCTTCAGTCTGCGTCGTCCCCGGTACTGATACTCATCTCCCCTGCCCACTAACCACTGACATTTCCACAGGATCGTGTCAGAGAGCTCCTTGTTATCCTGCTATACTGCTATTCGTCAGTCTCATCCGCCTTATTCACACATGGCGCCCTCGATTTTGCCCTCTCCCATGCCATCACTCTGGCTGAAGCAGGCCACACACTGTCCCAGAAACGCATCGGTACGCGTCGCACGTTTTCTCCCCTGCAGACTCCCTTCTGAACACTGTTACCAGGATATCTCTTCTGTGCAGAAGTCATGCCTGCCGATCACGAGCTTCGGCTTATGCTGGTCAACACATTGCGCAAGGTACGTTCTTGCGCATTTGTGCTCTTTTCTGTCCACTAAATGTCCCTCTTGAAGGATTTGGAAACCCCTGATGTCCCACGGATATGTCTTGCCTTGGATAACCTGATAGCTTCTTCGACTGAAGACGCTGTCCCGGCTGTCCAAAGTCGTATTCGCGACCTATTTTCACACAACTCGTCAGTATGTATCTTCTTGGTGGCCCTGTGATCCTCTGTCCTAGCATGCACCTCCTTGACAGACCCCATATACGTCGACGCGCACTACTCGCATTCAAGGCTTTGTCTCGTCTTGGCCCTGAAGTCCTAGACCTTACAACTATCCAACAGGATGTTCAGAAACGACTAGAAGACCGGGATAAACATGTCGTTTCTACAGCGCTATCTCTGCTCACAGACCTTTACCCTGTAAATATCTCTTCTGATGCGTCACTGTATGCCTCCCTCTGAACCCGACGCAGCTAGCGGGGTCCGCTCAATCCAAACTACACACAAGCACCAATGACTTATTTCGCTCCACATGGACATCTCATCGTAAAAACTCCAAGCCAGGGTTCCTTCGTCGCATTCTAAGGGCCATCCAGACAGTAGGGTGCGCCAGGCTTTCTTTGCGCTGATTATTTTATTTACACTTCTTCTTCAGACTTTCTCAAGACAATCTCCTCGTTCTCGCAGATGTCATCAAGGCGGCGGCTCACTCTCACACCCACGGTTGGTGTTCTCATTTGTTTTAAAATCGCGCTCACCTCGACTCCTTCCAGCTCTACTCAGAGAGGCCATGCTGCTAGTCCATTATGTAGAACCTTCAATGCTCACTAGCTCCGCGATCCCAAGGAGGCGATCTCAGGCATACGCCACCTCCTTGTATCTCGTAATATCGACGATCAATATCTCTTTCTAGTTTGTCTCCAGTGCATCAACCCTGTCTATTGGGCAGGTACCAGTCCCAATTATCCTGCCCTTTTAGAGGCCTGGGAAGTCGAACGAGTGATGCAACTATTACCTTCGCGTGATGCTCTGATTCGGAAGACTGTATGTGCCATTACTCTTTCTGAGTGGACGGACTTTATATCTCATGCGACTTTCCTTCAGACACTGGATATTCTGACTCGGATTGATTCGAGTATTGTAGCCTCTTATTGTTCCAAAGTCGTGGAGAATATCCCTTCAGGGTTGTCTCTGCGTGAAAAGAATGAGTGCGCCTGTCGGGTGATAGAAATGATTGAAGTCTTGACCCGGGAGGAAGGAGAGTCTTATGCACAGCAGCTACGAGGTCTATTCACTCGGTTGGAGCCTAAATCGCAGGTGGACGTGCTAGAAAATGCTATGGAGATGGTTCTTACACATCTTCGGGAAGGTACTAGTGTAAATCCTTCTTTATTGCCACGCGCTGATGGTCATTTCGAATATTCAGCCGAAAGTTATTTTCAAGTCGGTTGTACGACAACCTTGATATCTTCTGTCACGGACGACACGGCGGTATTGGGGCCCAGTATCATGGTGATCGTTGCTGCATTAGCATGCGAATACTCCGGGAAGTTGGCTGTCCCCCCTGTGGATATTCTTCGCGGCATATCTCAAAGGCTGGTGTCCTGTCCATGTAAGTTTTTCTGGAATGATCCCCGACATGATCTCACACCTCCAGTGAGCGTTCAAGACGCGTGTCTTCTAGCCATGCTCAGAGTCTCTGCCGAGTGCGATGAGATTCCCGCAGAAGTGTTGTCGCACGTCTCTAAGCTAAAGGAGTTTTCTGGACGTCATATCCGAAGGGTACGTGTTCCAATCGTGGCAAATATATTCACGACCTTACCGGGAACAGAGGTGTGATCAATTTACGACCCTTTCAGCTCAAAGGGAGGTTGTTATAAACATTGTTCATGAATCACATTCTCCGACTGTGCGTCTCTCTCTCCACGACCCGACGGCACGTATTGAAATTTACCTCTCTTCAGCTTCCTGGATTCTTGGAAGCGCTGCAATCATTGAATACGCACTCTCCTCCGGGTAGTACGGCTACAAGCTCTCCTACTCGGACCTCCATACCATTGTCCACGAGCAAGTTACGATATGCAGCTTATGACCGGCCTCCTCCCGCCCCGAAGCTGCGTGCCAGAAGGGCTTCAAGCTCTGGCGCAGGCAGTTCACATAGCCAATCTCTCAGTCGCGTCACCTCTCCTTCCGCTGGGGAATTGTCCCTAGCTGCAGCTACTGAGGCGTTAGAGCTGATATCCATGGTACATACGCTAAAACTTCAACGGGGCCCATCTGAATTTGAACTTTGATTGGCAGAATACCGCGGGCTCGGCGAAGGTGGCGACCGAAGAGATCGTACGTCTCATCGCGCGGACCAGAAGCGAAAGCTTGACTGACACCGATCGGCTAGACACCAAACTTGATAGCGTTTGATTCTCCCTTCATCGGTGATCTTCCTAATCCTGCGCGGGAAGAATCGATTGAAGAAGACTTTGAAGCCCGGTGGAACTCGTTGGCTGATTCGAGCGGGGCTCGTGGGTGGTATGGCGGAGCGATGGATGGAGTTGTTAGGCTCGTTCAGGGCGTGCAGTACACACGACTGCAAGTCATTCCTGTCGATCGGGCACCCTTTAAAGGTATGTTGTAGCGTCAGCCGGTGTTTCGTTGGATTAAATATGTTGTAGGCGATTTGAAGGTCCTCGTTGTTCGGGATATCGAAGGAGAAGACGCATATGGGATGTTGCGTGTTCGGGACAGTGATGAAGACGGGTGCCTTTGGAGATTACGGAGCACGAGCAGTCAGCTGCGGCTGCAGATAAAGAGGCTATTAACGGAGGAATAGAGTAGACAGACGTTTAAAAGATACAGGCGGTTGTACGTCCTTTCTAATAACTCCAGGTTGCACCATGTGTGGCGTAGACTTTGACCCACTCGGAAGTTGGAACTAACGTCACATTGACAGACGGTGACTCGACGTGACATTGCATCGTGATTTCGCTCCGCTCGCGAGGACGAAGGAGGACGACAGCGCCCAAGTTGGTTGAAGTCATATGTGGCTCAAGATTACCAACTTATTTGAACCAAGTGGCGTTGGCACGTTGGAAACAATAGGTTCGTGACTCGTCGATGTCGCAGAAGTTGTTATCAGAAAAGCAGAAAAGAAGTACGAGGTGCACAAGGTACACGAAATACGACGGAATATTCTGCTACAACTCGGGCAAAGGGTTCTGTCATTTGCGGAAAGATGATGGACTGATAATCTCAGTGACTACGAGATGATCGAGTCAATGAGCGAGCGTTAATTTGAGGGGAGGCAGACTATACGAGGGAACTGGTTGGCAGCAGGAGGATGTATATACAGCGAGGTTCAGACTCACTGTGGGGCCTTTTCAAGCCCTTTCAAGTGCTTTCCATGGAAGGTAAAAAGGAGAGCGTGGGAAACTCAGGTGCCTATATAAGATCCGGGCTTGGAGGCTCAAAAATTTCCCCAAGGACCTTCCTTCTAAGCGTCGCCTACAACGCTCTCATAAAACCACAACTTATTGTTCTACATTCTACAACTTATGGTTGCATCTGGACACTGGTACGCTTTTCTCTCAAACGTTTTATCCTTTTAATCTCATCTTTCTTTCAGGTCTCGACGTCAGATTCGAAAAATTCTCTTCGGGCCACTTGCATTCCTCCTGATCGACACAGACCGTCCTCCTTAAGAACCATCAGCGCTCGACTGACCGCTCAAACAACACTTCCTCCATCTACCACTCATGGGATAATTGCGACCTGAGACCGTCAGAATCTGGTTCATATCCCGCCGGAACTCGCTGCACGTATAGATTCTTAGAACATCGTTTATCATTATATCTCCAAAGACAAGCGCACTTTTCAGCATATATCTATCTCTTAATCCAACTCGCCATGCATTCCCTCAAGAACCCCTCCTTCTTTCGACCAGCCAGTCGTCCATCTTCTCCCTCCCCCCGCCCCTCCTTCTCGACCCGATTCTGGCATTGGCTTCGAGCGAGCTAGGCCCCTCCACA
The DNA here is from genome assembly GCA_004338095.1 of Gloeostereum incarnatum. Lineage (NCBI taxonomy): Eukaryota > Fungi > Basidiomycota > Agaricomycetes > Agaricales > Cyphellaceae > Gloeostereum > Gloeostereum incarnatum. Next base: position 1,636,157 of record RZIO01000001.1, on the reverse strand, counting down.
AACTCAGCCTGAGCACCTTCCGCCGACCATCACCGGCCCCTTCTCCAGCACCCGTCACGAGAACGCCCGCTCCATTGGTCCAAGATGGTTCCTACCTTGAGATGCTGAGCCTCAAACTAAGCGAGGCTGTTTCCAAGGCCTTTGCACAGCCTGTCGGACAGACTGGTGCTACCGATGTTCTCGCAGGCAAACGTCCGCTGCCATTAGGCCGTGGAGCCGCGTTGGGTGCGTTAATAGCCTCGTGAGTCAATACTTCCCTCCGCATTCCGCATTCTGTATCCCTAACGGCGATCTCCTTCCAGTGAACTCAAGGCAGCCAGCGAGAACCCCCACCTGCACAGGGCCATTCTACGCTCTCTTCACCGCCCGTTCTCAGTGCTGCTCAGCAATCTGTCGTCCCTTTTAGTTCCCCTCCTCTCGTCTCCTGCTTTCCTGAATCCTCCCGCCCCGACCGTCCAATTTCCCAACTCCAACCCGACTCAGCTTCATGCATTGGCTATATCAGCGTTTGCGGGCGAGCTGCTACAGACTTTTGAAGAATTTAATCTAGGCACAGACTCCGACCCTCGAGGAGACGGATTGAAAGCAGTGAAGGAGGGCCTGGTATCCCTTGTCAATCGTGTCGTTAACCCTTTGGTTAATGGGATCAAGAATGAACTCTTCCCCTTGCTTGAAGCTTTGGAGAGTTCTAGCACAGGCAACAAGACAGCTGTATCAGGAAAGATGTTGACTGTGCATCAAAGCGTTGCGAGTTTGCAGACCATCATGCCCGTGTATGCAAAGGCACTGACTCGGTATTGCTCAACACCTGCTACTCAGTCGATCCTTGCCACGTTCCTGATCTCCGTTTCATGGAGGACTCTCATGGCAATCTCACATCGGCCTCGTGCTCCTGTGACACCTCCCTCGTCCCCTGCCATCGTTCCTTTGAAGAAACGCCGCGGTTCACCATCCACTACACCGCCTATTACGCCGCCCGCAAGCAGGTTCACGATCAAGTTGCCGGCCTCACGTCCTCCCTCACCACAGAACCCAGGTATCATTGACACGGCCACGACAGACGCTTGTGTCATGTATAATCTTCTCGTGTCACTTCCTCGCCCATCCTTGGACAGCCATGCAACGAAACTTGCTGGGGAGGCGGTAGATGAGGCTTTCGAAGGTCTGAAGGCTCTACCTGCACTCCTTCAGGCTGCGCACTCCCTGCCAACCAGACTTCATGAGGGTATGAACATAGATGCTGTAATCCATGACCTAGAGGCTCTGACGACCGAGCTTCCCACGCTCATTGCATTGCCTGTCCTGTTGCATGTTTATGAACAAGGTTCATTGACCATCTCCAGCATACTCGGTCTCTCGGAATACGAATATAGGAAGTCATGCCTTTCCGGCTTTGGGAGGGCTGACGAATGTGCAGTTGTAGTGGGTGAGCGTGTGCTCGGACATATACGCGACGACCATCCGACCGGCGCCGTGTTGAAGAAGTGGCTTGCAGACGAGATTGCAGAGGCTGGGGTTTGAGAGCCTCCTTCCATTGAAGCTGGTCTGTGCCTTTTTCCGCTGGGTTTCTTAGTTTATTCTATCTATAGAGGACAGCGTGCTGCTTGTTTATTCTTCGAGCTATCTTTGCTACTGTCTTATGCTTTCGTTTGGATCAGGATCACACTGTTGTATCATTTTATTCCCTTACATGAATAGTTCAAGTACGTTTTCTGATCTATCGTCGGGTCAGTCGGATATCGAGACGATTCTCAGAGTGGGAACGTCCAACTTCGGGCAAACACCCAAGCCTTTTTTTTACCGACGCCTGGCGGAAGATAGGATACGACGAGTAACCGGACGCGAGATATTCCCGCCTCGAAACCTGGGAGACGAAATTCGATGGAAGCGAGGACCATGACAGCTATTAGATACTGGAGGCGTTTACGGTGAGAAAGACAGGGTTGGTCTCTCAGTTTATTCTTGGGCTCGTGTGAAAAGTTTGTGACCAGATTTGTGATGAGATCAATGTCGGTGAAATTTGGCACTGTAGGTTAATCACGACGCCACTCATGGTTCGTGGGCACTAGCACCTTCACAAGCTCACCCGGAAATCTGGGACATCGATGCGCCTGCTAGTGGAAGGATCGCTCAAGAGAGAAGATCATAGGATGCCATGTCCTTGTTGCCACAAACCTCCCGCCACACAACCGTAACATGGCTCCACCTTGGAATATCTCTGTTTCTCTGTACGATATTCACGCCCCCCTTCTGATACAACGAACGATCCCGCTGGAGACTCCTGGAAACGTTTACTTCCCACACTACTGCTTCGAAAGAGCCTCCAACAGGGTCCCGATCGAATGCTCGTCACTCTAATTAGTTTATTTTCCCAGTCTTTTACCGGTGATAACACTCGGAACAGGGAGCATGTTTTCCTCCCACAGGCCCTGCACTACCGTCACGGCGAGCCTCCCTCTTTCGGGGGTTTCTTCGCGCAAGTTTTTCGCACATCTTGTCGCGCTCATGTGGGACGATATGCAATTGACAACTGCTGATTGGGTAGCCCCTCCCGGATCCAGGAGACAGAAATTATAGTAGGAAGTGGCAGGGTATAAAGAGGATGGGATTCTACCTCAGTTCTTTCAAGCGATTGCTACTTCACTTCTACAAGACTCCACGATGGCTTTCAAGTTGCTCCAGGCTATCATTTTGTCTGCCCTCGTTGTCACCAAGACTTCACTGGGTATGTCTTCCCTCTGTCTGATTGGTGTACAGGTCAGTTATAACCTCTACCACCCAGGTGCTTCCCTCGGAAAACCCAGCAAAACCGTCCTTTGCGCAGACAGGGTCCACAGGGTGCAGAACAGAGCTTGTTGTGCCCTCTTTCCTGTCATAGAGGACATGCAAGGTAGACAGTCCTCGCCGTTGTCCATTAACCATCAGTGCTAAGCTTATCTCAAGAGAACCTTTTCGATGGTGGCGAATGTGGCGAGGAGGTTTGTTTGTCCTGTCCTTGTCGCTCGATCTCTTAACACATTTGAATATCAGGTACATGAATCTTTGAGGCTCGTGTTCCACGACGCTATCGGGTTCTCCCCCACTCTCGGGTAGGTTGAATGCGTAAGCCTCGAAAGAGTATTCGACTCACGAGTCTTGTCTTACAGAGGAGGGGGAACCGACGGGTCCATCATCGTCTTCTCGGACATAGAAACGGCCTTTGAAGCAAATAACGGGATCGGTATTCTGCATTCCAAATACTCAATATTTCTTAGCTCACTTGACCTGCCAGATGAAATCGTAGAGGTTCAAAAGCCATTTATCGCGGCTCACAACGCTACCCTTAGCCCTGGTGACTTGTATGCCCTCTTTCTCATAAATTTTATTTTCGCCCTTTCTCAAGCATGCTATAGTATCCAGCTGGCAGGCGCTGTTGGAACAGCCAACTGTGCCGGAGCTCCTCGCATCCCCTTTTTCTTTGGACGTCGCGTCGCAACTGCGCCTTCGCCTGATGGTTTGATCCCGGAGCCGTTCGGTAAACCCCATATTCACTCGAACTATTATGCAATTTGACCCTCTCGACAAGATTCTGTTGACAAAATTCTAGCAAGATTCGACGATGCCGGTTTCACTCCCGAAGAAGTCATCGCACTCCTGGCCTCTCACTCTGTCGCCGCATCCGATACTGTTGATCGTCAGTGCATTTCCCCGTTTATTCGCTTTCCTCCGGCTGACTTTTTATGTTGCAGCAACGGTCCGTCAAGGAACTTTTCAGAGTGCTGTTCTGACCGTCTTTTCAGATTCCCGGGACTCCGTTTGATTCCACGCCCTCGGTCTTCGACAGTCAGTTCTTCATTGAAGTTCAATTGCGAGGAGTTTTGTTCCCGGGGTAAGATTGCGACGCGGACGATTTTAGCATGCCTTCTGACACCTCTATCAGGTCTGGTCCCAACCGTGGAGAAGTGGAATCCCCTATTGCAGGAGAAATGCGTCTGCAGTCTGATGCGGAGGTAAAAATTATAGCTTTGTTTCCGTATCAGTCTGACTGGCAAATATCAGCTCGCCCGGGGTATGTCGAGCTTATATTTTCTCGGTCTCACTAAACTGAGCATCATCTAGACCCTCGTACCGCCTGCGAATGGCAATCCTTCGTCAGTCCGTATCCACTCGTCATTTTTATTGTCGTGCTGTGTCTAAATCTCTTTGCTCTAGATAACCACGCCAAGCTTCAGCGCGATTTCGCTGCGGCCATGCTCAAACTGTCCCTCCTAGGGCAGAACAAGAAGCGGTTGATTGACTGCTCCGATGTCATACAACAACCGCCCCCGCTTGGACCTAACGATGGCGCTCGTCTCCCCCCTGCTACCACCCTGAATGACGTCGAGCAAGCTGTATATCGGAACCTCTTATCTTCTCTTGAACCTACTAATATAAAGCATGATAGTGTGCCGACACGCCATTCCCTAGTCTGACTGCCGCTCCTGGTAAGTAATAGTATACGCTGGTCTCGTGTACTGATCTGCTCACTCTCACTCTCGAAAGGCCCCGCCACATCTCTTCCTCCGGTGTAAGTTGTCGCGCTCTTGGCTCCCAATGTTCATGAGACTGATATGTGAGGACTAGCTCTCCGTCCTAAATGTTAACTTTCTCTTCACTCGCGCTCGTTTCCTCCCTCTCTATGGCACTATTGTTTGGAATTATTGCTCGGCTTCAAGCTGAGTCCGTAATTTATTATTTATATCGTTGGTGCGGGCTCAGGTGGCTCAGGAAAGCAGGTGATCGTCTAATCATCATTAGTTTCTGTGTAGATATGTCGCAACATGATCTCTGAATATTTGACTGCAGACTCATGAGCCTGGGACGGAATAAAAAAGAGCGTTTCGGAGAATACATACTAGAGAGGTTCACGAGTTACATTCCATGGTTATTTACCAGGACGTAGGATCTTTCCCAAAATAATCAGGAAGGGTATGAAGGGATAAGTGATGGATACCACTAACCTTCTTGTTTCTGCCGCCGAATGTCATTCATAATATCACGACAATGTTGATCCAACAAGTCCACGTAGGGCTTCAACGAAGTTTTTTGCCAGTCTGGCCGCAGTGCCGTCAGAATGACTATCAAGAAACCAAGGCAAGATGTAGTGTTACCTGAAACAGCCTCATCCTTCTCAGCATCAATAGTATTGTCCAACTCCTGCAACACTTGGTTGACTGTCGGCACTGTCTCGGGATCGAAGTCCTCAATTTCGTCGGGATTGACGGGAACACACACTCTGCCAGTTTTGGGATGGATACAGAACGGCGCTTTGAGCAGATGGTTGCGGTGCTTTGAAACCTCGGCATCCAAGCGTGGATATGTATATTGTAGGATGATGTCTTCTATGGCAGCCGTCAAAAGTACCTGCCAGAGCGTTAACCTCACCTTACTAGAGAACAAGAGACTGACGCACTCTCGGGCCAGATCCTTTGGGCTGCTTTTTTATTTCAGCTTTAAGGTCCTTCCATTTGTCGACCGACGACCGGCCGGGCTTGCCTTCCCACTGCTCACGGAGGGTATCCGCAACATCTGCGACTGGGATGAGAGAAAGCAGGGTTTCGTATCCCTCTTTAGACTGAAAACATTCCTGATCTGCAAGGATCAAGTCACTGAATATGGTAGCTAGATACCCCAAGGCTGTTCTATATGACTCCGTTAGGCAGCCCCAAACGAAGTGACAATACACGCACTGAAGTGAAGGCGGCAGAGGTCTCGTCCCAACTCTTGCATTAATCTTCGTACCCTTCTCCGCACCACCCGTAACGACCGTAAGCCAATTAACCATTGATCTCCGTTGTTCATCTGTCAACTCCATCGCCTCCTGGTCCGAAATCCACAGATGAATACCACGACGACCTGAGTAGACCCATAACAGATGTTTGTACCCAAACTCTTCGCGGATCCCGGTGTCCAAGACGTGGACTGCCGCTGCAATGAAGCTCCAGCAGCGTCGACAGATCGCAGCAGCTGTGCAACAAGTACGAACGGGATCGTAATCCGACATATCAATATCGAACACAAGCTCGCGTTGTAACGGTTGGAAGGCGCCAGGACGAGCTGTTTTTTTGTCTTTCGGCTACAGTAGAAGTATGTAGGTAAGAAACAAAAAAACGCTGAAGGCATCAAGAGAGGGCACTCACTCTGGCAGTGTAAACAGGTCCAATTTCAAACCGAGTAGGGTTGTATTGGCATACCTGCTTCTTGAGCTCCTCAGCGTTGGTAAACGAGTTGTAGCGTAGGTAAACGTCTCCGGGGAGAGAAAATGCAAACTCGCGATGGGTGAAAAGACGCGTGGGGTTGTGTTGGTGGTTAAGCCAGGTAAAGATGGATTTAAAGGGATATAGACGGCGATAAAAGGCCAGCATCACTTCTGGAGACACATCTACTTCTGTAATGGCCATTTTGAACTTTGTAATGTGGTGGTACAGAATCAAGGAAACGTGAGACGCGTGAAAAGGTGTTTGAGTCACATCTCGTGACTACAAGGCGCGCTTGTCACATCGCGGCTGACCCAGCCTGCCTTAGGACGTGTCTCTAGCTTGACTACGCGCCAGCACTCTTCTGAGTCTTATAACCCAGTACAAATATTTATTTGAAGCCAATGGACACAGATCATAGACAGTTTGAGGACAACAATTTACGCCTCATACTTTCACTCCCTTCACAACTACCGGCAATACTCCTGCGAGGCCCGGGAATGCGTCAGGATTGGAATTGAAGTAAAGATGAGAACATAATTAGACTGACCCCCAGTAGGAAGGTCGTACAGTTCTGCTCCAAGCGAAGCGAGAAACCCTTTGATGACCCCACCGTGCGCAGTGATCGAGACGTCTAGGATAACTTTGTAAACTTTGATGTGGGGAGACGCTCGAACAAAAGCTCACAAATGTCCGTTTCAGCAAATATCCTATCGAGAACAGTCTTTGCCCGACGAGCGACGTCAGCCTTCGTTTCTCCTTGCTCGACATTACCCGGCCAACGGAGATCCTCCTCTGTAAAACCGTCTTCGAGGAGGAATTCTGGGAATGTGGTCTCGATGTAGGTGCGCGTTCTTCGTTTATCGCACGTATGGTCAGCGTATTCTTCACGGCAATTCTAAAGGACGGAATGGATCAAAGAGTTGATGACATGCAAGACATGTACCTACCTCCACAATCAAAGTCCTCCGTTGCGGAGGAAGAAGACGAGCAAAAGTGATCTGGTGGGTTTGGATTGCGCGTGTCAGGGGACTGCAATATAGCTTCTGGGGGAGAGGAATGCTATCGTCTCCTTCGGTGACCCATGCACCATGAGCTTCCTGGGCTTGGTCTTTGCCAAGGGGAGTAAGTTCAGGATCCGCTGCGGTACAGGCGTAGTCGATAAAGGTCAGCAGATAATGTTTGATGATACTCACGACCCCACACAATTTCCCCGTCACCGTTCAACTTCGACCAGTAGCTGATGTATTCAGAAGATCAATGGTTTCCGTCGAGCATGGCGAGTACATCATGCTCACGCATCCCAAGCCTCAGTCCCGTATTTAGATTCTCCAACATTATCTGCACAGATGACGTTATCAGTATGAGACAACAGGAAAATATGGGAGAAACTCACGATATCCCTGGCCGTGTCTACCGAAGAAGATCACTTTGTACGATGTGTTTTCATCCGCCTCGCCATTCAGTCGATCCAGCTCAGAGACAAAGTGATGCCATCTTCTGGGAGAGTCGTCTATGAGTCCGAAGCGAGGGGGTACCTTCATAGGACGTGTAAGCCATTCCTAGGGATGCGTCTGAGGGGATGGCTTACCGCAGGGATGGCTGATGGCGCCTCGGAGTCTTTTGGGTGAAAGATGAAATATCCAGGGACAACCTAGTGAGGGGTGAGGCCAAATATGCAATCAGTTGCAGCGATGTGAGAAGATACTTGGTATGTGTACTCGCGGCTCATGCCAGTGATAATTTGATTACATAATGATGTAATTCTGAATCGTGGTCTTTTACTTTTGTACATATCTATTGTGACGGTATCGTCCTCGATGCAAAATCCTTTGCTTCTATTTGGGACTGACAAGGACGACTTGACGTTCTCTTGCCTTGCTCTCGCCCTGGCCTCTTCGCGACTGCGACTTCTTGTGACCCTGTTGACTCCGTCAAATCTTGTCCTCTTCAAGTTGCGCATCCTCTTTGTCGCTTGCCGGACACGAGCTCTAAGGCGGCCTTTAGAATACTTGTATTCTACTCCAATGGCATTTCTTCTCTGCGCAATCTGATGGAATCGAAGCTTGTCTGACAGTTCGGTGTCGCCTCATGGTTCGAAGGGTTTAAAAACTACGTCTCTTCACACGATCTTTCTTTTCTTAAACCACGATGTCGTTTATAGCCCACGCTAAAGGCAAGCTTTCCCGTCGTGCAGCGAGCGGAAAGACTGTGCCGCACTCACCGTCTACGGAATCTCTCGATATCTCGTCTGGTGTTGACTTAGACAGTGATGCTCATGCTTCCCCTTCCCCCGTCGCTCCAGATGATTGGACTGACATTGACGTGCACGGCACGGCGTATGCTCAGAGGTGCAAGGAGCTCATGGAGCTCGACCGTGCATTGCGCGCTCTGGGGTACATACTTCCCGTCGTTTATGTCGGTGTATTGTTACCTAACTAACTTTACCTTGTTCCCAGCGCAGACATGTTCTTGGACGTTCCACGTCTTACGGTGATCGGTGGCCAATCTGGTGAGTACTTCCTGGGTTTCCTTGTATAGCAACCTTTGACATCTTCCAGCCGGAAAGAGCTCGTTAGTAGAAGCCGTGTCAGGAGTACGAGCCTATGTCTTTTTCTGCGGTGACTACTGGGCTAACATAGACTTTAGATCAGTGTTCCTAGAGACAGCGGTATATGTACGAGGTATGGTCCCATAGCTTCAATGTCCCGGTTTAACATATTCATTTCGATTTTCATTTTAGGTGCCCTGTAGAGCTGACCATGGAGTCGGCAGACGCCGAGAACTGGTCTTGCTCTATCGCCTTACGCTGGAAATATGATAACCATGGCAACGAATTCGGCTCACCCGACACAAAGGATTTCGGGCCCATCTTGAAGGACAAGTCCGAGGTGGAGATCTGGCTTCGCCGTGCTCAGGCGGCCATCCTTAGCCCCCACCGCAGAGCCGAAGAGTTCCATGCCAAATCTGCGCAGGAAATCCGCGACCTGTCGAAGATGGACAAGGATATGCTACCGTTCTCCAAAAATGTGGTCGTGGTCAAGTTGAAGGACCCTGACGCCACGGACTTGTCGTTCGTCGATCTTCCCGGTGAACAGTGTTCGTTTGTTCTCACAGTTTCTGAACTAACATGTCACTATCAGGGCTTATCCAGAACGCCGACCCCCATCTCATTGCACTAGTGCGCGAGCTCGTTGTTGAGCGCATCAAGGGGAAGAACAACCTTATCCTGGTCACTGTTCCTATGAGTGGTACGTAAAAGTGTTGCCTTCGCCTTTGCTTTCTTGTCATACTATTCTAACCATGTCTTCCCAGACGATATGGAGAACCAGCAGGCGGTGCTACTGGCCAAGCAGGAGGATCGCGAAGGGCAGCGAACTATTGGTATGGGGTTTCACTCACTCGTCATTTATGCATCTGACCTCCCCTACAAGGCGTTCTCACAAAACCAGATACGCTCTCTCAAGGCGCTTCGGGACCTCGCAACCAGTGGAAGCAAGTCCTCCTTGGCAACGCCCACAAACTGGAACTAGGCTATTATTGTGTCCGTCTCCCCGACGACGACGAGCGTGCCAGAGGTGTCGGTAGAGCGGAATCCCAAAAGATTGCTGCTGACTTCTTCGATAATACGGCGCCTTGGAACGAGATCCCATCCCGCAAACGACTAGGCATTCCGGGATTCGTCGCCGACATTAGCCATCTTCTCGTTCAGATGATTGAAATGAAGTAAGCCGGATTCCTCCTATGTTCTTCATTGTCTTGCTGATAACCGCTAGTCTTCCGGACATGCGTCAAACTGTCGATAAGCTCCTTGAAGAGAATACTCTTGCCCTTGAAAAGCTCCCGACTCGGCCTACGCGTGAACCAGCAGTGGAGATCTTGCTCCGTATCAGCCACTTCTGTAACGACATTGACAAGGCTGTCATGGGCGAAGCTTTCAGGACCCTCGTCCAAACCAACCGCGAGCACTATGACCATTTCAAGCACTGCATCCAGGCTACTTGCCCTGATTTCCGCCCTTTCGGTCACTTCTACCTATATACTGATCCAGGACTGCGAGAGACTGACCCTGGTATGGGCAAACCATTTGCTCACATGTCAAGCAGGGCGGTCACGCATGAAGGCGAGACAATGGATTTGACCCATGTCAGGAAGGTCATTGCGAGGTATGTGATTTTTAGTGTTTCTCCATTATTCCATGTAGGACTGATACCCCCATAGCTCAGTTACATGGGAGCTCCCGAAGCATGTTCCCTTCAGTGCTACCCGAGAGCTGATCATGGGGTTCACAAAACACTGGCAGTCTCCAGCAGTCGCCTGCTTCGATGCTGTCCATAGCACTCTGACCGACTTTCTCTCCACCCTGATATCACAGCAATTCGAGCACTTCCATAATCTCCAAGAGCTTATCAGGTATGTCGTGGATAACATACATACACTGATCCTATTGACTGCCCATATGTATAGTATGTCAATGCGAGCTGAACTTGAAAAGTGCAAAGTTGAGACACTCGAGTTCATCAAGAAACTTCTCGCGCTCGAAACTCAACCGGTCTATACGCAAAATTATCACTACCTTGACATTGAGAAGGTCAAGTGGCAAGAGAAGTTTCGCAATGTCAAATCTAAGTCATCACGTTACTCTATGCCACCCAAAGCTCTTGACTATCACTCCGACGTCGATTCAGTTCCAATTTCCCGCTGTGCTTCTCCTATCATGATCCCGCCCATGATCTTCCAAGAGTCTGTTAATACGGACTATCATGAAGAGCTCCTTGTCATGGCGACGGTACGAGCCTACTTCCAGGTCTCATACAAGGTAACATTCCCTTACTTCTGACAAAATTTCGATATTAATCTATGTATCCAAATCCCAGCGCATCATCGATTCCATCCCCCTTGCAATTGAGCATCAGCTTCAGCAGCCGCTGGCCCAAAAACTGCGCGAGACGCTCGTCGAAGAAATCTCTGGCCCTAAGGGAACACGGGAGCGGATGGCGTGGCTGCTGAGCGAGGACCCGGCTCTTGCAGCGCAAAGGAGCTTCTTGGAGGAGAGGGTCGCGCGTCTGACAGAGATCCGGGCGAAGCTGTACTCTTTCTAAAGTGCACGCATAATTTTGTGCCATTACATATTACATATCTTGACTCGTATATGCTTTAAATCTGAAATCTATGCGGCAAACGCGGCGCCATACTGTTATGCGGCGGTTTCGCCACAAATTTCAAAGCTCGAGTTGGTGCGCCCACCTCTCAGCCTGAGGCAGGATCTTTCCTTGCAGGTAACATCCATCCGCATATAACTCCCTGGATCAGAGATCCTCTTTCTTGAGCGTTCCCTCTATAATTAACCAGAACAGTGACGGGGTTGACACTTGTTCTCCTCCATGAATCTATCAAGAACTTGCGATAGTTGTTCCAAGGTTCAAGTTCGCCCTAGATCTCCCTTTTATCTCAATGGCTTGACTGGACATGATTTAAGGGGTGGCTGGTGACAAAAAAACGTCGTTACATCGTTTTACAGACGAGAAAAAGACTACAAATTGAAGATCAAGCAAAAACAGTTCCTACGTTTGACCAGACCGTGTTTCTTCAAACCAAACTTAGTGAAGCATTTTAATGATCTCCGCTCAAGAGACCACGCTCCTCATCCAAGGAGATGGCACCTCTCGACCTAGTCCTCAAACCCCAGGCGCCTTTGATCACCCAAGCCAGAGATAGGATGGCAAATGCCAACGCGCTCCATTGAATGAAGCCAGACTGAGTCTGATGGGCGAAAATAGCGAACAGAGGGAAAGTGATCGCAATGGAGGCAGGAAGGTCGCCTTCGGGTGAAGAGAAGGCGTAAGTAGCAGCTGTGCCTTCGAGGAAGAACCTGTAGAATTTGAAGTGAGTGGTCGATAGGTCTAGGGAGGAGCGGAACATACAAGCCAAGGAAGACGAAGACCTTGGTCCATACTCCGGCGGGTTCGTCGATAGCATTCACACCGAAAGCTTGGAACGCGGAGAGAACGACGAGGACGGTGGTCCAGCCGTGATACAACGAGAAAGGGAGATGGACCCAGAGTTCGTCGTTGACAGACTGGGGAGAGTGATGCTTTTTAACAATGTAGTAGATGTGCTAGAAAGATAGGTTTATATTAGAGTGCATTAGGGCAAAGTGATCAGGAGAGAACATACCGTCACCGCGGAAGAAACGAAGAGGGCAAAGACAAATGCTGTAGCGGGAAGACAATCAGTCGTTGAATAAAAAGAGGGGTTAAGAAAAAAAGTCACCCCAAATGTAATGGTGGCTGGCCCACAAGTTGACATAGATGGCGTTGAGGATACCGAGGAGGGGGAACCGCCAGGAGACGCCGTCGATGATGGTTGTTTTTTCCACCTGGGAAGAACTGGTAGATGACAGTACCAAGAAGGAGAAGGTGGATGACGGTCCTAGAGAGAGTAAATGTGAGTTGAGGGTCGGGAGGTTTTGCAGTGGATCCGGGTTCGGACTGACCAGATTAAGAAAGCCCATGGGGCGGGGGTGATGTAAGTTTCTTTACCGGTCCAGTAGATTTGGGAAGGAGAGGCTATGCTGTAGATATTGGAGCCCAATAGGAGGAGGTAGACAAGAACGTTAACGATCTGGAAGAAGGGAGTAATTAGAATGTGGTTGCATGGCAGGTATGTAGGAGAACTTGCTTTGAGGAGAATGCCATCTTTCCAAGAAGAGTCGGCCATTTTGATGATGGTGGTAGGAGAAAGAGAGAGGTGTGAGGTGAGGATCTATTTAAATAAATGGCGTATTCCGCAGGTGAGGCTCAGATGAGACCTAGACTGACGTAGCCACCGCGGTCGATCACATGCCATCTTCTTGATTAGTCATCCACAGGATACGCACCTTACGCCACACAATCAACGCCACATTCGAGATTCCTTGGCATTGCCAAGCGTTCGTGCACAAATCGCGGTCTTGTGAGAATTTGAAATTTCCATCTACTAAGTCCCGTCGTCGCGTCTGCTCGTCGTCGTTGACCGCGACGAGCAGCTCGAGGACGATGGGAGGCACGTGCGTCGTTCACGTCTTGCTTATTACATGTCAGCACGCCTCGGTTCGTCTACTCGACTGGTCTACCTTGCAGTCTCTCATGCATTCTTCTCCCCTGCTGAGTCTCCACACCCCATCTTCAGACGTGCAGAATGCGCGGACGACAAGTTCGATCCTAATCGACCCGAGAACATCGTCTTCGCTGTCCTCATTCCAGTATTGGTCTTGCTCTCAGGTCTCTTTGCTGGTCTCACTCTGGGTTACATGAGTCTTGATCAGACCCAACTCAATGTTCTAAGTATCAGCGGTACACCGTGCGTGTCCTTTCTCCCTTCATCACTTTTTGCACACCATATTCCTCAGCGAACAGCGGAAGTATGCTAACCAAATCAAACCTATTCGACAGAATGGCCATCTTTTCCTCGTCACTCTCTGTGTGTTTCCTTCTGGTTTTTAAAGCTGACTTCTCACCTCTCTCTTCAAGTACTCGCAAATATGATTGTAAACGAGTCTCTTCCTGTCATCGCAGGTCCCGTCCTCGGAGGCGGCGTGCCGAGCGTAGTCGTCAGCACTGTCTTGATCGTCATGTCGGCCCACGTTTTCTCTCTTGTATTCCTCATAGCTTACCTAGCATCATCGTAGTTTTGCTGAAATCATCCCACAATCTCTCTTCACCCGCCATGGCCTCTACCTCGGCGCCAAAGGAGCAGGCCTTACCCGAGTTTTAATCCTCGTCTTAGTACGTGCCTCATCTCCCATCTTGCCTATACCCATAGTGACACGTTCCTCGATCAGGGCGTAGTATCGTGGCCAGTTTCCAAGCTCCTCGACTTTGTCCTCGGATCGAGCCACGGCATCATCTATCGTCGGGCAGAACTCAAAGAGCTCATTGCCATGCACTCCTCCACTCAGTCTCACGGCGGCGACCTCAAGTCTGATACCGTCACCATTATCGGCGCCACACTCGATCTACAGGAGAAGGTCGTACGGCAGGCCATGACACCCATATCCCAAGTCTTCATGTTATCCATCGACGCCAAGTTGGACTATGATCTCCTCAAGCAGATTGTCCATACCGGACATAGCCGCGTCCCGGTATACGAAGAGGTCAACGCCCCCGAGACGTTGCGGCATTTAAGCGGTCCTACCGCAAAGAAGATTATCGGGATCTTACTTGTAAAACAATGCGTCTTGCTTGATCCTAAAGGTATCTTCCTCTACCATGTGTCAGCTATGCACCCGCTGACTACTCTCCTTTCCTCGACAGACGCCACACCCCTTCGTGACCTTCAGCTCAACAAAGTCCCCTTTGTCCCCAGCGACGAATCCCTCCTTGGAATTCTAGACAAGTTCCAAGACGGCCGCTCTCACATGGCCATCGTCAGTCGACTCAGCGTCGAGAAGGCCAATAGCGTCAAAGAAGCCGTCAAGATAGGACTCACCCAAAGGTTGCGGCAGCGCGTGGGAATGGGTGATTCCTCGAGCAGCAGTAGTAGCGATAGTGAGAGCGAAGCCGGCGAGACTACTGGTGTGGCGTTTAAGGAAAAGGACTTCGCCGGAGGTGGTTTCAAGAAGAAATCTGGTTTGACTGGACGCCACAAAAAGATGGGGGACCTCGAGATGGGGACCTCTCCAGGCAGAGCTGGGCTGAAATCATCGAATTTGGAACAGAGCATGCCGGCAGATGCTGTCCTAGCCAAGCAAGGGGCAGAGGAGGTGAGCTAATCAGATGAGTGTCATACACCTTGACCCTCATTTTGGGACCCAGTTCCTGAAAGGTTTCGATCCGGCTGTGATGCCTTTGGGGATCATAACTTTGGAAGATGTATTGGAAGGTTGTTTATTTTAACCTGATATCTCTGGAAAATAATAGCTAAGTTCTCTCACAGAACTCATTGGTGAAGAAATCTATGACGAATTCGACGTCGACGGCGCCCACGGAGAACCTATCCCGCACCTCTCCGTTCCCGTCTCTCTCCCAGCAACCGTCGTAAACAAATCCGTGGTAGGCGTTAGAGGGTTGAACGTATTCCGCTCCCGCAGTGCTCCCCCAAGAGAACGTGATGCAGTTCCCCTCACGGAACCACCACTAAGCGGCAGTCATTTGACCGTGCCTGCCATTGCAATGCTTCAGCCCGTCAAGGTTCCGGATCCTTCGCCCACCTTCTTTCTTAATGTCACGAGCGATGTGGCCGGGAGTCCGCCGGTAGTATTACTCACTCAGTCCGAGGATGTCAGAGAGGCAAAGTCTTTGGAGGCAGTCCTTCTAGAGAGGAAGCGAAGGCTTTCCGTAACGAGTGGTATTCCCAAATGGAGGACGAGGGGAAAGTTTAAAAGTGCACCCATCCACACAAGTGGCGGAGACCCGAGAGCCAGTAGTAGTAGTGTGCCTCACACTCCCTGTGGGGCGGTTCCTATGACGGAGCAGATATCGAACCCTTCGGAGCCATCGGACTGAACTGAACGCTAGTGTCCGTGTAAGCATAACTCAAGCAGGATAGTGTGTATCATGTAATGGCAGCTCCCTTGGACGTTTCTCAACGGTTTTTATAATGCACAATCAGATGAAAAATGAATGGAAATATGTACTGTACAAAAATTAATATAGGCTTCTAACGGGGTATACCGCTTCAGAGTTCGGTGTGATCGTCATCCCACCGTGCTCCAGGCTTGTCGTCCTCATCGTCTTCCGAGGGAGTGGTATACGATGACGGCTCAGACTCATATAATTTTGACGTGATGGGGTTGACAGTTCCTTGTATATCTGCAAGTCTCCCGCGTCAGTTATTTTCCCGGCCGACTCCGATGGAAACGTACCAGCCAGTTTCTCTTCCAAGTCCTCTAGTGAGGCGGCTGCGCCGGACTCGTCGATCCAGTCGCTAGCTTCTTTCAAGGCTTCGTTGATCTCTTTCTCTTCGGGCGTCGAAAGTTTACCACCCAGACCGTCGTCATCAGCAAGCAGGGACTTGACGGAGTAGACATAGTTGGAGAGCAAATTCAGGGCGATTACCTGTTCACGCTGGGCCCTATCCTGTGGTGTCCTCTAGTATGAAATCATAACAATCAAGCAGAAAGTTGTGCAAACACACCTGCCCTGCGAATTCCTCTCCCTCACGAATCATACGGTCGATCTCTTCTTGATTGAGACGACCTTTCTCGTTTGTGATCGTGATGCTCTGGGACTTCCCACTGGACAGAACGTCGTCAGACCGTATCCAAGAGGAGGATGAGACCGAAACACTCACGTTCCCTTGTCCACCGCAGAAACCTTCAAAATACCATTCTGATCAATCTCAAAAGTGACCTCTATTTGAGGGACTCCTCGTGGGGCGGGTGGGATGCCGGTCAACTCAAACTTTCCAAGGAGGTTGTTGTCTTTGGTCATCGCTCGTTCGCCTTCGTAGATCTGAATCAGAACTACTGGTTGATTGTCCACTGCGGTCGAGAATCTGTACCGGGTCAAGTTAGTTGTGACGCTGGGGATTTCAGGTGGGACGACCACTTACGTCTGGCTCTTGCGAGTAGGGATCGTCGTACCCCGGTGAATAAGTTCTGTGAACACTCCGCCGGTAGTCTCGATACCAAGAGTGAGAGAATTGACATCGATAATAACGGCGTCGGATTCTTGACCTGAAAGAATTGCACCCTGGACTGCTGCACCATAGGCAACAGCCTCGTCAGGATTGATCCCCTTGGAAGGCTCCTTTCCGAAATACTCCTTCAGCATCTCCTGAATTTTGGGAATTCAAGTTGACCCTCCAACGAGAACAATCTGAGAATCAGGGTTAGTAGATGTGGCAAAAAGCACGATGGTTGAGTCCTCACCTCATCGACTTGAGTCTTCTTCACATTAGCATCCTTCAGGACCTGTTCCACCGGCTTCATCGTCTTCTTGAACAAGTCCATATTGAGCTCTTCAAACTTGGCCCTAGTCAACGTCTCCGAGAAGTCGTTTCCGTTCTCGAAGCTCTCAATCTCGATCTTGGTACTCTGCTGGGCAGACAGAGTCCGCTTGGCCTCTTCTACTGCCTTCTTCAGCTTGCCCATCGCACGCTGGTTTCCAGAGACGTCCGTTCCCGTCCTCCTCTTGTACGACTTGACGAGGTGATCGATAACGCGATTGTCGAAATCTTCGCCTCCGAGATGGGTGTCTCCAGCAGTCGCAAGAACTTCGAAGACGCCATCCTCGATGGAGAGAAGGGAGACATCGAAAGTTCCGCCACCGAGATCGTACACAAGAATGCGCGACTCTGGGTCTTTCTTGTTGAGACCATAGGCGAGTGCGGCAGCAGTTGGCTCGTTAAGAACACGAAGCACGTTAAGACCGGCAATAGTACCTGCGTCTTTGGTTGCCTGACGCTGGGCATCGTTGAAATCTGCATACTGGTAAGATTGAAGAACACGCTTAATCACTGAGCTCTTACATGCAGGGACCGTGACAACGGCGTGAGTAACCTTTTCGCCGAGGTAGGCCTCGGCGGTCTCCTTCATCTTGGTCAGTACCATCGCGCTGATCTCCTCGGGGGTCTGCAAAGAAAATCAACAAGCAAATTTATCGCAATAGGGAAAGACCTACAAAATCACGGTCCTCTCCTCTGTACTGAACATTTATTGACGATTTTCCATTCTTTTCGCGTACATGGAATGGCCAACGCTCGATGTCACGTTTGATTACTGGATCGTCCATGCTGCGACCTATCAGCCGTTTGGCATCGAACACAGTGTTTTTAGGGTTAGTGTGCAGGGCGTTTTTGGCGCTTTCTCCAATCCTGAAACACAGCGATTAGGTACAGTCGATGCAATAGCAGGACTTTAGACTCGATACGCACAATCTTTCGTCGTCCGCAAAGCTGACCCATGAAGGGGTTATACGATGGCCTTGATCGTTGGCTATTATCTCAATACGACCACCCTTCTGCACCCTACATTCAAGGAGTCAGCAAACAAATGTGCGGGGGAACGATCTAATGTACTCACCCAACACACGAATAACTTTGAATTGAAAATAGATATTGTAGTTTTTGTACAGGATGCATGCATTGATAACAAAGCTCACGTTGTTCCGAGATCTGACGCCCAATGCAGAATTAACAAACAAATTCAATGGCGTAATATTTTCTCACCTATTCCAATGACTGTCCCTAACGCACCGCTCTGCGTTTGTTCTGCTCGAGCAGGAACGGGACAAAGACATATCACAGCAAGAAAAGCGAGGAAAAGGAGGCCTAGGGATGAAAAAACTAGACGGGGCTCTCTCGATTTGCGTTTCCTTCGACGACGCTGGCGAGTCAGATGTGTCGACACGGTCGAGCTCGATGGAAGGAAGCTCATCGGGAGTACTAGTAGATTGGCTTTCCAGGCAAAATATGGGAGCTTTATATTGCGCCACTGACTGACGTGTTAGATTATCTGACACGTTTTTGGTTCGTGCGCAACGTGTTAGGTAGGACGAGTCATTAGAAAAAGCGGTGGTATTGGCGACATTATTAGGTCAACGAGCAACGAGAATGATAATGGAACACCCGAGAAGTGCATAGAGAATTTCAAGTCATTGAATCCCTGCTAGAACAAGGACTAGACCACGCTGCAGCCCAGGCGACCAAGTGATTGAGTGTCAGGAGGAAATATGGCACGTGAACTTGAGAGCCAATCTGAAGGTCAGCGTGTACATTTTGACTACAGCTCTCTTGCGACGGGGTTCTCGGTGGATAGTGACTAGTGACCAGCCGACCACTTCAATCGAGTGCAATGCTGCCAATGCCCAGACGACGACGCTGCTTAGCGCCACTGAGCCATACACCCAGACGTCGGCCAGAATCCAAGCATGATATTCCACGATGTCCATCCTGAAGTCCCCGCAAAGTCATAACTAACCAAAACATCGACTCAGAGGCGGAACGTATGCGTGTAATTTGCCATTGGAACTTTAGGATTTTGGTTCGTGTTTTCGGGTCTGAAACCACAATAGGAAACATCCGAGTGAAAAGGAAGCATAGGGAAGCATCAACCGATGAACGATGCATTCACGAAGATTCACGAAGGTCATGTACACTTGTTCGATAAATATGTACAAATTTGCGATGTGTCCTTATTTGGTCATCACCTTCGCGGCTTTTCGGGATATCAATGACAATCCAACAGCTTTATCATCCTGGTATCATCCACTCCGAGTCCCGGGCCCTCCCGTCACGATTTAACCTGCTAAGAATTTCAAGATGTGTGAGACTGATTACACGCTACATTGAAGGACACGAGCTAGAAATATCCGACCGGCAGCTTCAATGATGACTTGAATGCACACTCTGGGCGCCTATGCATCCACTCACTAATTCCGCGTTTAGAGATGTCATCAGTAAACGTTATCCGAAAGCGGTTCAATTTCAGCTTCTATTTCTCATCCTCTCAGTAATGCTCAGTAATACCTGACACTTGATAAGCGCAGTTTCGCGAGCATCGCCTGGTCCTCGACAGTCCTCGACGAGACATAAATACACAAGACCTGACTATCCCAATCACTCATGAGCATGTCTGCACAAAGGCCCAAACGTGTCTTCGTGAGGGACTGCCTTGAACTACCGTTTTGATTCGTCGGTTGCTGACTTTCTCAAATGTCTCCGGAGCTTCCGGGTTCATCGGATCCTACATTGTCTATCAGCTCCTAGAGGAGGGATATTTTGTCCGGGGGTAAGTATATCTTTCTTTCTATTTTGTCTGAAGTAGCTCACGGGATGGTACCAGAGCTACTCGTGGAGCCAAAGTGAACTTGCTGAGCAAGGCATTTCCCAAATACGAGAATCGCTTCGAAGTCGTCGATGTTCCCGACATCGCCTCTAGCGACCTTACAGAAGCTCTCAGTGGTATGGATCGTCCACTCCTATGCTGTTTCTTACTTGCTCACCATACCATACCTTGTAGATGTCGATGCCATCATACATACAGCTGCACCTCTGCCTGGCCGAGCAGATAAGGACACAGCACTCAAGGTACATCATCTATCACTCTCCGATACACGTACCAACCCATTCATAGAGTGCTATTGACGGGTCGTTGCATCTTCTCCGGGCAGCCGTCAAGGCTAGTATTTGCAAGGTTGTCGTCACCACTTCCGTAGCATCTTCGGCAGCCGATGGGCCCTGGGGCGTAAACGGTGAGTAGGAATCATGTCAGGCTCCCAAATCCACTCTCACTGTCCTCAGATTGGAATCCTATAACAAAGGAAGAAGCGGAAGGCGCGCTTGTGTACGGAGAAGAAGTTCGCCGACCAGGCTGTATTTGAGTCAGGCGAGGAACACCCCGAGATTGATATTACCAGCAGTAAGCCCGACGAGGTAGTCCTGTATCCGATGCTGGGTTGTGACTTTCTCCTGTTCCAGTCGGCCCCGGCTGGGTTTTCGGCCCTTTGGCGCCCGGCTTTGAGCACATCATACCTTTGCCAGATTTCAAAGCTTTCTCGACCGACTATTTCGTATACTGTCTGCTCATACCAGACAACATCAACTATCCTTTCATGGCCGGATGGGTAGATGTACGCGATGTGGCGCGTGCGCATATTATGGCACTCGACTCCAAGCCCACCTCTGTCGTTGGCAGAAAGCGATTCCCTCTGCGAGCTCCAGGATTGGCGACTTCCTGGAGCGACGCTATTATTGCGCAAGAACGTCCCGAACTCAGAGATCGCCTTGCAGATCCGTCAAAAGCGCCCACGCTAACTTTCAGTGGTGACATCGAAAGAGGGGTTCTGCAGAATGCTATAGGCTTTGCGGCGGATTCGTATGTGCCCTTCAGAAATACTATATTGGATACTGTGGATAGTTTGGTCGCAATGGAGACGATATGGGAAGAGAATGGCCTTGCCGTTGAAATACCGGAGGTGCCTGCTTTCTATGTAGGATGACACTATGTATTCGATGAGCCAGGTAGGGCCACGACTCGTACAGACGAGGGATTCGGATAGAAAGACCTCAAGCATTGCGGATTTGTTCCCTACCCTCCTCGATTTTCTCCTCATTGTTTCCCAACTTGCCAGAGATAATTTTCACCTCGCCTTTGATCTTGTTCATGAACCTATGTCTATGTTTGGGGCTGCCATTGCTGCTGACATCGCTTCCGCTGCTACGCGTATGCGCTGTGGTAGTTTGAGTCAAGGAAGCCTCGTCTTGCTCCTTGAACCGGGAAACACTGTCAAGAGTTCGGGTAGAGGCCTCTGGACTGGCGGCATCATTGATGGGGCGCTCGTGACCGGTGTCAGCCATGGTGGAGGAAGTGATTCTGGTGGGGCTCTGTGTGCCAATCGGAGTCGATTTCTGTGTGCGGCAGACTTTGTAAGTGAACGTGCAGACAATGAGGTGGCGATAAACTCACAAGTGGATCGAGAGCAGGCGGTGCGGAAGCTGGATTTAGAGAAACGCCGTTGGGAAGATGTGCGCCTTGGCCTGATAAAGGGTGCTGACGGGGGGACAGATGCGGATAGGGTTCATGGAGAACCGCCTACAAGGATGTAAGTAATGTTTGGAGATTATAGGAAGCTAGAAGACATACCTCATCCTTCACTGGAGGCAAGTCGTTACCGGAGAGCTGGGGCGTATGGGTCGTCGTTGATGGCGCAAGAGTAGAAAACGACTCTGAGCGAGATGCAAGGGATCCGTCTTGTGCTGTGGTGCTAAGGTTGGAAAAAGAATCTGGTCGGTGAGGTGGAAGAGAATGCAATGTGGGTATCGAATGATCTGGTGTGGCAGCGGTTGCTGGAAGAATGCGGGCATCTACGGCTTCAGGGACTTGGGGAACAGTGTCTACGATGTCAAGTATTGGGGGATTTTCAGCAGTGTTTGGCCCCGCTGTATGAGCTTTGAGATGTGGGCGATTGGAGAGTGGAAATTGTAAGACTTACGAAAATAGGATTGAACGCTCTGAGGTAAATAAGACTTTGCATTGAGAAGAGCAGAAGAGACGTCTGATTGATAC
>RZIO01000001.1:1563672-1613896 GCA_004338095.1 Gloeostereum incarnatum | reverse complement strand
CAGGATATGCGCCAGGAAAGTCGGGGCCAGGGGTGGAGACAGTTGAGGAAGCCATGGAGTCTACCTGCCTTTCAACGAGCTCCCTTTAAGAACGCATGGATGACATGTCTTCATGACGTCACATTTTAATGATGACGCCACTTGTAGATCCACCCCTGGACCAATCACATTACAAACTTGATATCACTAGAATCCCATTCCCGACAAACGATAGAGATCCTTTATAGTCCCAGAGCAGTCATACATCCCCAAGCCAGTATACAGTTTCCTCGCAATAACGTTTGACACTTGAACGTGTGCGTACGCTAGAGTACCCCCGTGAAGCACAGACTCGCAATGGAAGGACTTTATTACACCCTGGATGAGGCGTCGAGCCAATCCACGACGTCTGAATGAAGGTAACACTCCAAGCGTTGAAATCTCAATATGAGGCTCGTTTGCGGGCTCATTGGGGAGCCCCTCAGGGAACGTCTTATGTGGGGCAGCTGTGATCACGGATGAGACCCCATGTCCGATCGTCGCTTCAGGGGAACCCGAGGAGCATAGTCGACGGAGGTCATGCGGAACGTTGCAATGAATGGTTGCTGAGACAAATCCGACAGCATTCAGAGAGGACATGGGGTGCGCGACGAGACATTTCCGAGAGGCATGTATGAGGAGATGTATAAAAAAAGAAGGCGGATACTGGACTGGTAAAAGAGTCTGCTGCGACTCGGATCGATGAGCTGTTGAAACCATATCAGATAAAATAGCTTACATGAAGATACAGCAGTCGAGGAAGGTCTGATGAAGTCAGGGGGCGAATGATTACTTGCTCAGCAGAGGCCATGGAATCGTGAGCTCATCATTGGGAAGTCATTTAAGCATCCTGTACTCTTCGTTCGTCTAGGCCCAAGCACAGGTTCGGATAAAAGATCTCCTCACACCGGATAGATATGCAGTGAAACGGAGAGCCGCAACGGAGAGAAGGCAGAAGATCCAAAGCTGACAATCCGGTCAAACGCCGTTGGCCCGTTGCAACATGTGATTGGCCTAAAGATGGGCAAACAGGCAGAAGCAGGCCAGCAGCTCGACAACGTTACCAGCAACGACGAGGCCATTACCTCTCGCTCTCGCTGTCGACGACCGCCATGTCGTGAAAGTCGAAACGGGAAAATCCGTTAGGATTCAATCAGAAAACCAACACCGACTACAAATTCGGGACAGACCGGTAAGAGTGGGATCCCCTAGGACGGCCATTGGCTGACGGCGGGTAGGTCCGGGTATGGTTCCAAGGTGGCGGGCCACTATAAAACGAAGATATTTGAGCAGATTAACAGCAATCAAAGCCCCATCGCCTTTTGCTCCTCGTTTCTTCTCCCATCGCTTTCCCCTCCTCGCCTTGGTGAGTTTCCGCCACACCCAATATGCATTCGATCACTTTTCATCATATCCTCTCCTTCTTGTTCACTTACCACCACCATCTATATAGTATCCAACCTTCGATATCAACATGGTTCACCCACACACCCCCTATGTCACTCCCCATATTCTCCACAAGAACTATGCCCAGGCTTCAGACTCTGAGGCGTATGGAAACCGTATGTCTTACTTTCCTCCTCGTCGTAACCTTCCCCGCACTCATCCATGTCATCCCATACTCAGTCATCGGCAAGGATCTCGACTACTTCTCCCAAGCCGGGTTCGATATGGATCGCATTCAAATAAAGAGAAACGCTCCCCCTGCGCTCCTTTATGAGGATGCCATTCGCAACGAAGGCGCTATCATCTCCTCCTCGGGTGCCCTCATCAACTTCTCCGGCAAGAAGACCGGACGGAGCCCCAAGGACAAGCGAATCGTCTATGAGGATACCAGCAAGGACGACATCTGGTGGGGTTCCGTCAACATCAAGATGGACGAGCGTGAGTTTGCCCCAACTTTCGTTACCATCTTACATATGTGCTCATCGCCTTCTAGACACATTCGAGATCAATCGTGAGCGTGCTATTGACTACCTCAACACCCGAGACAACGTCTACGTCTTCGATGGCTACGCTGGCGTACGTCCTCACCGGATCTTGATTTTTCCAACCTTCTAACATTCCTCTACTACTAGTGGGACCCCAAGTACCGGATTAAAGTCCGTGTCATCTGTGCTCGAGCATACCATGCCCTCTTCATGGTACGTCATGTCTTACTCTCGATTTCCATTTTGGGTACTTACTTCTGGCATTGTCAGAATAACATGCTCATTCGGCCAACGGAGGAGCAGCTGGCCGATTTTGGTGAACCTGACTTCATCATTTACAATGCCGGCCAGTTCCCAGCCAATCGGTTCACCAAGGGTATGAGCTCCACCACCTCTGTGGAGATCAATTTCAAGCGTATGGAGATGGTCATCCTTGGCACGGAATATGCGGGAGAGATGAAGAAGGGTGTGTTCTCCGTAATGGTCAGTATGCTCCGCTTTGTCTCTTGCGATAACTCGTCTGACTGTTCGTTCTATAGCACTATTTGCAGCCTGTCAAGTTCGGCCAGCTCTCTCTCCACTCGTCTGCCAATGTGGGAATCAAGGACTCTGACGTCACGCTCTTCTTTGGTCTTTCTGGTACCGGAAAGACCACCCTTTCAGCCGACCCCAACCGTCTCCTGATCGGTGATGATGAGCACGTCTGGTCTGACAGTGGTGTCTTCAACATCGAAGGTGGATGCTACGCCAAGTGCATCAATCTCTCCGCCGAAAAGGAGCCAGAGATCTTTGGTGCCATTCGCTACGGGTCTATTCTCGAGAACGTCGTCTACAACCCCATCACGAGGCAACCTGATTATGACGACGTCAGCATTACCGAGAACACTCGTTGCGCGTACCCGATCGAGTACATCCCCAACGCTCACATTCCCTGTGTGGTAGACAAGCAGCCCTCCAACATCATCATGTTGACTTGCGATGCCTTCGGTGTCTTGCCGCCTGTCAGCAAATTGACTCCCGAGCAGGCTAGCTACCATTTCCTGGCTGGTTACACTTCGTAAGTTAACTTCGGCCGTCTTTATCTATGTCTCAGCAGATTGACACGATTGTAGGAAAACCCCCGGAACGGAAGATGGTGTTCTTGAACCCATCCCTACCTTCTCGACCTGCTACAGTGCTCCCTTCATCGTCCTCCACGTATGTGATATTTTTTATTACCCGTCAAGGCTCCTGATCTGACATTCTTCCTATAGCCCTCCCGATACGCCTCCATGCTTGCTGAGCGCATGTCGAAGCACAATGTCGACTGCTGGCTGATCAACACAGGCTGGACTGGTGGCAAGTTCGGTTCCCAGAACGGCCGGCGCTGCCCTCTCAAGTTCACTCGCCGTATCGTGGACGCCATTCACTCCGGAGAGCTCGCGAAGGCGGAGTTTGAGACTTTCGGTGTCTTCGGGCTGAGCATTCCCAAGGAACTTGAGGGTGTTCCACGCGAGCTGCTGAACCCTGAGATCGCCTGGGCTGACAAGGAGGCGTTCACTCGGGAAGTCAGGAAGTTGGGTGGCATGTTCGGCAAGGCATTCAAGCTGTACGAGTCGGACGTTGAGGAGAAGGTGTTGAAGGCAGGTCCCCAATTGTGATCGGCGCGTACATTCTTCTTTTTGTCCCCGGCGTAGACCAAGAAGCTGTTGTTAAATGTTGTTTTACTATTGTGGACAGTGCTATCTAAAAGTCCTTTTGTATCTGTAGAGGAAAATGAAATACATGTATATGTCCATCTGGTTTACATCCCAATGAAAGCCTTCAGTTCGTTCATGGGTGCTTCGGATTCGCCACTGAGAGTCGTCACTGCAATGTCTTCTCTCATATGGTTCTCGTCAGTTGTACCGGATAAAGGTATGATGCCCAGATGTTGAGCAAATTTGTACGCTGCCTGAGCAAGGGTGCATTTAAGATCGGTAGCCAGAGAAGACAGAGCGGGATGCTTGAGAAGGGAGGGCGAGCCCGTCAACGTCCAAAATGATCTGAGCGCGGCGGTTGGATGAGCTAGAAGTCAGGCGCATAGAAGGAAGAACGCAACTGATACATGATCCCGTTCTCCTGGCAGTATTTGACAATGTCTGTGTCCCATCCGTTACCTTCGTACCAGCGATTCTGAACGACTTGGACCTTCCTCTCCTTCCCGAGGATGCGCAGGGTCTGAACGTCGTACGTGTTGCTCAGGCCGATCATGCGGACCTGGCCGGAGTCTTGGAGGGCCATAAGGACACGCCATGCTTCGAGGGTAAGATCAAGGGTGTGGAGGGGCGAGTGAAGGATGTACGAGTCAAGGTAGGTGGTGTGGAGGTTGGAGAGAGACTTCTGAAAAGAGGCGTGGACTTGTTGGGTGATGCTTGCAGATGGGTCGTATGGGAGGGGCTTAGTCTTATCTTGCCCGCCTATGGAGGTATATCTGGCGGTGGGGTTAGGGTCAGGACGAGGGAGATAATTGAGTGTACTTCGTCTGTAAGAAGAGATCTTGTCGCTTGATGTTGTGTTTTTCCTCCAGGATCTTCAAGGCTTGGCCCACAAGAAGTTCCCTACAGAATAGAGAGCGTCAAAGGGACGATGTGAAGATGTGAAAATGAGCAAGTACTGATAATGCTTCGGCTGGCATGCTTGAACAGAATCGCATCAGCTGTTGGATAGCGCGAAGAAAAGGCTAACCAGTGTCGATAGCGCGAAATCCATTGAGAACGGCGGCGACGACCAGCCTCGCCGTCGCTTCCTTCTTCCAGGCTGTCCCGTAGATGATTGTGGCGGTGGCCATTGGGGATGCTCGATCACGTGGAGCGCGTCTTGAACTTGTACGATCATGAGGATCCAAAAGAGCGTTACTCCTGGCGCTCGCTCGTCGCTGGCCTCTCACGCGTTTCCTTCGTTTTATGCGTGCTATCTTCTGCGCTCTATCCAGACAACAAAGTCCAAGGCGTCCGTTTTTCTCCCTACCTTCACGTTCCTCTTGCTGATATCAGTGAGCAGAACATATATTGGCAGCACGCCAGATCCCCCAAGACGCATAAGGTCCGCAGTTATTTAAACCTGTCTTGCCTCTTTTCCTGACGTTATCTGTAGGCAACACAATGGCGAATTGACTCAGGGTGCCTGGAAGACTAGTCGCAAAAGACCTTGGGTCATGCAGATGATTGTCCACGGCTTTCCTTCTAAACTCGTCAGTCAATACCTAACGCTTACTAGCGCCATCTCATTCCATCCATACAGGCTGCTTTGCAATTTGAATGGGCCTGGCAACATCCACATTTGTCTCGACATCTCCGTGACGCATTGGGTTTATCAGGGACTAGACGAACGCAATACATGAAACAGAATATCGAGTTTGTCCTTACATCGCCGATAATCTCTGAATCTCTGCTAACCTTTAATCTCTCTTCCCAGGGTTGTCCAACTCATGCTCTGCACACATCCTTACAGTACATGGCCTCTCCACGTTAAGATATTCACAGAAGAGGCTGCGAAGCTTTGGTATAGGAGCGGGGAGGTTACCAAGTCAAAGACCGCAAACCCTCACCCTTTGAAATTTCCTACAGGTTTCACCGTCTCCCTCGAATGGGAGGGTGTCGACGGCAAGTCGGGAAATAGAGGTTCAGGGAGGAAGAGTCCAATTTGTGTGACGGACGGTATGTCTCATGTATCAAATTTTTCTTTCCCCAGTGCTCATCGCTTTCATCAGATGCCTTCACCTCCTCGCTATTGGAGAAGCAGAAGACAGTTGTATCGTCCGGGAAATCTTTAAAGTGTTCCGTATGCCAAGAGCCTCTACCGGAGTATGGCACGGTACTGTCTTCTCTTCCTCTGTTTTATGTATCCACTTCTTCAATTAAGCTGTACATAGGAGCACCTCATCACTACATTGTGTCCTACTCCCGGATGCACCTCAATATCCCACCTCGCCTGCCTATCTCACGACTTCCTCCAGGCGGAGAGCGCCTCGACCGGAACCAACGACGTCGATACACCAATGATCCCGAGAGGCGGCCACTGTCGATCATGCCACATCTACATCCTATGGGGAGATATCGTGCGTGGGATCTATCGCCGAATATCTGGACTTCAGCCCAAGAAGGGGAGAAAACAAAAAAAGATGGAGGATGAGGACGATGCCGAGGAAGGGTTGATGTTTGGATCAGACCAAGAAGAGCCGCCGGCTGTCCCACGGAGAACGAAGAAGGCCAAAACTATCGCGGGACCTTCCTCTCCAAAGAAGAGGGGAAGGAAACCCCGGGCCGCCATCGCTTCTACTGCCGATAGCAGCGAAGGGGAGCAGTTTGACTTTGATGACATCGGCTCGGCGTCTTCCGCTTCATCGGGGGAACAACACCTTTCACAGACAAAAAATAACAAAAAGGCACCAAAGCGGCCAAAGACAAGTCATAAAAAAGAGAGTGAAGGGGAGCAGTTTGACTTCGGTGGAGGTTCCGCCCATCCTAGAAGGCAGGACCTGTCTCCACGACTCGGGAGCTCGAAGACAATACGAGTACCTTTGGTGCAGACGAGATCTCTTCATAGCTCTGCGAAAGGGTTCGACTCCGACCCTGGAGAGTACTTCGACTTTGGTAGGGATGTCCACGATGACGGGATGATGGACCTGGATGTTTATAGTCCGCTTTACCTGAAAGAAGAGGTAGAGGACGTATTGTCTCGAGAAATTTCGGTAATGTCGATGTCGACGAAAGATGTTATCATCATTGACTCGGACTAGTCGATGTACAATAGATGTAGTCACTAATATTATTCCTGTTTATGTGGCGTCGAATGTGGCGCTGAGAGAGGAAGATAGATATGACTCATCACAAAGATTCCTTCAGCTCTCGCTCTTGGACATCATGACTTCAACCGCTCCGGTGGCGCACAACGCTCCTCTCCCGCCCACCGCACCGGCCGCGGGTCGATCGTCGCGTATTGCACCCCATTCCCACATCAACGGCCTCGGTCTCAACCAAGATGGGCTGGCTCTGACCGAAGGAGGGCCAGCAGGATTCATCGGACAAACGGTTGCTCGCGAGGTTCGTCTTCCCCTTGCTCTCCTAACGATCTTTTATCCTCATACATGTATGAAAAGGCATGCGGCGTTATCGTAGATCTCATAAAATCGCGCAAATTCTCTGGACGTGCGCTGCTCCTCGTGGGCGCGCCAGGGACGGGCAAGACCGCGCTCGCACTAGCGGTGTCCCACGAGCTCGGCGCAAAAGTGCCATTCTGCCCGATGGTGGGCTCGGAGGTGTACAGCGCGGAGGTGAAGAAGACAGAAGTGCTGGCGGAGTCTTTTCGGAGAGCAATCGGTCAGTCAGTCTCGGGTCTCTCTCTCTTCCCTCCCCTGCTCATTCTGAGAATCGTTCAAGGTCTACGGATAAAGGAAACAAAAGAAGTGTACGAGGGAGAGGTCACAGAGCTCACTCCCTCCGAAGCAGAAAATCCTCTCAGCGGTTATGGCAAGACCGTGTCCCATGTCATTGTCGGCCTCAAAACAGTCAAGGGAACAAAACAGCTTCGACTGGATCCGTCCATATATGAAGCCATACTCAAAGAAAAAATTCTCGTTGGGGACGTTATCTATATTGAAGCCAACACCGGTGCTGTCAAGGTGCGTTTTCTCTCCTTTGCTGCCTTCTTTTCGGTTTCTCAGATGCTCATCTTAGCGTGTTGGTCGCTCAGATGCTTACGCATCTTCATACGACCTTGAATCCGAAACCTATGTACCGCTACCAAAGGCGACGTGCACAAGCGCAAAGAGCTAGTGCAAGACGTCACGCTGGGTGATTTGGATGCGGCCAACGCACGTCCTCAGGGAGGGCAGGACATCATGAGTGTGATGGGGAGCTTAGTGAAAACAGGGCGAACGGAGATCACAGACAAGCTTCGTCGCGAGGTAAACAAAGTGGTCAAAGGATACGTCGATCAGGGTGTCGCAGAAGTCGTCCCAGGTGTCGTTTTCATCGACGAGGTGCGTCCCCAGATGCTTTTGATAATTTATGGCATGCTTAATCTGATAGTAATAGGTACACATGCTTGACATCGAGTGCTTCACATATCTGAATGCGCTGCTAGAATCGCCTATGGCACCTACGGTAATTCTTGCTACGAATCGTGGGAATGCGCTTGTCCGGGGGACGACAGACATTGTCTCCCCTCACGGAATACCCATTGATTTGTTGGATCGGTACGCTAGCTACTCCCTCCAGACAAGGCGGCACAACTGACCGCACGACAGATGTATGATCGTGAAGACAGATGGATACAATCGGGAGCAAGTAGGCAAGGTCGTGCAACTTCGTGCAAACATAGAAGGGCTGAAGCTGGCTGACGGCGTCTTGGATCGATTGGCACTAGAAGGCGAGAAAAGCTCGTTAAGGTTTGTCTTATCTCTCACGTTCTGTTTGTTCATAAATTCAACCATACGTTGTCAGACATGCGCTCCAACTGCTCACGCCAGCCTCCATCCTCGCTGCACTGGCGGGTCGGTCAGAAATTCAGGTGGAAGACATCTCAGAGATGAATGAACTATTCTTGGATGCGAAGACATCTGCGGGTATAATTGGGGATGGCGATTTTGCCAAGGCTCGAGTGGTGTCGTGATATCGATATCTGTTGTGTGATGCTCTGTAGTGTATGTTCAACCTGTGTAATCAGTTATTGCTTCTGTTCTATCCGAAGTCGACTTGGGAGAGGCGATTTCACAGGAGAAAATAGTTCCTCTGTCTCCAAATAATGGAGACACCTGGTGACAGACGTGAGAATATTGAAGATGCATTATTAGAGTACAACCGTACAACATAGCCTACTTGTACAGTACAGTAATGTGATAAGGAAGATCCGGATGCGGGGAGATACCATGCAAGAGATGTGTGTAGTCCATATAAAAATACAGGTAAAACATCCATGGGCGTATTATCGCTTTCGAGCTTTGGTTTTCGCGGGCGCTTTAGATGCTTTCTGCCTCTTCCCTTTGGGCGCACTCGGGCCGTCAACGATGACGACCTCGTCGTCACTGTCGTCCATAGCCTTCCGTTTTGACGAGGCCGTGGTCTTCTTCGAAGAGCCAGAAGTATTGCTCTCGCCATCTCCGACTGTCGAGGTCGAATGACGATGGAAAGCGGACTGGGTAGGACTCGGGCGCACAGATTTGGACGAAGACCCATGAGTAGATGAGCGTGCCATGCCGGGAGTCGAGACGGGAGACCCGCGAGGAGTACGTTTATTCTGCTTTATCGGAGATGATGGATTGATCAGACCAGAATGGGCTATGTCTTTCTTACTGGGGACTATCGCGTCGAGCTCTACAACCCGCGTTTCTCGCCAGTCTCTAGCGAAAACACTTTCGGAAGAGTGCCCGTCTTCGAAAGACATCACGTTCGCGACAGTCTTCGCATCTACATCGATTCCAGCAGAGAAGACTCCCTCTCCAGTCATCCGCGCCCCGAAGATATCGAGTGATAACGAGCCTGTGTTCTTCACCAGATATTTCGTCTTCAGCCGATCTTTCTCTTCGCGCTCACGTTCCTCCTCTTTCGGGTCTACAACAGGTGCTTCTCCAAGGTTCTCAATCCACTCCCAGGGGCGATTGATGACGACAGCATCGTGCACCAATTTCCCGGAAGAGTTTATATGTGAACTGGCTAGATGGGATACGGCGGCTACAGGGGAATTGAAAGGAAGAATGGACAGAAGTTGACGTCGATATTCACAGGGAAGATCGGAAGGGAGGCAAGATTCGGTTACATCTGGATACTGTCGGAAGGGATCAAAAGGTCCGGATTTCAAGTCAATCGGAAGTTCTGTCGGATCCATGAGTTAGTGTTACCTCACACATGCCGAGAAGGAAACAACTATACCGTCTAGAAGAAAATAGAGTGTATCCAACAGTACTGGGTACGCCACAAGTCCTGATTCGTCGCCAGTGCTATGTAGCTGGGAAACCAATGAGTAGGATGATGAGGGAGACAGCTGTAACATGGACGCCGCACCAGAATCAGCCTGAAAATGAGATTCGCCAGACCTTTCCCATGGTCCATAGCCTTCTGAGTCCACGTCCCTCGGAAGCCAAGGTTGAACTGAAGAAAGCGACATAGCAGAATTGCGCCCTGTGTCAACTGAAGAGGTTCTGACAGAGGAAATAGCGATTCGATAGCTTGAAACTTTGCATAAAGAACTTCGAGGAATCTGTCTTGGATGGCTGGTTCAATGAGGGACAACGGAGATGGTTCGTCCCTGAGAGGCTCCGCAACATAGATCAGGACGCGCAAAACTTCGCCTGCCCGGGCTAGGGACTCAGCGCGACCTGTTGCTTCATCCGCGCCCAAGGGTAACTCGTTCAGGATATCCGCGACACATTTTAGTCCAGCGTTAATGAACTAGAAAAAAATCTGAGGAAAAGAAATACTCTGACAGAAAGATCGGGGAAATGTTACCTTTCCCGCGATGGGGCTCCCAGCACCTTTCGTCATTTTCGCGACGAAGTATGCTTCCTCTGACGAGAGTGTACTACCCAAGATCTTCGCACTCAACTTGTCAAGAGCTGCTCCAGCCTCTTCCTTCGAGGCAACAGTCTTTCCTAGTTGACGCAAAACAAATTGCAATTGCACAGCGGTCGCAGATATCTTCCAAGGACTAAGGAGCGAAGAGGCGTCAGGCCAACTGAGAGGTTCGATTTCTGTTAAGATACCTCAGAAAAAAAATGACAGCAACAGCAGTTGGACCACACCTTCGGTTTCTCCCAATACCATCCGTAATGCCACCACAGTGGATTTGCTAACATCTGTGTCGGTAAGCTGCGCTGGCCCTTCGAAAGCGTCTCGAATAGCATCAAGATACTGGAAAACGCCCCGGCGGAATGCAACATTGTCACAAAGACTTTGCCGAATAGACGTAAGCTCTCCCCTGATGCCCTCATCTATGAGTTCATGATTTTCCAAAGTCACCAACAACGGGATATTGGCCACTAAAGTAGGAAAATGCGACCGGCTATAGACGTCCTGGCGACGGGTCTGTATACATTGCACATCAAGCAAATCTGTCGGTGGCATAATGTCCCCACTACCTTCATCCAGAAGCAAAAGCTGACGGAAAAGATTGTTAGCCGCACGCAGAAAAGTCTCGTACTGCTCGGACCTCTCTCCCGAGAGCGAGATGCCAATCTGCCACGCAGGATACACGAGCCCAGAGAATATCGTCGTCGTCCTCAAAGCGCCATGGACGGACAAATAAAGCAGTACAACAGTCAAGATATCCCAAGTGTCAGCACTCAGTGCAGAGATCTCACTCTTCCCTCGCCCGAGCAGCCAGGCGAGAATGTGGCCATCAAGCCCAGCGAGGAGGTGCTGGTCGATATGCCATAGGAACTTGCCGTATCGGAGGGCGCATGCCCGCCCCTGCGAAACATCCCCAGTTATCAGGGGAATTTGGCGCAAGCTCGCCACGGTGTTGTCCCAGACTTTCCATCCCCAATCCGGCGATCCACGATACTTGATCCAAAGCCCGCCGGCTAGTATAGAAGGCGCATCTTCCGTCAGATCACCAGCTAATAATAGTATTTCCGGCAGATGTTGTGGCACAGGATCGGACTTCCCTGTAGTTGTGGGGTTAAGTGCCTGAAATGTGTGGGATTGAGTACTATATGCCAGAAATGCTGAGCGGAAGGCAGCAGAATCTTACCAGAGAGAACGCTGAGTTATCTGTCATAACTTTCTCGCGAGCGGCATCGTCGAGGTACAGCCCATTGTCGAATTCCACTAACAAGTTCAACAAAGGGCGGGACCGAACTCCTCGAGACTTCCATACTTCATGTGCATTGAATAGGCCTGTAATTATATCGCGCATGACGTTCATGCAAGCCCATATAGTTGCAAATCGATGCAGCGTATTAATAACCGCTGCAAGAAGGTCTGCTGTGGCAGTATGCTCCAGCACAGCAAGGGTAAGCTTTCGATAGAAAAGTTAGTCTCAAGGCAGAAGGCTCAAACGATGCTTCAAAAATCGACTAACATCGAGGAGGGACTGGTGACACTGGGTCTGGGCCATCAATTCCACCGCCACACAGTAACATCTAAGAACCAAAGATTGTCTTTCCACGTCAACGTCTCGACTGTTGAAAGACATGAGTAGATCCACGAATAACTCGAGTGATTAATGAGCCCACCTGGCAATTTTCTCGAGTAGTACCAGTAATAACCATTGACGAAAGGTTCGAACTTGTTCATATCGCGAAGCGGACACTAGTGTGGGGCAACGTTCGAGGAGTGCTGTGGTAGAGAGAGGAGGCTGTTCAAAGGGCACTGAGACACGCTCAGCTACTAGCAAAAAGAAGGCGGAGAGACAATTTACTGTGGAACATCTCAGGAAGTACTGCGCGCACTTCCCGTCTGATTTTACGCTCGTTTGCATCCTCGGGAACACTCCTTGCTCGGGGCCCGTACAATGTCAGCTTTCGTTGACTATTTAGATCTGTACTCGATTTATGAAGCGGGATCCATTGGAGGAATTTCCTATGACGAGATTCAATCTCCTAACAAGATATGAGCGCCAATCCAGAGGCTCCGTGATACACATCACATGTCTCTCGCTCTTACCTCAGAAAACGACAACCCAGGCTCACCACGAGCGATAAGGCGCTGAACATAATGGGAATACGAGAACAGCTCATGCTTCACGAGTTTTCCGTATAGCACTGCAACAGCGCGAAGATTCTCTGACTCTCCTGCAACGTCAGACGAATCCAGCCAGTCGAACAAATGGTCTTGAAGAAATTCATCTGGGGGGGTGCACTCTCTTCTGTTGGCACGATCACGGGCACGGTCACGCCAGAAACGAATGAGAGTCACAGCTGCAAATGGGCGGTGATCGCCAAATTGCAGTGGAGTTACGGCCCATGTGAGGAGCATGTCCATCTTGTCGCCGAAACCAGGAGAAGTGTCTGTGCAGTGGGGAAAGAACACTATAGAGCTCATATCTGTATCGTGCGAGATAGAGTTTAATAACTACGAATGGTGATCAGTCACAGAGACAGAGCGAGGCAGAAGGCATTTTACCTCAATATCAGACACAGCGGTGCCTAGCTTTGCCGTTACAAGGGAAGGAAGATGCCGAAAGAGCATGTGGTCATTCCTTTCGCGAATGTCCGCAAAGCTCTGAAGGAGTTTATTGCGTTCGTGATCCGTACACGGATTCGCACCAACTTCCCTTAGATCATCGAACAAAACGATTGTCAGGAGACCCGCATGCATCATCCACATTCTTGGGCTGATGAATGCGTCGGGAACGGCGAGGCATAGACGCTGGTTGAGAGCAAGATCCGGGTCGGTTCAAGACAGGCATGAACTCGACGACGCTCACCTGTACAATTGATATCAACAATGTCTCTGTATCGATCATAATTTCTTGAGCAGGTGTGGAACGAATCTATGGCCACGAGTCAGCAGAGTTCGCTACATGAGGAGATATGATTACCTCAGTTAGTTTTGCCAGACACGCCTCAACAAATGGACGTGTGAGGGCCCTGCTTCCGACCATCCCTTCAAGATACTCCTCTGCAAGCCTAGCGATAAAGCCTGCTTGTGCGAGATTGCAGCTTGACATTTGTTGAACAACCCAGGTGAGAAATGTCTTCCTATCAACCAAGCCTTCGGCATAGAAAGTCCGCAAAAGCTGAAGACTGAACGATGATGAGGTTACACAATCGACAGTGGTGACAGAATAGGGCGACAGACCAAAAGGCAAAACGAGACGTCCAGCGCTGCCGGGACTCGGTGTCGGCCAAAACACCCTTGAAAGTCTGCTTAATATTGAGACCAGGACGTGGCGCGCTGGGGAGGGAGATCTCTCCTAGCTGTTTCTTCATGTAGCTGGTGAATACATTTGTCCACTCGATGCTGTAGTGTGTGGGATTGTAGGTTGGTTTGTTTCGTAGTCCTGCCTGGAAATAATTGAGCGGGCTTTGGATTGACATTGAAAGAGTATACCGTCTCGTTTGCCCCAAAGACGCGTAAGAACCATACTGCTCTTGGAATGGCAACATTATTGCTCTGAAGAAGATCTAGGAGATCGTGTCCTTTGGCTCCATGAGGTACGTTCTTGCCGAGCTTGTGAAGAGGTACGGCCGGATTAGCGAGATCAGCGAAGTAAGTATGGCGTTTGGAATCGTTCAGCGTCACTCTCGATGGGATCTTGAAGGTGGATGGACTAAGGAGATGTTAATAGATGAAGGGGGAGTGGTAAGAGGGAGACACACGGAACTGGAGGGATATTCCCAGTCTTCCTAGCGAATATTTCGTTCATCAATTCTTCAAGGTTCAAAAGGGTATCTCCAGAGCGAAAGCTGTCATTCACGGTCGCCTGAGCACTAAAATGCTCCGCCTACAACGCTTGAGCTTTTGCACAGAGAAAGGAGCGATCTTCCGCAACCTACCGAAACTGCCTGTCCAAGAACGAAGCCATGCTTGATATTGGTATCAGAAAGAACGTCCTCGTCCTGGCGCGGTCGCGGGGGATAAAATCCTGGATAGCCTAGGGCAGAAATGTATAAACCCTCCGCAGGTCAGAAGCAGAGAAATCATTACCAAGGTCTGCACTAGTGTGGGCCTTCGGTAACCAGGAAGGAGGTCGTGATTCGTAGACCGGAAGGTCGTTTTTAGTGTCCTTGCGCTCACGCATAACGGATGAGAGCGGTATTATACTATCATTGTGAAAGTTAAATGTCAAGTGGAAATGCGTCGGAACAAAGAAATATAAACAACGCGTTCAAACGTTCATCACCGCTTCGACGATGAGGCAATCAGTCCTCCCCAATCGCGCGTCGTACTTCTCTCATGCAGGCGCAGCAGCTGCATCTGCGAAATTGATTGAAAAGAAAAAGGAATACGAGGCAGTAGCTGCACTGGCTAGAGCAACTCAACTCATGCTTGAGCGTGTCGAAGGCTTGGGAGAAGACTGCGATACTATGGCAAAGGCTGGCGAAGGTAACCACATCATAAGTCTTTCCCTTTCCCAGATCACATATCTATCCCTTGTAGTCTATGGAGAAGTACTTGATCAGTGGCCCAGAATGTTTGAAATCTTGAAATTCTTCTGTCAGTCCTTGTCTCCTTTATTGACCCAACTCCGTCTCATCGTTGACCAGTGGAGCAACGAGAGCAGACCCCCGGAGATGCTCAATCCGATCACCCCTCTGAAGCTGCAGGACAGCTCCTCGTCCGTGTTCCCATCGACGAATTGACCAGCGCCAACAGTGGCGAGTCGGCTTCGTAATCCTATCACCAAGAGAGATGTGCATCTGCACAAACGATGATGTTGTATGCAATGTACTTAGTACTTAGTACCACAAGCTTAGGCTCTAACAGCTCATTCCTCGTCACTAGCAAACTCGATGGCTTGGAACTTTCTTGCTTTCTTGTTGGGATTCGCCAACGAGGCACCCTTCAAGGCTTTAGGCACAGGAATCACTTCTGTTTGCAGCTCATGAGACTCGCCCAGACACCTGTGGAGAACACTCACTCGTCTTGCTCGTAGGTACTTTCTGTTTCGGTTCGTGTTCAACCTCCTTCCGCTTCCTAGTTGTCTGTGATGTAGCAAGATGTGGCTCAACCGGGCTGGTCTCTTTGCGGGCCTCAGGTATCGATCTCTTTTGTGAGCTCGACGCGAGAGGCTGAGGAGAATCTAAGGACATCTCAGAGGCAACTGAGACAAAAGAAGGAGTTCGTTCCATACCTCTGGAAACAGCCGTTTTCGTAGTGATAGTCGCATTGAACGATGGGGCGACAGACAGCCCATCGACATTCAGCTGGCACTTCCTCGATTGGGCTTGTACGGCGACCTTCGTAGAGTGATAACAATAATAGCAATCCGAACGATTAGACATGCTCACCCTCAAAAAGACTGAAGTCGCATACGTCGCGGCCTCAGTTGAAGTGAGTTCGACTAGAGGAATGTCTAAGGGCTTCTTGGACGAAGGTCCGAATGTCAACTTAAGAAGCCCTTCGTTAGCAGCGGTATGTCGGAGGAACGCATTCGACAAGAGACCTTTATTGGTGCACCCTTCTCCTTACTCCAGTCAGTGACACAAAGCTCCCCTTCGACCAAGGTCTCCGCAAGTTTTTGACTGAAGGCGGACAAAATCTTCCCCGACGGCTTCGATCCCTAACCCCTTAGTTGAGCAACGTTAAACTATGCTGGAAACTTTGAGTAAGACGCGTACGAACGACTATCTTAATGATATCGCTCTCCTCCCAGCGGCCATGCCACCAACGCCCTTGTGGACCTTCAAGCCCAAGATGAATTGTCCATGCGTCGTCGTCAACCTGTGAAATCACCACGAATCGTTCTATTCCTTGATAAATAACTTGTATAAGTTCGTCCAAGGCGAGAAAGTGAGCAAGAGCGAATGGCATTGTGGGGGTATAAAGTCAAACAGTATCATCAGTCATAAATAGGCGCCCCAGAATTATGTAAAGCGCCAATCTCTCGAGTCTCGAGTCCAGAACCAGGTGTGTAACGTGCGTACGATACAAGCTGCAAGACATGACGATGCAATAAATAGGAGATCTGGTAATACACTGGCAATTTGAGACGCGTCCAAGCATCATTCTATCATTTTACTTCTCTGCAGGTTTTGACGGACTATGGTATCTTTCACTGAATGGCATGGCGACTCGGAAATGAGAACAGCAAAATGTGAACAAGAAGAAATGCATAGCCTACCAGATCCTAAGATATGGACAGTGGGCTTCATGTCCTGAATACCGAATACAAAGTCAGGATATGCGTGCTCTTTGTGCGATGACCACCGTTGCGTACCGTGACAGAAGTAAGGTGGCAATAGAATCTACGAGATTCAGGTGAATGCTGCTTTAATACGTGGGCTTAGAAAGCACATTGTAAGTCAGCATCATGTCCGAGGGGAACAGAGGGGGGAGAATTGAATCGCTCACCGAATTTTTTTCCCATATCTAAAGAGCAGCAATGCATGGATGAAGTCATTAATCAAGGTATCCTCTGTTATGTAGACGATGCACTTACACGCCGATACGCTCTCAAAAGTGTTTGGGCGATCCCCGTAAGAAACTACCCACTTCCCAAAACAATGTCCTTTTTGTAGCTTCTTCCTCAGAATATCACACTTGTTCAAGAACAATATCATTTCTGTCTTTTTCAAGAGCGGGTTCGAGACAATCGCCTTCCATAGAATCATCGAATCCTCCTGTAAATCGATCACGACACCGATGCAGGCTCAAGAAAGAAAAGCAACTGACGATGCGATTAACACTGGGATCTTCTTCTAACGCCTGATCAAAACAGCTCAGAGGAGCAAGAAATATGATGGCGTCCATGTCATCAAAGAAAGGTGCCCATGCCGCTATCCGATACCACAGAAAGGTCATTGAAATCTGAAGACATTCGCCAAACCGACCTACTTACCTCGCTATATTGTGACACGCGACCATTAGTACAGCTATAGATGACCATCACTCTACACACCAGATTTCGCGCTCCACCGACATCGAAGACTCTCCAATCATGGCTGACCATGTTACCTGCATTAAGATGGAAGCGATGCTCGGAAACACCTAAGTGGAATGGAAAGTTAGGTTCAGACATCAGGAAAGGGCACAGGATACATGCCTAATGTCTTCAGTCTGGCTTTTAGGATATCGTCTGATCATATTGTGAATTAGCGCCTGACACGTGAAGAGTCACAGCTGCTCACCATCTGAAGGAACGTATCGCGGTGCAGTCACCCGTTCAAGATCATTTAGAAAGCTGAAAGATTCAAAGAAACGTCGAGAATATGAAACAAACGGGAGCCAAAGTATGACATACAAGCCAGGCATGTCTTCCATCGTCAGTTGTTGTACCTTCAACAGTTCCTTCACCGTAGGGTCGTTCCAGAGTTGTATCATATCTTCAGCGCAATTGTGTAGGATCGTACCAGGGTCGTTGGGATCAGAGAAATCGATTCCACTATGACCGTCCTCGTCGACACTTGGACGGCCTAGCAACCGCCCGAATGCACCTTTCCAGTGGACAACAGAGTTGAGCGATCTTTCCTTGGTGGGACTCCTCCGGGAGTAGTCTATGCCCATGGATGGTGCCAGATGAGTTGGCTCAAAGTCCATACCACCAGGACACAACCTTCGCCATAACTCTTCTTCAACACGAAGTAGCGGGGATAGACGCATCTTTAGCTTGAAGTGTTCCGCCGTGAACGTAGGGTAGATGACATCAGGAGAAAGGGTAGGGGAGCGGCCCAGACGTTCGATGGGAGATGAGCTTTGAGAAGTTGAAGGGGATTCATGGGAGTTTGCGTTTTGAGCCTGGGTCATGGCCTCAAGAATAAGCCGAATGGACCTAACAACATTGAGTTGCACAACTGCGCGCCATGATGCGCGTTCGGCTCGAAATGCCTGTGGATGAGACCGTCTAGATTAGGTGTCGTTGTACAGAGCACAGTTTCTCTCGCCTTTGGGGAATTGATCAGTTGAAAATCTGTAAACAGAAATGCATATACCATGAGCAACGACTAGTGATGTGACTTGGATAACACAAAGGCTCACTCACTCTTCAGCGTAGTGGATTTCCCTTAGGAAAGACATGTAAAATGAACAGGCTGACATCTCGAGATTGAGTAGCATGAAAGAAATACCTGATTCGCTTTGACCTAGAAATGTTTATCGTGCGTTATAACACTAATAGAAGCCCAGAAAGCTAAAGGGGTGTAGTCTACTAACCAAGCAACAAGACTTTGACAGGCTTTGGTGCCTTTCTCTCAGCCAGACGTTGTCTGTTGATCTCGTCATCTATTGCTTTGGACCTCTCCGCTGCCTCTCTTTCAGCAGACAGACGCGCTTCGCGCTCGTGAAGAGTCTCATTCAGAGGAGGAGCCAACATCTTTGTCAAGGGGTCCTCGTCGCTGGACATTTTGCGGGCCATCCTGGCATGAAGACAGTCTCAAATAGCTGGCAGTAGATAAAGAGAGAAGGAGGGATGGAGGAAAGAAGCATTTGTTTGAAAGCTTGTCGGGTCGGATTTTGCAGAAGCAGAAGCTTCTTTCAATTGATCTATGGGACAGCTGCATCAGCAAATGACTTTCTAGTCTTGAACAAGTCAAGGGCAAGTCTAGTTTTCTGCTTCCATATGGTAGCTACTACATAGGATAGAATTAGAAATATTTGCGGGCGGCGGCCGGCCTAGCATGGCAAAGCACCCGCAGGCGGTGTGTAGTTTCTATCCAGACCGTAGACGTCCATGGCCTGAGCTCTGAGAGTTGCGCAACTGACCTGCATGGAAAAAACCACAAACCAAGTGAGCCTCTTCGGACATCCTTCTGAGCTGATAACTTGAATCTTGGTGAGTGGGTACTACTACTACCCATCAAGTCCTGGCTGATAGCCTGCAGACTCTGACTCGGATTTTTGGTAAGATGCTAAAGCTGATGCTACTGCTACATCATCCTGGGCAACGTTCCGTCTTGCTCGGGTTGTTGGATAAAGGTGTCCCTTGCTATGTAGTTGCCGCGGACTCAAACTCGGCCATTTGGTTGCTCGAATAGGGATGTCCATGACTTCACATGCAACGGAAGGGCTCGTCTCATGGACGGCATCGGCTGGCTCTCTCTGGTAAATGCATCTTTCCTTCATGCGAGCTCTCTCCTAGGGATGATCATGACATCCCAATCCAAGGACTATAGTCTTCTGTCCGAGTCAAACATTTCCGTGATGGCGGTTGCAGGCTCCTTTTCTCCGAATCGTGGGCTTTTATCATCAGTTCTCGCCGTCCTTTCACCAAGAAGTTTCGCATGGAACATGTACAGCTGTAATTGCCGAGGCACGTCTTTCAACTCCTCCCTCCTGACGGCTGATCCTCTCCAGTTCTGGCCCTCGCAGTACATATGAATTGATGTCATTTTGACTGTCTGAGGACCTCTGATTTTCCGCCGACGACGTAAAGGCGAACCTGGCTGCAAACCCGTTCCAAACCAGGTCAGTTCGGCTTTGATCCCGTCTCACTGCAGATTATCTTTTCCCAAAGATCTATAGATCAAAAGTCTCTCTTTAGCAACTCCTAGCCTTAAACCCCATAGGTGGTTCCAAACTCGGGGCGCTTGCTGCACATGTACGTTCTGGGCAGTTCTTCTAACTTCTTCAAGCTTAGCAAGGTTATGCTTCAAGATCTGAGAGAGAAACACTTGTTATCACCGCGGCTCTCGAACCTTTGTGACGCTGCATTACTGCAAGTACAGTAGACGCTCGCTCCTCCATCTTGCATATATTTACCCCTCGCCGTCTATCTTAGATTCTGCATCGAGCCAGTCAACACCTTCGTTCATCATTTTGCTCCAGAATAAAAAATGATGATCTTGTGCGGACGCATATGCTCGCAGGATCTAGGGGAGTATTCCTCCGTTTTTGCGACCCTGCAAATTGGCGCTCGTCTCCTTCCCCTAGGCCCTAATGCTGCAGATCTCTCGCCATTGATCATCACCGTTTAATTTTAAGTAGACGTATGCAGCCACATCTTGAACTTCGCGGACGACCTTGCTTCTGAACAGGGTCCGACAATGATCGGCGGAGGAGAGTCATTTGGATCGATTCTCCGTTGCTCAGCGCTCAGCGTCAACTGTCGGAGAGTTAGCTCCAATGTGGGATTGCACATCGAGAGATCCAAAACGATTCCTACTGATGTGAAGGAACGATTGAATACTTTACAGGCTAATGACACGTGTACAACAATTCCTAGAATATTTCATCCTTTGAACTTCCTACGTGCGCTTGTTGGCCTCCTTTTGAACAGCCTGAGCAGCATCGCTGACCTTGTCCGCTCCTTCTTTCTTGGCATCTTCTGCCTTGCTCTTACCCCATCCAAGCCAGCTAAACCAGCCTTGCTTGACTTCTTCTCCCTTCTGTTCCACTTTCGTGCGAGCGTTGTCGTACTTTTCCTGGGCAGATGCGCGAGCGTCGTGTTCAGCTTTCTGAGCCTGGGCTTTATAATCCTCGTACTTGCTCTCTGCGACTTTCTACGGTATAACATTACGTCAACAATCCATAACCTGCTTGTTGTTTCGACACGAACCTTGGTATCTTCGACTGCCTTCTCGCCTTGCTTGTATATGGCGTTTGCTCGTGCCTTTCCAGCGTCCTGTAGCTCGTGTCCCTTTGCTTTGATCTCAGCCTCCTGCCTTTTTGCTTCCTTCTGTAGCTTCTCAGCCTCGTCGGGATAAGTGGAGTACCAGTAGTAGCCTGCACCGGCAGCAACGGCGAGTGTTGCGAGCACAGGCCCAGTCTTGCTGGAACCCTTGCCAGGGCTTGTTGCTGGATTGGAATCTGAGCCAGTGGTGTAAGAACGCCTCTATCCAGACAATGGAGATTAGGAAACGATGTGGAAAAGCGATTAATCCACCTTCAGATTAGAACGAACGGCATTTACTCGAACTGCGGGCCCTGCTCTGCGGATTGTTTGGGAGGTAAACATGGTTGTCAGGTTCGATTGTGGGATGCGAACCCAATCCGAGTTACTTATTTATATATTGGTTGCGAATCGAAGGAGTGACGTCAGGCGTCTCCCGTGATGTCACTCACATCACGTGCTATTGCGATCGCGATCAATGTAGTGATTAGATTCGTGGTCCTCCTAGTCAATTGCTTCCAAGTTTCTTTCATCGTCTACTTGGAGACTTTGTCGACCAGTTATAGAGAATCTCTTATCCACCTTCTAATCTTAGAGCAGTTTATTTTATGACTACCTCCCCAGTGGCGCCACAACAACAAACGAAGGTCATCTTGGTGGGAATCGGGTGCGTAGTGTCGCTTCATGTTCATATCTCAAGTACATCTAATAGCATCTTAAAGTGGTCCAACATGTTCCGGAAAGACTACATTAGCCAAGCACCTTCGTAGAATTATTCCTGACAGTGTTATCATCCATCAAGACGTAAGACGACGTGAACAACCTTCTCTTCGGTCGTTGACCTCTTATTGCATAGGACTTCGCTCCCGTTAGTGAATGTTCAAGGAGAATCTTGAGATATCTAATACATTTACTTCTATAGCCGCAAGAGCTCGTCCCTGTCCATCCCGTACACAAGGTCCAAGATTGGGACGCCGCACCGGGCGCCATTCAGTGGTCTCGCATGATTTCGTTTCTGCGCGACATAAAGAAGACTGGCGAAATTCCCCCGGATCACAGGAGCCATGACCATCTTAACGAACAGAAGGAGGTCAAAATAGATGAAGAGCTTCTCGAACGGTGGAGAGCGGAATTCACACGCGTACAGACAGAGGCTGAGAAGAATGGCCAGAAACTCAAGTTCGGACTAGTCGATGGATTTTTGTTGTATTGGCATCCTGAGGTGGTGGAGGAGCTGGACATGTGCGCGTTCCTGAGGGTACCTTACGATGTTCTGAAGCAGAGGAGACATGTCAGACATGGGTATCATACTGCAGGTGA
Organism: Gloeostereum incarnatum; assembly: GCA_004338095.1. Classification (NCBI taxonomy): domain Eukaryota; kingdom Fungi; phylum Basidiomycota; class Agaricomycetes; order Agaricales; family Cyphellaceae; genus Gloeostereum; species Gloeostereum incarnatum. The sequence goes on along the minus strand of RZIO01000001.1, from coordinate 1,591,460 downwards.
GTAATTTCTTCGCTACTTCCCCTGAAGAAACCCTGACCGTGCTCCTTTATATTTGATCTATTTTGAACCTTCTTCGTCCACGCACTCTCTGTACCTGCACTGACGCGCATTCCGTTCTGCTTACTTTCGGGAGTGCAATCCGATCCAGAGGGTTCTCTTTGGCGAGATCCGCCAGAGTACTGGGAGCAGATTGTATGGCCGGCTTATATGGACGCCCATAAGGACATGTTTGCTGGTGGGAATGTGGAAAGCGGAGAGCCGAGCGCTTCATTCAAGGGAAAGCACTTTGTGTTGATGGAAGGTCTGGACATGTCCATGACCGAGATGGTGGAAAAATGCTGCGAGACAGTGCGGGGTATGGTAGAGGCGGCGGATAACCGGACCGGTGTGTAGTAGATAGGGAATTTCAAAAGGAAATCGTGTCTTGGGGCACCATAGACCTAACTTAGCAGGACAGCATTGCGTGTCGGTTGCATGTGTATCTAGAATCCCGCATATAATTTGTAGTTGAGACTTTTGTAGCAGGCCCGAGGCAGAAGGTGGGCCGGAAGCTGGGGTATATTTATCACATGTCAGACCGTAGCCTGTAATGGTCCTGTGATTTGTGGAACATAAAAGTCGCGGACCAACGCCGATACACCCTAATTCTTCCTTTCCCTCTTACCACCACCTCGCTCAAACAATATGTCTGTCATCGTCGTTGGAGGTGGTCTCGCTGGTCTCTCTGCTGCTCACACTCTTCTCGAGCGTGGCGCAAATGTCCTCTTACTCGATAAGCAGGGGTATGCATCTATTTTGTCATACCCTCATCGGTTTGCTAACGTTGCTTCCCGCAGATTTATGGGAGGAAACTCTACTAAAGCTACCTCTGGTATCAACGGTGCTGGTACCCAAACCCAACTGGAGAATGGTATCCCCGATAATGCCAAAATCTTCTTTGAGGACACCAAGAAATCTGTATGTCTCCGTCGCTCTTGTTTACTCAGTATACATTTCATGAATATTCTTTTAGGCTCGAGAGCTTGCCCGAGATGACCTCATAAGAGTGCTCACTGGTCGTTCTGGAGATGCGGTCAACTGGCTACAGGATAAGTTTGGTCTCGACCTCTCAAAGGTTGCCCGTCTAGGCGGACACTCCCAGCCTCGGACACACCGAGGAAACGCTCAGTTCCCCGGGATGGTATGTTTTCCCTCAACACGACCGGTTCTTGTTCTGAAATTCGTTGCAGGTTATGACCTACGCTCAAATGGAGCGGCTTGAAGATCTTTCCGTCTCTGATCCCGACCATGTCACCATTTTGAAGAAGGCGCGTGTCACCTCTCTCGTCAAGGACGAGTCCGGCGCTGTCATCGGTGCCAAATACACCCACAACGGAGCCGAGCACACTGCTTACGGACCCGTTATTCTTGCTACTGGTGGCTACGCCGCCGACTTCTCCTCTACTTCTCTCCTTGAAAAGTATCGTCCCGAGTTAGTTAAACTTCCAACAACAAACGGTGATCACTGCACTGGTGACGGTCAGAAGATGGCTATGGCGATAGGCGCCAGCGGCATCGACCTTGAGAAGGTCCAGGTTCATCCTACCGGCCTCGTAGACCCCAATGATCCCGAAGCCAAAGTCAAGTTTTTGGCTGCTGAGGCTCTTCGTGGAGTTGGCGGTTTGCTCCTGGACAACGAAGGTCAACGCTTTGTTGACGAGCTGCAACATCGTGATTACGTCACTGGCAAGATGTGGGAGAATGGCAAGGTACGACTCAGGTTTATATTGCACATGGACAACAACACTCATTGTATTTCAAGTACCCCATCCGACTTGTACTAAATGGACGGGCATCTAAAGACATTGAATGGCACTGCAAGCACTACGTCGGACGTGGGCTAATGAAGCGATTTGAGTCTGGAGAGGCGCTTGCTAAGGAGTTCGGTCTGTCCCCAGATGTCTTGAAGAAGACGTTTGAGGACTACAACGCCGTCGTCCGCTCTCAGAAGGATCCGTTCGGTAAGAAGGTAAGCTCGAATTTTTGATTCATTCCATAATGTGGACTCACTCTTGTCTAGTTCTTCTCTGGCGAGTGGTCCTTCGACGACTACTTCAACGTCGCCATCATGACTCCCGTTCTACACTACACCATGGGCGGCTTGGAGATTGATGACGAGGCCCGAGTAATATCTTCCTCTGGCGCCCCGATTCCTGGTCTATTCGCCGCTGGTGAAGTTGCCGGTGGTGTCCACGGTGCTAACCGGTTGGGTGGCTCCTCCCTATTGGGATGTGTTGTCTTTGGACGTGTATCTGGTGACTCCGCAGCCAAGTACTTGTTGCAGCAGACCGGAGAAGTGATCACGAAGTTGCGGGCGCAAGGGCGCTTGGACGGCGTTCTGGGTAGCCTCGGTGGTGGATCTGCGTCCTCGACTTCGGAGAAGAACAAGGAGACTGTTGAACAAGCCACTCCCGATGCGACGGTAAGGAAGGAAGGCTCCTTCTCTGCGGAGGAGGTTGCTAAGCACAAATCGAAGGATGACTGCTGGGTAATTGTGGATGGTCAAGTGCTCGATGTCACTGCTGTGCGTATCTATTAACAGCCTATGAAGTCACTGAGTAGCGCGCTAACTTTCGTTCCTTTGCAGTTCCTTCCTGATCATCCCGGAGGCGAGAAAGCTATACTGCTCTATGCCGGCAGAGACGCGACCGAGGAGTTTAACATGCTACATGATCCGAAAGTTATTCCACGCTATGCACCAGACTCCGTTATTGGCACCTTAAGGAAGTAAAATCATATCGAGGCGTTGAACATTGGATATCTCTCTCATCTTGTTAGTTAATAGTGTATTCAATGTGTACTTAACTTTATTCCCCATCCAAGCCTCTGGCTGGAATTTACACTCGGTAGCGAGCATATATAGTTGCGCAAGAGTGATGCTTAAAGTTACTAAATATTGGATCCATGATAAAGTATTATGTGAGGTGATAAGATAAATCGCAAGCCGTGACCTCAAGGTCGCCTCACGTCACAGTGCTCGCCCTTCTCTAATTGCCCTTCTCGTTGCCGGACGAAAGCTCTACATCAGAAAAATATGAGCCATTCAAGAAGTAGCTCCCATTCATCCGACTCTTCCAGTCACAGCAGCAGCAGCGACGCCTCCTCCAAGAAACAGCGAAAGTCGGCTAGGAAACTGGCATTCTCTGGTTTCACCCAAAGTCTCTATGCAAAGATGACGTCTAAAGGCAGTAACAAGAGAGTAAATAGGCACGACGCAAATGAACACACAGCCCTTCTGCCTTCTTCTTCCGACAACAACAATGGACAAGGTCCCACAGGAAACGACACCGACACAACTCCTTGCGAAGCCAATCCGAAAGCCCGTGGAACCATTTGGGGTCTCCTGACTATTGCGACCATTGCAGTTTTAGTTGTCTTGCTTGGATTCTTCCACTCTCTCCCGGATTCAGTTATTGTGTGGTTGGGTGGACTTCCTACAGACCCCCTGGCCGCAGCATTGGTGATCTTGAATAAAGCGCCAGTCATAGTATGCGGTTTACCCTGTCTTTCGCGATGTGCTAACTATGTCTCTTTGCCTAGGATGGGCATATTGGTGAGGGAAGCGCCAGAGTATTCTGTTACTTTCTGATGACATGATGAGATAGACACACCCATTGCGGTCCGCGCGTTGTATGCGAATAATGTGTCGGCCGTGGATCTTTATGACATGCCTGGACATGTCGATATTCCAAGACTCAGGGCGGGAAAAGTTGGCGGGTTCTTCTGGTGCGTTGCTCTACTGTAACTTCCAATCCGTCTCCCACAGAACTACTTCAGGTCCGTATACGTGGGCTGTGCAAATCCAGACGCGGAAGGAAAAGACTTTGTCAACGCTACCTGGCGAGTTAGGTTCGTAGCTATTACCTTCAGACGAGGACCTCTTTCTGAGACAGGTTATGCCCACTAGAGACACACTGGAGCAGATTGACGTGGCGAGACTTTTGATTGGCAAGTACCCCGAGGTTCCTTCCATCCACTACTAGTTCTTTTTCATTTCCAGTTGAGCTTGCTGTACGCAGACTTTCAAATTTGTGCTTGGTTCCGCAGACATCAAGTCGTCCATACAGCAAGGAAAGATTGCCAGTGTTCTTGGTGTTGAAGGGTACGTCGCCCGGCTCTCTTCGTCTGCTTGTGCCGACCCCATATTCCCCAGCGGACATCAGCTGGGCAATTCTCTATCTGTCCTACGCCAGTATCATTCCCTGGGGGTTCGCTATGTAACCCTTACGCACATCTGCCACAACGCTTTTGCTGACTCGTGTGGATATTTGCCTGGAATCATCCCGCTGCATGGAGGCCTCAGGTCAGTCTTCTGTATCTCGTTCTTGCAGCGACATCTGATCGGGTTGCCAACCAAAGCTCTCTGGGGTACGCGTTAATCGACGAAATGAACCGTCTAGGTGTTCTGGTGGACCTCTCGCACACCTCAGATGACACAGCCGCGCAGGCGATCAAGTATTCCAAAGCGCCTGTCATCTGGTCCCACTCATCTGCACGCGCTGTCCATAATGTTCCGCGCAACGTTCCAGACAGCATTCTCGAACTGATCGGCGACGGTGAAGGAAAGGATGCCGTTGTTATGGTATATCTGCTTCTTACGCTTCGGCTATCATCTCACTGTTCGTGTCTATTTGCATAGGTCAACTTTGCGCCTCAGTTCGTTGCTGTCGAAGGGAATGCGACCGTGGCAGCAGTAGCCGATCATGTAGAACATATTGCGGGCGTTACGGGCAAGAAACAGTTCAGTTTCAATTTACCCATCTCTGCCTTCACTTATGATTTCTTCTTCTCAGCGTCGGTATTGGCAGTGATTTTGACGGCATAGGAAGCACACCTGTTGGCCTCGAAGACGTGTCGAAATATCCCGCCTTGGTGCGTCTCTCCTCGGTTTCACTATTTAGTACATACAGTCATATTCTATTGTGTTGATCACTCATTGCAGATCGCGGAGCTGTACAAACGTGGCTGGACGAAGTACGAACTAGCAGGGCTGTCCGGTGGAAACCTTCTACGAGTATTTAAAGGCGCAGAGAAGGTTGCTTACGAGCTCCAGGCTGCAGGAACTGAGCCCAAGTACGACTTGTACGAGAAGAGGCCAGACTTACCCATTCGCTTCGAAGACCTGTGATGATTTATGTATATATGCTGATCTATACAATCTAGGATGGGGAATACTATGGTCCAGCTTCTTGAGCATCATGCCGTGGCGATGGTGATGCGCCATCACCATCTTGCCGCACCTTGATATTACCGTTGCTTTGAAGATGGGGCAGCCTCGTCATGAACAGTTCCAGCACATTTCCCGGGCCGACTAGCACCGTCTCAACAACCTTTTCCGAAAGGACGGACATTGATTCTGGCTTACTGTGAGCGTTAAAATGCACAGGCGGGACGCGAGTCATGCATGTACAATGGATATGTTCAATCCCAACACTGCCTCGTCGGGGGGGTCGATCGCATCTCTAACCATCGCGATGCCTCGGCTTTATAGCTTGTTGCTGCTTTTTGTAGCATGGTGAAGCTGTGTGATGACATGGCAAGATTGCTGGCAGAGGCCTTATAACAGGCCCTCATCCAATTTCAAGTAACACTGGTTTTCGTCCCACATTCTCTTCTACTGGCCAGGCGCCTGTTTCTTGGGTCTCCCTGCTGGTGCGTCGTTCAGAAGGAATGCTGAGAGTTTCATTGATTATTGTTTGAAGACTTCAAGTTCTCTTCTCCAAAGGGTACTCAGGACTTTTATTTTTGGAGGTTATCTTATCCGCCGTATGTTCGTTAATCCTCTTGACCCCCCACATGCGCTCACCCTCAGAAACACCCATAGATGAATTCCCGGATATTCTCGCGAGCAGAAGCTGACCGCTCTGGGGATGCTTCTCTCCCCATTGCTATCGTGACCGGTGTGATTGGTGGCGTTGCAATGTGTATAGTCGCCGTTATACTGATCATCCTGCTCATGCGAAAGCGACGCGACGAAGAGGATAGAGAAGATGAAGAGAAAGGAGGAACAACTTTTGAACCGAAGGACATCACGCCGCCTCCCGCAACATATCGTGGATTCGAGTCACGGTCCGATTTGACACTCCGTCTTGATGACAGTGCAATGGACAAGAGCAACCTTGGAGCATACTCTCCCCCCACGTTCTCTATAAGCCCGCCTTCGAGCGAAGACTCTCCTCCTTCTATGAAAAAGTGGAAACACAAGAGGGTTCCAGTTCCACGCCTTTCCCGTCTTCCGCCTTCACCGAAGTCGCGGACACGTTCCTGGCTAACCCGGATTCCCCAATCTCCCCACTTCTCCCGGAGAAGCAGTCGAGCAAGTCGGAAATCGAGCGTGTCCCTGGCAATCAACTCCTCCATACCTCCCCTGCCCACGAACAACACTCCGACCCTACCACTCCCCGCCACTGCTACGGCTCATCTGGAGCTGCCACCTCAGGATTCGGGCTCAGCAGCGAGACCTGCTCTGAAGTTGTCTATTCCATAATATGCCTATGTTATGTGAATTGAAACTAGCTGCAGCCTGTAGTCTCGCAATTTACGCCTTGTAGCCGATCAGTGATGCTCTTTTTAGGCCACTAGTGGCTAGGTGGTACGACTAGATAGACAGGAGGTATCCTAAATTCATCTACTGATAGTAATACTTATTCGACAAAGCAATCCTTCTGTGGCGGAGGGTCTGGCCTCTGAGTTAATTCTGGGGTGGAACAGCTCCTTTTGACCCCACTTCAAGGATACTTAAATAAGCAGTTCAGAAAGATCATAAGCACCGATCGTTCAAACGTTCAACGTTCAATGACCGTTCAAGCGCTCCAGTTCGAGGTTCAATATTCAATCACCACATGGTTTGTGCATTCATCACGATGTCGGTGTCGGTGAAATACCGAAGAATTTAAGAACGAACCGTGATGCATGATGCATGATGATCAAACAGATTTGCTCTCGGGTGAGCCGGTATCCTAAAACCGGTTCTATGTACACACTGATCAAGAAGACCGGCTGCTTCCAACGTCTAATGTCTGACGCCACAGACGATCCAATCAGACAGACACCTGCAAATCTCCTGGAGTTGTTTGATGAGGGATCAGTGAAAAAAACGTGGTTCTTACCAGTGGCAGTACGGCATAGGTGGAACTGTTCGATGCGTCAGTCCTCATCCATGAGCTGACCTTTTTGTTTAGCTGCCGCGATCCGTTCCTTCATGACTTCTTTTGCCTTGTCTGTAGAGGATTTCAGGGTTCCTGCTTTGGCTAACGCGAGAGCCAGTGAATACACAAGTCCGACATGATTATGCCGGCGTAAACTAGAGGAGAACATATAAGAGAGTTAGTTTGCGCTAGTTGTTTCAAGGGTCGCTTGCCTGTTTTCAAACTGGTAGAAAAACAGCCTCGTTAGGCTGAGGTTCACTAGAAGTCAGTCTGACCAACTCACCGCCCAGCGTTCTCTCTTAGAATCTTCCATCGCTATCTTGACTGTAATTTCAGCAGCTTCAGCCTCAAGGCCCAGTGATAGTAGACGGGAATGTTCTTCTCGAAGAGAAGGTAACGGATCTTCCCTCAACGCAAGAAGGCTAAATTCAAGCTGGAAATGTTTCCTTCGTATTGTTCACCATCCAGTAAATCAGAAGACATACAGCACCAGTTGGATAAGTTGATATCCTGTTTTCAATAGCCTCCCTGCACGACAGTAAGATATTGGAAATCGCGGATATAGAAATGGACGCACCGTGCTGTCTTGAGCCAACCCTCTCGGTTTTGCTCATAGAGTCCATGTGATATTGGATGCTTCTTCAAGCCGTCCAACTCGTACACAGCTCCTAGTGCCGGCAGGTAAACCACAAAGTGATACGCGTCTTCTTGTGTTCTTTGGAGCCCTAGGCCGTCCAAAGAGAAAGCGCTAGGGGGAGACAACGCGTTGTGTGCTTCGCGCAACCAGTCCGCGCTTGTCACGACAATGCCACGCGTCTGTGGATCCATCCCCGCAGAAAACGTCATCATCTCGCTCAACTCCGTTCCCATCTTGAGACCTGGAATATTTCCGAGGGCATTTAGCACCGCAAGGGTAGCGCACGCATTGTTGACGACTTGGTGAGCAAAAAATCCGGGGAAATGAGGGTCAGGTGTCCCTGTAGTCGATGGCCCTGAGTCGTTGGAGGACGTAGGAATCCATTTAAATAAGAATATGAGGGCATAGATAGGCTGCAGCGATTCGAGGTCTTCTGATTCTAAAGAATGGATATCGTCAACAATTAGCGACGTTCCTAGAGACTTTAACAGAGCACTGATGAAGCCACGAATATTAAATAGAAGCAAAATAAGAGACATGGTCAATGCGTACGTGAACACTCCTGGATCTGATTCCGTGAGTTGCCAGCCGCTGGAATCGTCTTCTCCTGACATTATTGTGAGGGATGATCGAGGTATGTTGCAAAGGTCGATTTCCGTGTTTGAACTTTGGACGCGTCATGCATGGTGTTTGACATAAGCCGCGCGAAGTCAATAGTAAAAGGTATCTTCATCCTTTCCCATGACGGACACCGCGCCTGCATCTCCTTCAAGTTCTGATCCAAAGGCAGTTAACAGGGCCAGATTTGAGCTTGAACTTGAATTCGTTCAGTCGCTTGCGAATCCGTTCTACCTTCACTCTTTGGCTCAGCAGAATATACTTGATCAGCCAGCGTTTATCAACTTCCTTCAATATTTGCAATACTTCAAAGAGAAAGATTATGCTCGCTTCATCCAGTCGGTGCTGACAGTATTATGAATCTTAGTTTGCAACTCATGTTCTGTGTGCATAGCTATCCGCATGCTTTACATCACTTGGAACTGCTACAGCATTCTCAGTTTCGGTCTGACATGAAGAAGGATGAATTCTTCCGCGAATACCTTCACCAGAAGCAGTTTGACCATTGGAGAACCTGGTAACAGCTTTTCACAGCACTGTTTCCTTGACGTGCCCTACCTAATCATTCATCTTGTTAGGCGGAACCCTCCTCGTTCAGTTCCACAGGCTCAAGGTCCAGACGAGTCAAAACCTGTGGGGACCTGAAAGCTGACCTCCAAAACTCTACCATCCCTTTGGCGTCTCCAGCCGTGGAGGCGTCAGACATTGTAGTACTCCCACTTGCCGCTGGGCAACGGACTCAATAATGAAGCTGAGCACTGATACGCTTAATAGCCCGGGTGGCTGCATGAACTGTCTCCGTAGATTCATAGCCAAGTATGTATGTTGCATAGAAATCACTTCCTGCGACCGACGCGTGAATCATAAAGTACCTGACGCGTAACGCGACCACAGAGACACGTGGCATTACTGGCTATGAATCAACCACCACGACACCAAATTTCTCTAGAGTTCGGTCTACCATCCGCTGGACGGCCTTCGTTATCGAATGAAATTGGGTATCTGCCTCTCGATGGAGAACTCTATCTGGCCTCTGTTGAGGAAAAGAAAAGACTATGGTGGCGGAATGCATGCATGAATGCCTTGTTCATTGCATCCTGGTGCGCCCCAATGTATGTATCCTTTTTATTCGACATAGCTGATCGTCTATGCCAGGTTTTTCTTTGCTACAATACTTTCTGTGTACAACAAAGTCTGTTCTTTCTGTCCTTCTGTCTCGAGCGCTCGACTAGACCACGCCTTTCCAGTGGATGTTTTCGGAACAGAATCTCAACTTTCCTTATCCTCTTTTCGTGAGCTCCGTGCACATGGGAGTACAATTTTGTCTGGCTGCAACAGTACGAGCTATCTGGCCACGGTTGTTCCGTCCTACCAACCGTCCGAAACTTGCGGATTATGGGTGAGTATCTTCACTTCAAGGATGATACCGGGCATGATCCGCCTCTGCCGAGCGGAAACCAAAGAAACTGTTCCTGTAACGAGAATACCTTCCGACGACCAACTGTCCATGGTCACTCGATACGGCCTAGTGTATACATTTTTGAAACACCATCCCTACCTTCCGTGCCATGCGCAGTTTGATGCCGTGTGTCCGACAGCCACCGAAAATTCGCAGCGGCATTCCGCGGACTGATTTACAGCACTCCATTCTAACACAATGTTCACAGGAAGAAGGCTGCCCCCACTGCCGTTGCCACAGGTCTCGACATCGGGCTCTCGAATCTCTCGTTAAGATTCATCTCGTTATCGTTCTATAGTGCGTGGTCGGTTGGCTCTATGCTCAACTGTTCAGGGTAGCTTATTCAACATTGAAGCCATGTGCAAATCCTCGTCACTGATCTTCGTACTGGCTTTTGCCTTCCTTTTCCGATTGGAAGTATTCTCGTGGCGGCTCGTTGGGGTCATCAGCCTTATATTCTCTGGGGTAACCCTTATGGTAGCCACAGAGACCTCATTCGTATTGTCTGGGTTCCTGCTTGTCATGAGTGCCAGCGCCCTGGGAGGTCTGCGCTGGGGCCTGACGCAGCTGCTTCTGAAGGACAAGGAGCTTGGCATGGACAACCCAGCCGCTACCATTTATTGGCTGTCTCCTGTCATGGGTATTACTCTTGCGGCCATTAGCGTGGTCGTGGAAGGCTGGGGCAGCCTTGCTCGCAGCGAATTCTTTGAAAGTTTCGCTAGAGGGATCCAGACCGCTCTTTACTTGATCGCGCCGGGAATTCTTGCCTTCTGTATGGTGTTAAGTGAATTCTAGTAAGTAAGTTATCGTTCTTCTGGATTAGAGTTTCCTTAATAATTGCCTTTCAGTATTCTTCAGCGTGCAGGCATGGTGCCGATGTCCATTGCCGGCATAGCAAAAGAAGTGACCACAATTTCCGTCTCAGCGTGGTTTTTCGGTGATGAGCTGACGCTGCTTAATCTATTGGGCGTCGGGATTACAGTCTGCGGTATGCTTGATGGGCTCTATCATGTCACTGTCGACCCTAATGGTCTTCCCCCTAGGTATATCTCTCTTCACATACCACAAATATAGAAAATCCATCGAAACGGGCGTGTCACTCGATGCGCACGGTACTGTTATCGTAACCAGCCGCCCAACATTGGATGGCCATCCCGGGCATCAGTATGAACTAGAAGAGACTGCTCGTCTCACCTCGCGCGATCCTGTTGATGATCCCAACGCGGTAAGTTTGCTGACTGCGTGGGACGATGTACACAGCCGGTTTACTCATCGTTTTTGTATAGGGCGCCCCGTCAAATCGTAATGAAGATGTTTTATTTTGGACGGAGGACGACGAGGACTCCTATCCGAAAAAGCCTAGCTAGTCCGCCAATCCCGGTGCTGACGGAGGTTTGTCTTCCAGTATACCATAGCGCATCTTTCTTGACCCTAGCCAAGTATCGGGCCCAAACGGCCATCTGGGTACATAAGAATTGTAAGCTCTACTATTACTCCTCTACATTGCGTGTCGCAGACTAGGATTTTATTTGTTTAGCATACATTATATCGTGACTTACAGGCAACTGTACAATTTCGTGGCAATATAGATCGGACCCCTCGACCCAATTTGAAGCACTTCTCACAAGATCCGGCTACTTCAGGAATCATCAGATGCGCTTCCACGGTATTCCTTAAGTAGGCGTTACATACTCACTGACTCGTTTAAAGTGGCGCTCAACTTTCAAGGGGTACCCACTATAGTCCGTCGTGTCCATCCATCCATCAAACGGCTATCAGCACGCGCCGAGGGTCCGTGATAATCTGTAATGTGGACAACGGTTTCTCGTCGCCTCACGTCGCCCCGCTCGTGCATGGTTCGCTAACGATGTGATGCGAAGAACGACAAGAGGCGGGTCGCGCCGCGCAGGATGAGTCAGGGTGTGGGTTGCATGGCTCAGCATGTGGCAGCCACATGGAAGGTGGTACTAAACGGACTGGTTTGTGCTGCGGTTCGAATTCAATCTCGGCGTGTGTGTAGGACCTCGGTGCTGTGTTTCGTGTGTAGCGCTCCGGCAAGGCAAGTAAAATCTATTGTTCTAAACGAACTGATTCCGATTGATGGGTAACGGATGGGTAACGTAAAGAAGGACATCTTTCACTGACTGGCTGGTTACATTGCCATGCGACAAGCGGATTGTAGGAATCCGGGTTGTAGCAAAGAAGAATAACCATAGAAATATAATGATTATGGAAAGGATAAAACGAAATCTTGGGCGGTCATGGATTTCCTCCTAAGGATCTCGATCGAACCGTTGGCAGGGGCCGACTTGGATGGGTCCGTGGCACAGCTGAAACGAACGCGTTTCTTCTTAAGTGTGACTTTGATTTCTTGATCCTACCTTGATCCCTATAATTTCTCGGGATTTCCTCTACTTATATGAATTGTCACCCGTGACTGTCGCAAGTACTGATTCAGCCTCGAGGTTGTGCCGTACTCCCATAAAAGCCACTTTCTCCAATTACAATCTGTTTGTTTCCCTTTTCCTTCCTTCTTCAAATAATGGACGACTCTTTCCAATTCATCATCGAATCTCCTCAACACACGCAAGGTCATAAGAAACGCCCTCGTCTTGTTACTTCGTGCGACAATTGGTACTTCTTTTTCTCCTTTTTTTCCCTTCATTTCTTCGTCTTACCGAGCCTTCCTCCAGTCGCCTGAAGAAAATTAAATGTCTCCAACCGTCTCCGGAGACCAAGTGCGAGGCTTGCAAAGCTGCAAAGATCCCTTGTCGATTTCGCGATAGAGAGCGTTATTTTGCAGAGAGAAGTCGCGCTATAACAGGCCCTCCTTCCGGGTCAGCCTACCCGGATGAACAAAGGTGTGTAGGGTGGTTCCTTCCCTCCAGTCCATCCAATGATTTGACGAGGCGTCACAGCAGAAGAAGCAGCTCCAGCATGGACTCATTTTCGGTACATCCGTTGTCCCTTTTTACACCTCCCACAGGCATCATCTAACAGCTTGACATGTCACAGCCTACGGGGGTCGTGGCTTCAGACGGAGAACGTGGTGGAAGATACTCCTACTCCGCTGATGGCCGCAGGTATACTGCCAATCTTTCTCTCTCTCCTCTCCCACAACCTAACAATATTTTTAAGGCATGCTGGGACATCGCCTATGCCCTCCTACCAGTCTAGGAGCGACCCGAATGCATACAGCTATATTCCATCTACCACCCCTCCCCATCTCATGCCCGCCCGCTCCGAATCTCCTCGCATCACTGGCCAGCTTCATCTATTTGATCCGGAATCTCCCCAGCGCCCCAGCCATTCTTTAATGCCTCATTTTATTCAGCTTTTCTTTGAACACATGGGCCGCGAATTCACTTTTATTAGCTACGATGAGATAGCTACTGCGTATTGGGAGCAAAGGCTTCCTACACACCTCGCTAATTGTATCGCCGGCATGGCGTCCAGGTCCGTTTTTGGTTTGCTTTTTTGTGCACTAACCGACGTCTCCACCCAGGTATTCTACCCTTCCCGAACTCACGAGTAGAGGTCTACATAATGTGGCCGAGGCTTATACAGATAATGCAAAAGTCCGTGCTCTGCTTTTCTTTGCCCCATGGTGCTGAGCTCTGTATGTTCTAGAGTATAGCAAATTCGGCAGCTCAACAGCCTACAATCGATGTATTGCACTCGTTGATGCTGCTCTCTTGGTCTGAGTACAAGAACAATCGGATGACAGGTGCGCCTTGTTCCAGTCTTTGTTATTGCTAGTGTACTGAGTTTCTCGCTAGGTTTTCGATCATACTGCCAGATGGCGATGAGAATGGCAATGGATCTCGGGCTGTCCGACCAGAACGCGGCACCTCTTCATGCAAGTGAAGCTGAACGGAACCGTAGGCGGACGACATGGGCTGGCATTCTTCAACTCCACATGACGAACTCTTCTCGTGAGTAACTCCCGCATTCCGCTCCACAATCACTTTTTCTCACTGTCACTTCTTCTGCAGTCCGTTAATCAGTTAGTCAATGGATTGACGACCACCTGCATAGTATTATCTTAAATCCATTCATGTTCTGTAACTTACATTTCATTTAATGCTTAATGACGCTACACCTCCCACTTTTAGATCTACCTTTGTCCTTTGGCTCGCGACGTATGAGGTACATTTGAGGTACATTCTATTCGATCGAAACGAGCGCACATGGTGGAGGACATACCTTCGAACCCGAGCTGATGAATTGAATTTCCAGTGCCCCACCGCCTCCTGCTTCTGGCTTTCCGTATAGAAAAGAGCTTGGACGATCAGACGAAGGATAGCAACCATAACCCTCCGACCATGTCATGCGGTTATGGATGGGTAACCTGGGCTTCACCCTGGCTGGAAATGAACGGACCAACAAGTATCATTGCATCCCGATGCAGGACCATGATCTGATGTTCTGGCTTCCATCCAAACTCTGCGTTTGAAGAACATCATGCTACTTGCCATCAGTGAGTAATTGCACACATCTCGTTCAAGCTTATGTGATTTCCGACCTTCTTGTCGGGCAGTGGTAACCGCCCACGTAGCTGACCCCTGTAGTATTTACAAATGTTCCTTCGTGAAAGTATCCACTACCTTCCATGACGTCGACCTATTACCTAGACCTGCAGACCAACGTACTCGCTCCTCGTATTTCGTTTTACTTCCGCGGAAACTCTACACCAATAATTGGTTGTGTACAACCGGACTCATCGGAACCACTTTGTTATCATAATGGATCTTCGTGACTCTTCAAAGACTGAGATAGTGAGACAGTTGACGAGTTTTAGCCTAGCCTAAGCCTACATACGTCGGTGTAGAGTGGATGTGTGATGATATGTCCCAGTATGGTTACATGGCGTGATGACGGTGCCTGCATTGTGATCAGGGCGCATTCAGTTCACAATGATTGCGATGACTTTTGAGAACTGTCCACGCTCGGTGGCGTCTTTTTTTGATCGAAACGACCCCCTTGCCTAGTTCCCATCCTCTCCCGGTCGACCATAGCTGCATCGGCATTCTTCCTCCAAAGCAGGATGAGTGAAGTCACTGGCGTCGGTGCTTACAACACCGCGGCATATCTTCGTGTCGCGTCCCTCGGGATCGCCCTTTACGAGTACGCCTATCCGATCGTCATCCCACGCCTATCCATTATGTCTTATTTCATAGCTACCTGGAGACCCTTCCGTCTGTCTCAAGATACTACAAGTCTCATATTAGTACGAGAAGACTGACGTGAGTACTCATTCGCGTCTAGCCTTTTTGACCATTAATAGAAGCTGACATGCATGCATGCATATCTTCTCCGAGGACAGGGTCTCCCCAGTGTTGTTCGTTCTCATCCGGTTCGTCTTGGCTTCCATTGTCGGACTTAAACACAAGTTGTGAACCAATCGTACAGCGCAACGAGCATTTCAGTGTTAGTCGTCTCCAATGTGGGCTTCTTCTACAGCAACTTCACGCAAGAATCTTGCCGTCGGTACTTCCTGATACCCCCTATTTTCAAAGGTCAGACACGTACTTATGATGAAGGATGTCCCTCTAAAAGTCAAAATGTCATTCAGTATTGCAAGCCACGGTTTCTCAACTGATCCTTGGCGTGAGGTGAGATCTTGGAAGTTCTTCATACTATGAGTGGGCACCAGTTTTATCATGGTTGCGATTGTAGAGCTTACAATCTGTCGCGTCGATCGAGAGGAATGGGTTGGCTGCTGGTCTCCATCTTTGTCGCAGCCACCATAGTGCGTGCCCCCATCGTGTGTTGGGATTCTAACCATTCAAATGGTCGTTTTGATAGCTGGAGTGGGTCTCGTCATTGTACCGACGAACCCGTAAGCTTTAAAGCTATTTGCGTCGCTCCTTCCTAACTACTGACACCCGCAGCCAAATTCGACCCAAATTATGTACGTTGCCCCCTCTGGATGTGGAAGCTTACGACATAGTAACCTTGAATTATCTGCCCTCAGGGAAAGTACGTAGCAGTACTGGATACACTTGGTCTCGTGGTCTCAGCAACGTCTTTTACAGCTGTCGGGCGACTTTTCAGGTCTTCCATCTTGGCGCCTGGACGTACTACTACGCCATCGCCATCGCCTACGACTTATCAACGACCATTCTGTCAATCCATTTTATTCGAGCCTATCGCGCGTCGTCTCCTAATTCAACGCAAGTGACATCTCGATTGCGTGAAAACCTTTCGCTCATTTAGCACTGTCCTTTCAGGATGTCTAAGATTATTCGAATGTAAGCCACAGGTCATTCTCGACTGGGCATCAGTCTGACCAGAACAAATCGCATGCAAGCATGCTATACGACGGCATTTGGTACTTTGTTGCTCTAACAGGTGTTTGATTTGAGGCTGTTGCTATCTTCTTGCACACCTACTTACAATTACATGCCAGCCGTGAATGCCCTCAACCTCGTCATGTATCGGGCAAGTGAAGACATTCGCGTAAGCATCTATCTACTCATTACGGTCTGACTAAAAAATTACTCGGGTGTTCTCCCCAGACGGCCGCGTATGTCCCCGCTCTCCTGAATGCGTCTGACGATCTCTAATGGTTAAACTCAGCACATCCTTAGCGTATACTGTTACGTGGATCATGTCACAAAGACTACTGCTTCACCTTCATTGTACGTTCCCCACTTGGCCGCTTTTCAAACGGCTGGTGAAATATTGGCTGTCCTTGCAGACGCCTCACTTGACAGGCGGAACGAAAGTATCAATGCTGCTGTTACCATCACGCAGACCATGCCGTCCGCTCGTCAAATCAGCAATGCATTCCGATCTCAGTTCGAACCGAAAGGTCATGACGGCCTTGAGCTCACATTACCAGACTTTGACCTGGACACCGCACAATCGCATGTCGCCGATTTTCCAGAGAACGGTGTCGAGGTGCGAATCGAGCGCACAGTTAGACTGGAGGACACCTCAAAGTCAAGGACTTCGTACTATGAGCTTGAAGATTATTCACGGCGCTAGTCCTCCATTTGTATGTATCTGTAATATCTAGCCGTACTTGATGATAATTGTGGCGTCGGCAATCGGACCGTTAGAGTCTTAGACTGATGGCCCTGAAAACCAGTCTATTTATGTAGTGATCCCAATGGATTAAAAGCGGATACTACGCGGCGGGACCGTCAAGGCGCTGCCGCTGGTGACGGCGACGATCTCTTGGATCCCGGAGTACTTGCTGGTACTTAATGACAGCGCATCAGCCGAACGATTCTGTGTGCTCTTCTACGTTGACCGTGAAGCACCCAACCATCCCTTTATCACCATATCCTTGGAGGCGGGCCTCCGACTGTCATCGTGTTTCCTTTCATGTCTAGTCCCGATTCAATCACACTACCGAATGGCAACGTCTTTCTTCTACGCGTACCGTACAGTTCTCGAGAGGCTCATGGAGTCACTGTGAGAAGTATTTTCTAATCACATTGAGAATGGAAGATTTACCGGTTCGTACGTATCTTCAGGTGGTTGTCTTCGTCTCGTGCACATCGCTCGTAGCGGTGGGGGTTCTGTTGGCCGCTATCTCGTTGTCGGCATCCAATACAAGAGGCTCACTGGATCGGCATTTGTTTGTTCGTACTCACTCAGCTGCTTACTTCCTCTGTCTCTTAGCCTGTGGGTACCTGCTTCTTAGCTGGTGGCGCAAGCATTCGAAGCTAACAGGTTTTGATATGTAGGCAACCTCTCAAAAGGTACGATTATCACGCTTTGATGACATTCTGACCACCTTTCCTCGAATTAGCCCTTGGGAGCATCCTAAACTCCCGCTGGATCACCCGGATGAGAGTCGAGACAGGTCCCGTATGCACCGCTCAAGGTCACGATTGACTGTCTATAAAAATAAGGCAAAACTGATTACTTCCTTAGGGGTGCTCCAGCAAGCTTCCGATGTTGGAATGGCAATATGGACATTCGTGCGTGTCCACACCTCTGCCTTCTGTCTGGGAGCCTGGAAAACAATCAACAGGCCATCGCTGTTCACACCTTCTGCCTCTTAGTCTTCGGATTAAATTCAAGTCAATTCACTTTCTGGGCAACTCTTCTTTTGGGATGGTGTGGTACCATTGCTATCGTTTTGGCCGGTCCTGCTATGTCCGATACGACGAAGGGAGGGGAATTTTGTGTGTTGTCGTCTCCTCTTTTTTTTCAATCCTGGCTCTCTGACACCATGCATCAAGTTGGTATATCTGGATACTGGTGTTGGATATCACCTCGTGCGTGATTTTTTCCGATATACACTCCAAATGTTTGTCTAATTCATTCCTTCTCCAGAGTATCCTACTCAGCGTATAACGTGAGCATCGAGGTATTGTCCTGGACAGAGCCTTTTCTAATCATTCCATCAGGCTTGACTACCTATTTGTCCGTCCGTCCCGTATCGAGAATCTCTGAGAACCTCTGACAATATTTCGATAGATATTTATGTCTGCGCTCTTCAGCTTTATTCTTTGCGCACTTGCATTTCTCTATCTGCGTGGAAACCTAATACTAGTTAATGGATGGAAGCTCTCCTTTCGGATTGCTTCAGCTGAAGCAGAGAAGCAGCACGAGAATGATCGTTCTCTTCTGATAGCAAGACAAATGCTATGGTACCCTGTGCGTATCATCGTATGGACGGTCTTATCACTATTAACAAAAACAAAACCATATAGGTGGCTTATACCATACTAATATTTCCACTCGTCTGCACTCGACTTTCTGCCTTGTCAGGAAATGAGGTTCCATTTCTGGCCACTATTTTCAGGTAATGTCGCTCGTCTCCGTAAACGCATCTTATAAGGCTGATTATGTTCGCTGTAGCGAGACAGTCTTCTTACTCTTTGGAATAGTGAATGTTGTGCTTTTCTGGACTGCAAGACATCTTCTGCCTTCTCAGTCCATGTCGATGCTCCCTGGATTGTCAATCTCTAGGCCTCGGGTCGTCCGTCCCCCAGCCCCCGAGTGTATGGAAGTATGAATCTATGTTGTAGTCCCACGAGGAGCCCGGAACAATCAGTAGTGCATCTTGCACAACAGAGTCATCACCCAGAATCCCTTCTGACCGAATCCTCTTCCGTGACCGCCTCCATTCCATACCAACATACCGTCCTTCCACTCGAGATACGAAAAGCACCACATCATGGACCTCCCAAACACTCTCCGCTACAAGTGACTAATCCCTCTCGGGACATTGAACTCGACAGCGTCTATGATATCTATGGTCTAGAATCCGACAACGGTGCAGTACAAGGTCATGAAGGTGACACAGCAGATCTCTACAACATAAGTCTGCGATGACTATGGCACAGGTATGAGGTCCCACATGACCCACAATTATGTCGATGTTCGTTGTACAGTTGCAGTGTAATACATTAGGTATATAAAGTTCTGGGGATGCTCAAGACAGAGGAGCCCCGGTGATGTGACCAGCGTGATTTGATGTATCATTGTGTAGTGGGGAAAATGATGGTCAAGGATATCAATCCCATGGGAGGCTGCCCTGGAATAGAGTAGTAGGTCCGCCTTCTTCAGGGCCCGGACACCAGTCAAGGAGCCCCGTCAGCTCGGGAGATGATGAATGATATGAATGATAGCGTGCATAGGGATTCCGTTTGACGCGCTTTGACAACAACTCGGAATGGCACCCATAAGAATCCATGGAGAACGGGATATAGCCGTTTCGTTTCTGCAAAAAAAAAGCTCGTCAGAAGACGGTGTTGATGGGAAGGTAACAGCACAAACTTCGCCTTCGGTTGCGGCGACCGACTCTCCACCCTCCATATCGATACCAATGTATTCGAATCTCTCCAATGGCCACCGAACAGCCTTTCTGTGAAGATCTACGAAGCGAGAACGTTTCATTTCGTACCCGACAACGGTGATCCTGTGAGGAAAGTGTCCTGTGAATTCACGAAAGCGCGCAATAGAGAAGAGTAGATTTTGAAACGAGTCCAACGCATGATCCTCGGTTGTTGCTCTAAGGAAAGGAGAGTGGGGAGGCGTGGTCTTAAAGAGATTGAAAGAGAGAGCTAGACGCATGTAAGACTCGGCTTCTGTCGTGGCTGCATCAGAGCGTGTTTGACCACTGAAAACAACACTGGATGAATCCTAGATGAAAGTTCGAGACGTCGAACATACCCACTGAATATCACAAGAGCCGTAGGATCATTTAAAGCGAGCTCTGTTCTGACAGAGGGTGCTCAGTATGACTCAATATTCCACACCCTAAAGGACTCACGAATGTGCGACGTGCCGAAAGAAAGTAGAAACTCTTGTTCCACCTTTCTGGTAGGGCTCCAGGACCCAGTTGTCCTCATCTAGCCGAAGATCAGACTCTGTACCCTTCCATATAGCATGCCCAGGGACAATAATGAGATTTCGAAGGTCCTTCACGGCTCGGTCGCGTGAAATTGTGGCGAGTATGCTCGACGGGCGATGGTCATGGCCGTAATGCAGTGTGGGAGAAGTGAAGAAGTAAAAGAGGTTGCAAACGAAGGAGAGAGCAGCGAAGAACACCAAAAGAACGACAGCTAGGTTGGTCACCCGAGCGCGAGTCAGAAGAATATCGACAGTTCTTCGTCTGGGGATGACAGCATTGCGCCGGAATGTTTTCCGACGAGTTGTGAACGAGACTGGTGCTGGTAGCATATCACAATCATCAGTTTAGTTGCCGGCGGCTGTTCGGACTCCGGAGTACAAGCTTGTAGACGACGACCCACTCGCTTCCCGTGTCAAATACTATGTACTTGACAACAATGTTAAATCCAATCCCCCTTCCCTTCTCGTGTACATTAGAGACACCCAGGGTCATCACAAAATCTTTTCAAAAAAGCCGATCAGCCCATCAGGGTCTTCAACTTCACTGTCTGCCTCCATCTGCCAAGCCTGCAGACGGATCTTCATCAGGTCGTCCCATAACAGCGTGGGCGCATCGTCGCTGCTCTTCAGGAAGCTACGGATATGTTTTAGCCAGCCTTTGACCAATTTATACCTCACGTCTGGGTGAATGTTGTTTGGTGAATCGTTGAAAGGCGGAATCCCCTCTTGGTAAGCCAACAACGACACCTGCGCCAACCAGTAGAATGGTAAGGCTAGATATGAAAGTTTCAGCACAGCTGATCAAGAAGTTAACCATCCAGCTACGTACCGTAGTCCAAGAACGGCGGCTCACGCTTCCTTGATGCTGTGGAGTCCTTACAATCTTCATGAACGTCGGGAGAGTGGATCCAACACTGCAACCAATTATGAAGGGCAAACTGGATCATGTAGATAGCTTGCTCCGGATCTGGTTCTGTTGCCCCGGCTATCGGATGCTTCGACTTGCTACTTCCCTTACAGACCTCAAAGATGCGGCCAAGAATAGCGTGCGCCAGCACGAAGAGGCCGTACGGCGTCACTAACGGGGGTACCACGAGTTGTCGAGGCTGAGACAGGGTGGCAAGACATTCGAGCATATTCACGCCAGTGAGCCTCTCTGGGATATCTCCGTATAAACTATCCTTTTGCAGGATCTCCAACCAGTCTGTGGCGGAAGGGGCATCCCATAGCGCATTTTCACAGGGAAGGTAAAGCGCAACTTCACTCGGATGATAAGAGGGTGTCCCAGCAAAGAACATCATCTGACAGCAGTCGTGAAGGAAGGACATGATAAGAGCACTATGGTACCCATCAACAACTGAGCCGGCATGCAATTCATGGCTTCACTGACCGTTTGATAGACTCTGCGTATGCCCAAGTAGTCCAGAGAACCTCTGGCGGCGCATCACCAAGATCTTTTGGCCTCCAGCTTCCGCTCTTAGGCACCAAGTTTGAACGGCGAATCATCTTAAGAACGATACATGTCATTGGGAGTCACGTACTCGAACGACTGGCGGCATACCATGATGAGCATGCCATGATAGACGGTAGACGATGCCCTCTCAGTTGCTACCTGATGGAATAGCCCTATCGTTTGTAGGATGGCGGCTGCCTGTATTAATTCCACCACCTCCGAAGCTATTGGATTCTTGGCCTAATGTGACACTGTCAAATACAGCTTTTCAATCAGACAGCTTCCACTCACAAATTCGTGGACCAAAAGGTCTCTGGAGGATCTTAGTGTTCTAGAAATAAAGAGTGCCGCCTTGCGCGTCTTCAAAAACAGCGCGCCAGAGGCTCGCAGGGCGTTCAGGAGCAACTCCGATTTTCCTTCTGTCCGGAACGTCCCAAGATGCACGACAGGCATCTGAGTCAAAAAAGAGAGAGAACCCGAGATAGACTGGCAGGGGGAAAGTGGTAAGTGAGCATTCTGAAACTCGAAACTCGACCTTACGGTAGTGCTGCAGTTCCTCATCTGAATGCTCGTCGGGATCATTGAGGGCGTGAGTCTGGAAGTCATCCGGTGGCATTGCGACATGATGCGTTTGAGGAGGAAGCTTTGTAATGTCAAGGTCGGCTGGCAGCTGTATCATGCCATGCGTGAAGTCGTCGGGAGATTCTTCTCGTGTATCGAAGTTTTCTGGTAAGAAGGAGCGAGGGTCGGTCGGGACTAGAACGGGTGGTTGTTGGGTTGCGGCAGTGGTCTCAGCAAATATACTGCTAAAGAATGGCGCAAAGATGTCATTGTTGTACACAGCAGCGAGATAGCTATTAGTAACAGGTATTTCCGTTTCCGTCATTATTTCAGACGCTGATACGGTTAGATCATCCCCGAAGAAAGAGGAAACATTTTCAGTGTATGAATAGTCGTCGAAAGGGAAATGTTCTGGAGGGGCGACAACCGGGATAGGGATGCTGCCGCTCTTGAGTGCGTCAAGTTTCGGTGAGGATGTAGAGGAATGCGTGGAAGAGCCGGAGTATGACGTGCTAGACTCGGAGAGCGGAGGAGCAGATGGTTTGAAAGGGGCGCCAGACCTTCTTGTGGCGGTAGAGAACACGCACTCCTTCCCTCGAGCTGTACAGCGATCGCAAGGGAACTTTCGGTCACATTTGATCTTAGATTCCGTGCATGCAATGCATGACTTCCGTCGAGGTCGCCTAGGGTAGAGGTGAGAAGTATATGTGCGAGAGGAGTGTGGGAGACATACTGATCACTGCAACTCTTCTTGTGCCGAGTCAACAGATCCGACCTAGTGAATTGGGAGCCACACATCTTGAAGGAGGAGCGTAAGCATATAGTTCTGAAATTTATATTGTGATTGAGTCCATACGTCGCAACGATGCATCCTCTCGTTAGTGTCTGACAGCAACATGGCATAACTGAGCATTATTGTATGATGGCAGGGGTAAAAAAGGCTTACGAGTACGAAGGTGGCGATTCAAATGGGTAGTCCTCGTGAATTTCGCAGGACAATGGGGGCATAGTTTCGTTTGTGGTAGGACTGGAATATTCCCAGCGTGGGATCTCATCTTTGAGGGCTCCCCATTCTTCTTGCGGAACTCTTTAGGTTGATCTGACGCAGGTGGCTGGGGTATTTTGACTGAATCAGACGACATGAGTTATGATATCTGCGGGGGACTGTCAAACTAACAGCCGGAATTAGTTGGTAGCTCTGCACATCCCGCATTTATAAATAAAACATATACGTGTTACATAACAGATGTTCGATCAGCGCATGGCGCGATCGTCACAAAGCAAAGACGGCGGTCAAGGATCGGTCCGGCTCCTCTGAAGTTCATATTCTTTCTGGAGGGCCCACCGAACTGCTTCTTCCACGTCTTCCGCTTCATGAGTTGGTATGTACCGAGGAGGTCCTTCTTTAGGATCAAAGACTCCCGTACGAACGAGCACAGACGACCATCCAGCGGCATTGGCCCCGGCGATATCTGTTAATTATATACTAAGAACTTCACAAGAGGCGGTTCAGCGCGTCGAGCTTACCTGAAGCTGGATTATCTGGGATAATCAGAATGATCTTGGTTCAGCAAGCCATTATGAAAGGGATACTCGCGGTCTTACCACCAATCATGTAACTGATGAGAAGATGAGAAGGAGCAAAATCTCAGTGTCCCATGCTACTTGTGAAGAATAGTACCAGGGACTTACACTTGCCGTAAAGGCGCATTTTGGCCAGACAACTCTTGTATGCGACTTTTGAGAACCTTTTCAGCAAATTTATAGGTGGCTTCTGTAGGTTTTCCGAACTGAACATGAGGGTAAGCCGACCCGGTCAATCCCTGTAATGTTATTGTGTTTGTATAGGATCATGAACCTATGTAAGTTCTTTTGCACGCCAACCTTGTAGACCGCCTGGAATGCTTCTTTGAAAGCCCCCTGCCCTAACCTTGGCCGCTTAAAATCAGACCGCCAAAGAAGGTCAGGATTACAGAACACGAGCTCAATCGGGTTGGATAGTTGTTCTATAGGCGATATGTAAGGATTGCCGATGGTGCCTCCAGACTGGATGACATCGCAGAGAACCTGTACTGTGAGGCTAACCATGTAAACACGCCGATATCATTGCAAAAGCTTTCACACACCGTCCAGCGCCCAGTTCCGAGGATCATGGAACACGAACATGGCTGAAATGGAGGTTTCCGAGAAGTCCACATTCTAACTTAGAATAGTTAGCACGATGGCTTGGAGGCATGACAACAGGAAGACCTTTGCACTCTTCTTTTCCTCTGGTGAGAGCTGATGAAAAGGCCAAACCCTGGAATTTGTCAGGAAACTGGAGAGCGCCAGCAGCTGAGATGAACACACGATGGATTCCAAGCCATGACGTCAAAAGTGGTGTATACTTTCTTGAACCCATACCTGCTCGTCGATACTTTAGATAATACATAGTCGGATAGGGACGACACGTACTGTTCAGCGACGTGACGTACGCTATTCAGTTTTCCGCCAAGAACTAGGACAGGCTCATCGGCGTACTTACTCGCCAAACTTTGAAGGATAGTATGCGCTTGGATGTACTGACTGGATTTAATCTGTACGCTGGGTTTAGGAACTAAATTTCATCGCGTAAGCTCAGTGTTGAGATTCCTACCTCGAAACCCAATTGGTCAGTGAGTTTACGACAGCGTTCTTCTTCTCCAATACCTCCCCCATTTGTCAACTGATGGCAGACGCGTCAAAAAAAAGAGAACCAAGGAGGCGATGCACATCTGCTTACTAGAATGTAAGGTATCCGTCTGAGAAAAAACGAGTCAGGACAAAGAAGCTAGAGAACGGGATATAGGTCACGCACGTCCCAAACTGGTTTTCTCCCTGCAAGATCGCCAAAGCACGTTGGGCTGCCGGTAACGGTGTCTCCCCGCGAATGAGAACGCCGTCCTTTCGGGGAATATTCAACAGCAATCTAAAAGAGAGAAAACAGCTCACATACGATGTCGAAAACGAATGCCAATGGAGCATTCGGGGCAGGCTGGGCTTGCACTGAAAAAATAGGATGGGAATATGAACGACTCTACGCACAGACCGGCCTACCCTGGATATGTCTGGAACCTAAAGGAGCGCGTATAAGTGCTCTGCAACCCCCGGAAGCTTTGGTGAAAGAGTAGAGCGACGGCTGCGCCAGACGTAGTCGTGAGGCCATGATGGTAGGATGAACACGGGCCGGAGAGGCCGCGGAAAGACGCCACATCACACATTTGATCGATTTCACTCGATTAGCCGTTTCAATCAATGGAATCCTGGACTTGCTCTCGATCCTCCCTTCCTATCTTTTGAGCCATGGCAAAGAAAAAGGGAGGCACCGCAAGCAAATCCGTCAAAGCCCAGAAAAAGGAGAAGGCTGCCCAGAAGGTCGCCCGCAAGGAACAGAAGCAAAAATCAAAGTCGAAGGCTGCGGAAGATGAGCAAGAAGATCTTGAGAGCATTTTGGACAAAGTAAGGCAACCCCCCTCATCTTTTTATTTCGAAACCCCTGATAGACGACCTCTAGTAGATGCAGAAGGAATGGGAGGCTGCGCATACGGTCACAGAAGAGCTTGTAGAAGGGCCACCTAGTCGTCGTACTAGCGCCACGCTGACCGCGTGTCCAAATGGGAATCATCTATGGTTTATAGGCGGCGAGTTCTTTAGCGAAGATCGCAAAGCAGTGAGACTACCCCTTTATCTCGCCCAAGTCCATACGCTGATAGCTCTGCCAGTATTTCGTAAGTCCAGCAAGGTTACCCGGCTTTGCTATCTCATCTGGCAGTGTAGTACAACGATGTCTTCCGCTACTCTCCAGAGAAGGCGTGTTCAGCCTGATAGTTTCCCTACAAATCAGCTACATTAATGCGCTTGACACAGGACGAATGGCGAAAGTTTGTCTCGCCTACATGTCCAGGTCCTCGCTCTGCCCACGCTGTGATAGCATCCCCTGCCGGAGGTGGGAAGCTCTTTCTCTTTGGTGATTGCAACGTGGCCGCGTCTTCAATTCCGTTTCTAATGTTTTGAGCACAGGTGGAGAATTCTCCAGCCTCAGTCAGAATACCTTCCATCATTACCGTGACTTTTGGTGTTTCAATATTACTACACACTCTTGGGATCGTATAGACACCAAGATTCGGCCAAGCGCGCGCTCGGGGCATAGGTCAGTTTTGCTAGCCTCGTGACTGGCCCTCTACACTAGAGAAGTCTAGTGTAGGCAGTCGGTTACCGGATTACACGTTTGCCCCCTCCAGCACTCTATCCTACTAACCGAATCCTCTTACAATAGAATGGCCATCTGGAAACACTATGTCATATTGTTCGGAGGGTTCTATGATCCTGGTCTTACTAGTATGTGTAAAGTCTCCGCCGGGTTCATAGCTCATATGCATCATACAGCCAAGTACCTCAATGATTTGTGGCTATTTGATACGCAGGAATACCTGTGGCGTCAGGTAGAGTTCAAAGAAACGGAACCTAGACCGACGTGAGCTATCTATCTCTGCCTATCTCCTGATTCAGATTGCTAAGTCAGGGTAGACCGCGTAGTGGATTTTCTTTCCTTTCAACACCGGAAGGGATTGTTTTGCATGGTGGGTAACTCAGCTAGGTTCTCATGCTCTCTAACATGGATCTAGGCGGGTACCGTAAAGAGTACGCTAAAGGGAAACGTCCCGTTGGAGTGATGTTGGACGACACTTGGTTCTTAAAGTCCGCTCCACTTGCTCCAGATTTCGGTCTAAGACTGATCTTTGTTGCAGACTATCATTGGAACCAATCAGTATGTTGACAAGCTCTAAGGCGAAAGCGGTAGATCCCTTGAAAGTAAAGTGGGAGCGTCGCAAAAGACCCTCCACTGCATATGCACCATCACTTCGCTCGGGCTGTAGCATGACGGTATGGCCAGCCAAGGCAACTGGCATCTTGTTCGGCGGAGTCACTGACGAGGACACTGGCGAGGAAACCCTCGAGAGCGTCTTTTGGAATGACCTGTAGGACGCTCCATCATTCAACTGCAGGAGTAAATTTGTTTGACACTAAGCAAGAAACGGTTATCAATGGTCAGGAAAGGGAAAATGGGTTTCCCTCAACCTGCGACGACCCAAAAAAAGGGCCGGGACAATCAAGAAGTCTACCCCAGTTATCCCGCGCCAGGTATTTGTTAGTGATAACGAGGACGAGGATGCCAGTGATACCAGCACGACGGTGAGAGCTTCAATATCCACATATACAAGTCCTAATTTGTTCTGTTCCTAGCGCTTTTTATCCCCACAAAACATTTCAACCTCTCTCGATGATGACCCGGACGACCCAAGTCGAACAGTGCCACTTCCGCGGTACAATGCCATGCTGGCTGTCTTAAAGAATACCTTATACATGTGAGGTCTATCTAATTAACACACTTCTTCGCCCTAAAACAAGTGTAAAAGCTATGGAGGCATCTTTGAACGTGGCTCTCGAGAATATACTCTGGATGATTTCTACTCCTTACAGCTGGATAAGATGGACCGATATGTTTGCCTGAAGGAGAGCGCAGTTACTATAGGG
>RZIO01000001.1:1523520-1552053 GCA_004338095.1 Gloeostereum incarnatum | reverse complement strand
GGTTCCCATATACGCCCAAGGTCGGCCCTTTCTTCTCGCCTGAGTCTCTAAACCAGCGATCTGGATTGAACTCGTCTGCGTCCGAGCCGAAAACCTCTTTATTCCTGTCAAAATGACCTCAGCTCTCCTTTAGATTGGTTCAATGCAACGGGGTCTCACCGATTGTACCCAGCGATAGACGCGACAATCTTTGTCCCTTTCGCTATCGGAAGCTCCGAAATAACCTCTCCATTAGTTCCTATTATGGGTTTCGACAGTGGCAGAATGTCATCACGAGCGGCCTGTCGATAATTCTGGTACACTGCCGGGTGGAAACGCAATGACTCCTGCGGTAGGCATCAGATATTGCATAGGACCAGGGGATACCGAATTATCTCTACCTTGAGCACAGCATCCATATAGGGCATCTTTTCAAAGTCTGCGGCAGTAAAATCTCTGCCTCCTCTGTTCAAGATAGCCTGCTCCGCTGCCCTAATTTCTTGGCGGAGCTTCCGTTGAACATCAGGATGTCGCACGAGCTCGAGGAGAACCCAGTTAAGGCTTGTTGCACTCGTCTCATGTCCTGCAAGTAGCAGTGTCCTGCACATACGTATTGATCATCCTTAAAACGATGTTCAAGTCTCTCATGCAGAGGAAAGTCTGACCTCATTTCCGCCAGCATTTCTTCCTCAGTAAGTCTTGCACTGGGATCTTCGGATGCGTTGGCTTTCACTAAAACGATGAAGTCAGCGTAAGCCATGTGAACACTAACTTTCCTAGCCTAGCAAACTCAGGACGTCTCTGTTCCCTTTCCCCTCTAGGAGAGCCTCGCCCTTCATCTTCACGAGATTGCGAGTCACCGCATTCGCCAATTCAGCCGTCTTCCGCGCGTGAACCAAGTTCTTGCGGTTGGAATATTGCGCCATCAGTTGTAAAGCCCACACGGGCAGCATGGTCTGTTGGAAAATAGTCATCCTGGAAGGAGAACCGAGTGTATTCGCCCTAGCGCAAAATGTGAGTCCACCTCCCGATACGTGTTATTCTTAAGTTAACCACGTACATTAGTCCAAGATATGCTGTCATAAAATCGTTCTTGGTATTGGAAAGAGCACCAAATTGATAGTCAAAGGCCGCTAGAATATTGAGTTCAGGTGAGGGATACCCTACTACTAGCAGCCGTACGAACCTTCTCCGAGCGAATCCATGGTCGTTCGTGAGAGCCATTCAGACACGTTGAGCGTCGCGGACTGACCGGGGGAACTTGCCAGGATATCGGACCATTGAGAAGCAAGCTACGCGAATGGAATGCACTGAGGGCTAAAGAACAAACGTGAGCATCAATGAACTTACCTCTGCAGCGTTCCGCCGGAATATGGGAATATAAGCTTTCGATTCCGGCGCTTGGGGAACCCGGTCAGTCTTTCAGTTGGACCCAGTTCTCGCGAGACCCACCTCCAAATGCAGGAAGCATCAACTTCCTTGGGATTCCGTTTTTTGAGTGCGAGCGCCTGGGCACGAGACCATTACAGGTTACTCACCTCTGTCTCTTATGAATATCTGCGTACGGTCAGCTGGGGCCCGATCATTTCGCACCAAGGGACCAAGCTTACCAGTATCCGCCCATAACAGGCCACGCCCCATGAGCACCCTGCTTATCTCTGTTCGCTGAGGCCATTTTATGAACCCGTATCCTGGTAAACCACAGTGTGAATGATAGTAGAGCGTAGCAACACCATGGGAAGAATGGTCACCCGAAGTGTGAAATATATACTGTAGCGCTTTCGGGTCAGATATCAAGAGTCTGTCCTCCCCGAATGTTCCTTTGATACGGACGACGTCCCCAAACTGCTTCTTCCACTTGAAGTCTGGGACGCCTGCCTGGCTTTGGAAGAGCTCGGGTAGATTACCTGATAATATTTTGGAAGATAAGATCAAAGCCCGTACGGAGGGGTGCTGCTCACCGAGGATGAATGATTCTGCCTTGGGACCTGGAACGTGGGCGATAGAGATACGAATGAACCTTTGATATGTTGTGTACAAGATGGTGCCAAGAACTAGAATGCCCAATAACACAGACGTCTTGCGAAACGAGTTAAGTCGTTACATGATATTTTAGTAGAGAGAGAGCATACAGTTGATGTGGATTGAAGACTTTCCACAGCGGACTGGTTGAAAAGTAGCTCTACATATCGTTCTGATTTGAACTGAGACCAACGTAGATCAGGACGTCCCATAGTGCAAATACGAGAATAGTTTCAGATCAATTGCGATTAAGTAGGTAGAATGTGGGAGTGGCAGTATGTGAATGATGGAGCTTGCAAGGGACCTGATAATTATATAGAACATGACGGGAAAACATATTATCCTGTTTCCGCGTGAGAGTCCTCTCTGTTTTTCTTTCCGCACACCAGTGACCACTTCTGTCATAGCCTGTACCCGCCCTCCAATTGAACTTCCTACCCCGCACTCGACGGACAGGGCCCGAATTTCAAAAATGATCGTCCAATCACATGCGAGTCAATATGATTACAAATCTATAATTATAATTGTACACGCAAACAGTTGTCAGTGATAGAGTGTCCAGAGAGGCAACAGACAGTCCAAGACAGAAAAGAATAGTAGACATTCAAGAGCCCGAGAGTAAACAAGGTGTCGGTAACGATAGAAGGGACATATCTCGTTCATCGGCGTTTTCGAGTCTTCGATTTGGTTTCAATTCCGTGCTATGAAGGTGAAGGAAAGCGTAGGTGTTCGATCGAGGGCTGGCATACCTTTTTCTCTGCCTCAGCAGCGGCATCCATCTTACGAGTTGCAATCGTCTTCTGCAGGTTGGCTGTAAGGATAGTAAAGGACACAAGGAGACAAAATATTGACTGATCGTCGGGCAGGTCTTGTAGACGTAGCTTCTACGGGTTTCTTCGGTTGTTCGCGCTCGCGTTTCCCGAGAATAGAGGGCAGCTCGATCTTGACAGGCCTAGCGTCTTCCTCGTCTTCTTCAATGTCGTCTTCGGCATCTAGTTCCGCGAAGGTCTTTAACATAGGAGACGTTTCTTGCTTCGTGGGAGGCGCTGTGATTGGCTTCATCTGAGCCGCAAGCAGCGATGTCGTAGACTGTGAGCCCTGTTGAACGGATATCGCACATGTATTAAACGAATGCAGAGAGAATCAAAGCGTACCAACGTTGCACTCAAAGGGCTAGACGCTGGCATCCAGTGGTTCAGATCGACCATGGATTTGTGACCAGGTCCCCCTGTAGTCTTGCCCTCGTCCCTCAAGCGTTTCGCGAGAGCCGATTCTAGAGTATCGATCTTCTGCTGAAGGGCCATCATCGTAGTTTCTCGCTGAAAAAAAAGGTTAAAACCATATGCGATTTCGAAAGGGGGCGACCGCTTGCTCTACTACGAAGTTCGTTGTCCTTCATTACGACGTCTTGCTCGTGCATAGAGTTCGAGACCTGGAACACAGCGGTTACGAAGACCTTTCTAAATCGCTCTGAAGCAAGAGTCAAATCCGTTAGGATAGGTTATCCCTGCAACGGCTCAGAGGACTTACCAAGTTTCCATCCTTGTAACGCTGCTCCAGTGTCTCTTCTCTCCTCGCTGATTGCCTCGCCTCACGCTGCAGGCGAGAAATTTCGTCCTGAAGCAGGCTCACCTCCTTGTCACTATGCTCGATGTGGGCCCGGCCGGTCTGCTGCGCTTGGCGGCGTAAATGTTCAACGTCTGACTTGAGTGCTTCCAGCGCATCGGATCGATCATTGAGCCGTTCGCGCAACTCTGTTGTAAGAGACGAAAGGGTATTCATCTCACTTTCCGCACTTCGGGCCCTCTTTTCCAGTGCATCGACAACCACCATATTGGCCTCATTCTCCTTCTTCACACGGGCGGTGAAGTCCACTGTTGCGCCAGCCAAAGCTTCTCGATGGGATTGCACATCGTTTCGAAGGTGATCGGAAGCAGCACGGAGCTGAGTATTCTGCTCTTGAAGAGCAGCAAATTCGGCCTGATGGCACGCTCGTCAGAGTGTTTGCGTAGAGGATCGCAAGACGTACGTTATGGACTTCCTTAGTGGAGATCATTCTGGCCTGAGGAAGTCCATGAGCAAGATGCAGACGTTGATCAGTGTCTCCGAACCTCGAGATCGCGGACCTTCTCCTTAGCGGCTGCCACTGTAGTGTAGGCAGAATCGACACGTTCTTGGAGTGCCTAGAAGAAATGAGTTCGACGACTGGTTCGCAGGAAAGGTAGGATCATACGCTACGTATCGCCTCAGCGCAAAGAATGCGTTCCTAAAGTTTGATGATGAAGATCAATATCTCCAAGCTGTGACCGAACGAACCTGAAGGTCGCCGACTTCAAGTTTTGTGGCCTTTAGAGTTGCACTTTCAGAGTCGAGGCGCTCTTGCGCGACCTGCACGATGCCATAAGGATCCCAATCGATAGCGATACATCATAAAATAACGTACGGCTTGGGATCTCTCGGTAACAAGAACTCGATCCTGCGTTGGAATGGTGTCAGTCAAAAGTTTCGCTGTAACGAAAATGCACAAACCTGAAGATCACCACACTGTTCTTTCGCGAGCTTGAGAGTGAGGGATTGGGAGTCGAAACGTTCCTGAAAGATCTACAATGCACGGGGTATAGCACATAGCGAAGGTTAGAACAAATGGACCCACGGTCAATCGCAGACGGGATTCTTGAGCTCTGCACCGAACAGATTCAGCGATTTAAAGAAATGGTTCGCATACTGACATACTGTTCATCACTGGCGGCAACATCTCTCTTGAGTTTTTCCGCCTCTCCTTCCAAAAATCTAGTTCTCTTTGCAGAGTCCTCGGCGGCCTTGACAATATTGAGACGATGAGCCTTTTCTGTTTCCAACTTGAATGCCCCAACGGAAATGCTGTCGCGGAGTTCCTCGATATCATGTTCATACTGTGTACACTTTTGCACAGCTGCCTCGAGCCTACAGACCCCGAAGCATGAGATCTGGTAACTGAAAGAAATAAGGCACGTACGAGTCTTTCAGTCCATCAGCCTTTCTCTGCAACGTCCGGGTGGACTCATTCAACTTCGTAAGCTCTACTAACTGTTCTTGATTGTTGATCTCGGATCCAGAAAGTTTTGCAGATGTCCTAGCCACATCAAGATGGTTGGATCAATGAATCCTAACAACGGAAAGTAGCTTACACCTCAAGTAAATCAGTCATTTCAATGATCTTAGCTGCTTGAGCAGCATTGTTGATTTCTAGAGCATGTGCACTGATGAGATAGAAGAATAAGGTTTGTGACCCAGAGGAGGAGGAGCTCATACCTCTCTCTCAACATATGACGTTCCCGGAGCATATCTTCAAGTCTATACGGGAGTTGTCAATTTCCGGTCGAGGAAACTACAGTCTTTGCTGCTCACCTGAGCTTAGTATCAGTGAGTCCTGCTTCGAGCGTGGCATTCTGCGTAAGCAAGAAAATTTCTTCATGTTCTTTTTTCATCACAATATCCACAAGGGATTCGATCCTGCCACCTATGGAAAGATGGGCAATGTAAGAGATTAAAATAATCAGAACATCAACACGTACCGACATCTTCAAGCACTCTGGCGCGTTGTGCTTCTCTAAATTCCCTCTCTTTCTCTCGCCCTTCAAGCATCATGGCATGATCCTTGGCGTCAACGAGTTGATCACCCATAATTTTGCAGTTTGGATCGTAGAAGGTCGATAACTTGCCGAGCTAGAGGAGCGTGAACAGGATTTCTATGCAAGTCTGATATACACGTACTTCCATCCCGGTCATTCATCAGTTCATCGATTAAAGCCCTTGTCTCAGCCCCCTTGGACCAGTGACGCCCCGAGTGGTCGAGAATGGGCTCGATATCTGGGGCCGAATCGTTAGTACTGAAAGGAAGGGAGATAGACGACACAAAGCCACCTTTCAGCCCAGATGAAACACACTGCTTTACTTCTTCCATCTCGTTCCTCGCTTGGGCTACCTCTTTCACTGACAAGTCATGCTGAGACTTGAGCGTAGCAAAGACTTGTTGAAGGTTGTCATATCTGGTAGTCAAGTCAGCACGTCCAAGCAGGTGAACGAAAATATGCTCACCGCTTGCTCAGCTCTTCTATACCTTTCTTCGCTGCGCGTTTGATTCTATCGGCCCTGTCTTCGCCCTCTTTGGCCAACACCACTCGAGTCCTCTCCATTTCCTCGATTCTGGTTCGCAACTCGGCCATGTGACGTTGCTCTCGGCGATCCCATTGCATCTTAGCTTCAGAAAGCCGACCACTGGCGTCTTCTGCGACCGCCTTGCTTGCGGCTAGGTCGACTTGAATCTGGGATGCCTCCGACTGGAGCTGGACGCATAGTTCTTTGAGCCTATCATGCTCGCTGGTGAGAGTGCGAAGCTTTTCGTCTTGCTGCTGAATATCCGATTTCTGACTAGCAGATGAACTCTGGAGCGTCTCGGTCAATTCTCGCAAGGTCTTGTTTTCCTGCTGGAGCGAGTCGCACGAGCGCTGCGACTCTACGAGTTGCGAGCGAAGTTCTTCAACAGCCTTCCGCTACAGTGGAAGACAGTCAGCTCTCAGAATAAAGGGTGATTACGAAGAATAGGCAAGGCATATATGCGCCCAAAAACCTCAAAGCAGGCAGAGGATGGGAATAAGACACTTACTTCTTCAGCTAACTGTCGTTTAACGAAAGAGGCTTCCTTCATTTTCCTATTAAGCACCTGAGTGAGAGCAATATCGTCTGGATCCGCCGGCGGGAGTTGATGGTCCACAGACTCTGACTTGACGGAGCCCGCACGCGAACGAGGGCGTTTTTGAGATCGAGGGGTAGGCGGTGCTTGAAATGGAGACTGGGAGATTCGAGGGGAGAAATCGATAGCTATGGGATCTTGGTGCCCCCCCAGAAAATGGTTCAAGAAAGTCAGCATGGGAATTTTGGTGTCGAATATAGCCGAGATCGTGACTGTAATTGCGTTGCGAAGACAGTAAAGACAAATTATAGCTCTCCGAGACTACGGAAGTTATGAGTGCTCATCATCTGAGGAATACTCCTTTGATCAGACCTTCCTCTTTACATCCAGAATTTGGGGTAGAGAAATTGAAAATCCGAGCCTGAGGGGCTACCTTCGAAGACTTGTGAGCAGCTTTGGCAAAAGCGGCGCTGGAAGCATTGCTATGAAGACTGAGCCTCTGCTGGGGCATGAAATTGAAAACGGGCTGCTTCGCACGATTGGCGTCCATTCCAGGACGGCCTATGGTTTTAATGAAATTGGAAGAATTATCGGTAAGTTCATGACGACCATTGTGGTTGAATGCATCGGGTTCATAGGAAAAACAAGAAAATGGCTAGAGGGGAAAAAAACAAGATGATGGAGGAAGAAATGCAAGACGCGGTTGTTGGTGCATATTTGTAGCGATGATGTAGCGAAGTACTAGTCGCGACGCGATCACGAGATCGGAGGGTGTACCCCGATCGGAGGACTCGGATGGAAGCACTTCAAGTTCAACGGTGCACTGTGTGGGGTCACTGGCAGCAGTCAATGTCAAGCGAAAGGTACAGAGATAAGCGAGTATCCAATGCAAGTCCAACGTGCGAATAAGTACTAGGAAGCTCAATGTACTACTACTACACAGCGTCTGGCAGCAGTGCAAGTTGAGCACTGCAGGGAAAAAGTCATGTAAGAAAGACCGGGGTGTTATTCTAGCTACTTAGAAAGAAGAAAAGGACTCCTGACTCCGTTAGCACCTCCACGTTGACTACAGATGAGACTGCATGAGAGGGAGAACAATGGTAATCAAAAGAGAAATCATACATCAGGTTGACCAGGTGCCTGGACACTCTGATACAATCGCTTCCCCAGGCATTCAGCAAGCGTGACAAGCCTGTATCCTGCCTTATGGAGCTTCTGAATGGCGTATGGTAAGACTTGATATCTTGGGAGAAGGATCAACAAAGGGCAGCAACGGTCAGAAGTTCCTCTGCGTACGCTGTGGTCTCTGCAAAATCATTGTTTATAATAAACGTATCCAGTGGAGGGAGTGCCCGTACCGTAAGTCTCATGATTCAGGGCGAGAATAGTCTTCGGACGTGCTCGGATGGTACGGTCGTATTCAGCCTTACTTTCAGAAACGCTAGCGCCGACGGAGTCCCGGGAGCTGTAACACACATATGAGTCTGCAGGAAATGATTGACTAGTCAGAAACGACTTGCTCAAAGTCCCTAATGACTACACTCTGTCCTCGGATGCCTGATGCATCAAGAACCATATTGTTGTAGCTCCCAAAGGCTGTGGCGCCATGAGTATTTAACATCCCAAGCAGTGACTATTTACGTGGACGCATAAACGCAGGAACGACGCCCAAGATCCTCTTAAGAGCATCTGCAATATCAGATTAGCTTCACGAAGATACACAGAAGTTGTATGACACACGTTCGACGCGCCACATTTCGTCGTGAACTGTGAATCTTAGGGTTACAGCGGCTACGTCAAAGAGAAAGGAAAATACTCGCTCTGGTCCCAGGCCAATGTTGCAAGGTCACGATGGCGGCAGGTGTGGGAGGCGATTTGGTGACCTTGGCTGTAGGCATACTTGACTTGGTCCATTTGTGCTTTGTTGTAAATGCATCCGTCTGAACGCGCCGCGACATAAGGAGAGGCAAGGAAGGCGCGGAAGGAGAAATAAAGTACAGTTTTGTCACCATCTGCAAGATTTATGACCAAGAAACAGTTGATCAGCGAAAAGCCACCCACTGAAGAAAAAGGTCCCAGTAGCGTTGGCAGCAAGGAGCGTCTTGGAAATGTCGTATCTGTCGAAGGATCCATGTTCAAAATCCTTAATGCTTCGAGTCCGAAGGATAAGAGACGTACATATAATTCCATGGGCCATCGTCCTAAGATTATATTAGTAACGATGAGCTCATGGGCGACGTGTGCCGTCGTGAAAATACGTACAAAAGTCAGTGCAGCGGTATTCGGGACCACACAACTTTCTACCACTTGCGCTCGTTGGCGCTTTTCGTAAGGTACCGAGCGCGCTATTGCAGCAAAAGATAGAAGAGCTAGGAAGGATACTCTGACCATCGCAGACGGAAGGGGGAAAGGAATGGATACAGCTACTAGGAGGCTTGCCTTTAAGTACGATGTGACTGGCAGCGAACAAGAACGCCAGGCTAAAATTGCATGTTGCTCCGCGAATTGAATGCCCACTCGGCCGTTTCGGCTGTCTTCCAAACGCAATTCAGTCGCTGAAACGATGAAGCTTTGAATTAAGTCCTGAGCCCTTGGTTAAATTCTTCCGTGACGTGCTTCAAAGTTTTATTTGGGTACTTATCCGCGTCAGTAGAGTAGGTCAAGCAACTATGGGACCCTTCAACCTCACTGCAACCTTGGAAGCGTTCGGGAAACCCTGAGCAGAAAGCAGGCAATTACGACGAAAAAAGCAAGGAGTTGTGTCACTGAAGCTTTCAAAATTCAAGACCTTCCGTCAGATTCTCTGGTTTAGGCAATCCCGCATGAATAGAGTAACTTTGCTGTTATCATCGCGTCATTGGGAAGAGCATCGAGGCTCGAGGTTGAACATTCCCGCCATGCGCATGTCCATCGATGCGTTCTTCTTGAAATTAACGCATTCACATACGACGTCGAGAAGTGGCGGATGGATCGGGATAATATTCGCATTCGGTGAGAATCCCAGAACTTTTTGCCGAGTGGCGGCATGTCAAAAGCAGACTTCGTATTCAGTATGCAGGGGATTTTGAGGGACAAAAAAGTCAGTTATGCTCACCTCACCTCGCCATGGAAGAGACTCCGGATCCTGGACCGTCTCAGGCTTATGCTCCAAGTGTCCTCACAAGGATAATAATCTACCAAACCAGTGACACCATCGCGCTTCTGTGAAGGAAAATCGGAGTGGTGTCGTGACCGACTCCAGGCTTGATGTATTATAGCTGACTAACAGGCGGTCAATTCCCAATTTAGCAGGTCTCCATATTTACTTTCAGTAGTAAGTCAGTGTCAGGATCCAAGCGAATACAGAGGCAGAGGTAGTTTCAGGAGCTTCCATACCGCCCACGGCGCCTGAGCTCTGATCCATAATGATCATCACGTCAGAGATAGTATAGACAGCCGTGGAAGACCACAATATCAGGCCCTCACGAACAGTATCGCCCATCAGAATGTACTCAAGAAAGGGTCAATATCAGAAGTCTCTAGGAGCATTCGAGTGGGTGGTGAGGTCTTGTGTATTGGGGTATACAGCTTGAGACCAGGTCTTCGTCCTGACCGACAAGGATGGCAAATCCCCTGTCGTATGCCATGTTCTGAAAAGTGCCATTGTGGTGTGCAGGTATGGTGTAACACTAAGTCACCGAGCAGCACCGCCTTCGTCTGTCTGTCGGATGCGGATGCCACGGAGGAAAGTGCCGTTCTAGCGTCAGAGCTTTCTCAAGCTTGGATAGTCATTATTAGATGTGCCAGATCTGCGCTAGGATTGCAGTTACTACTCGCGACAATGCCGGAGTAAACACCAGTAACATTCACTGCCAAGGGAGTATGCATTTAGCCATTGGAAGTCGATACAGACGTTTGGAACGGGTTCGTAAGTGTTCACGTCTATGAGCTGGATGTCGATGTACAGCAAGTGTCCACTTCTTCTTGAGTTCCACGAATGTCCCAACGAATGAATTACATCTGAGAACGTTGATGTGATATTGGAAAGATGCAACAATTACAATAAGGTCCCTGGTGACTTCGGGGAGCTAGTACACAGGAGACGTTCCCGTCGAACAGAATGGAGGCTTCAGTGTCGTTGGAAATACCGGTCTGACTGGAGAGGAGGTTGGTGGTGGAGACAGTAGATGATATAAAACCTTGCTGGATATAAGAAATAATGCAGAAAATAAACGGAACATGGGAGTGAGAGGCACGAAGAAAAGCGGAAGACCTTTAGTTTTGTTTACACAGTTCTGGGAGTTACCTGCTCAGGCTTTAGAGCAGCCACAGGGAGAGGAAATTGTCCCAACGCTCCTCTTACTGACTGGCAGAGACATGCAATTGATCAGATACGTCTACACTATGTGGCCGGCGTTCTGCACCATATTGAGTGGGCATAAAACCCTCCCAAAATCCCGCATTGTTCGCAACTGCGCAAGTTTCAGTCGGTTCCGTATAAAGTTAGACGTTGGATAGTCGACGAAGTTTCCTCCTCTGTCGATGCGTAGATAAGAGATCAAAAAATAATCTGGATTCGGGACAGAGTCTGAGAACAATTTAAAGAGGTACGTAAAGCGTGACTTAGTCATACTCAACTGGATACATGGAGGCTCCTCCTGGCGTTCAAACTCCCAACGACTGTCTCTCATGTCGTATCATCGGGACGACTGTCCTCGGTGGAACGGGAGTATATGCTATAATCGAGTCGCGAAACTATCGTGGTGTGATTGCGAAACGGGTTATGGCTGGTTTGGGTGTGGGTGCGTCTCTTCCCGAAGAAGCGCGAACTCAAAAAAACTGACCGCTCACAGGGCTCATGATTGGAGCCTTCGTACGGTTCAACCAAAACAGGTTCCGTTCATCTTGTACGTGTATGTATAAATATCTTCTTCTCTGCTGAAATTCACGTAGAAACGAAGATGGGAGTCTACTTATTTAAATAAACATACTACCATCTCCATCCAACGTATACTAACTAATACATCACCAGACTCGCCAGACTCTTTATGCATTGGACCACTGAGGCTTTCGTTTCTCTGCAAAGGCCGCCATACCTTCGGGGTGATTCTCAATGAAACGCAACAATTGGCTTTCGGGAAGACACGCACCTTCTTTCTGGTCCTTGGTAGCAAACGTGCCATGGAACATCCTCCTCTCAAACCTAAGACCTTCGGCCAAGGACATTTCGTATGCTATACCAGCCAAAAACACGTCAGAGTGTCGCCGGAAGCAGAGAAGCATGATATGAACATACCAGCATTGACAACCTCTTTGCCAGCTTGAACCGCAACCTGGCTTTTGCTGGCAATTTCTTTGGCCATCTCGATCGCTTTCTTTGACAACCTGACCCTCGCCATCTCCGACCACTCGACTAACCATTCCCCAGCTTGCTGCCTCTTGGGCAGTGACATGCCTCCCAGTCAAAACCATCTCCATCGCTCTGGATTTGCCCACGGCAAGTGCAAGACGCTGAGAGCCTCCGCCGCCTGGAATCGTTCCCAGATTGATCTCGGGTTGACCGAACTTGGCAGTGGGAGAGGCCAGGATAATGTCGCACATGAGAGCAAGCTCGCATCCACCCCCGAGCTACAGGAACGCCGTCAGCCTGGTAGGACGATGAGGGATGAATCTACATAGAGACGTACAGCATATCCGCTGACAGCAGCGATGATTGGCTTGCGTATTTTAGTGATGAGAGACCAGTTTTCCAGAAAGTTGTTGGTGTAAACGTCGGCATCTGCGAGGTCACTATATAAGAGTAACTGAAGATCGTACATGAGAACGGGCATACACTCCTTATCCTTCATCTCCTTGATATCAGCGCCAGCTAAGTTACAGCGTGTAAGTCTCGTTGTCGTCGTCGGCAACTACGTCCTCCCAAATGAATCGCACCTGCGAATGCTCGTTCAGAGCCCGTCAAAACTATGGCGCCCACGCGGGATCAGCGTCTGCCTCTCCCATGGCCTTGTTGAGTTCTTGGAATAAGGGAGAGCTGAGAGCATTGAGCGCCTTGGGTCTGTTGAGAGTGATCAACGCGACGGAGCGCTCAGGATGAGAAGTGAGAATCAAGTTGTAATCAGTCGACATTAGACGGACGGAATGAGGGAAAGCTCTCAGTCTACTACGAGTGTTCTGAGCAAGCGCACGGCGGAAGAAGAGCGACATCAGGTTGCCAGCTGCGTTTGAATATCTCCGTACCACAAGGTCTACAACCAAAAGGCAACCTCAGAATTTATGAGTCCAGAACCCGGCTACTTTCTATTCCGTCATGTGGCCATCGATTTATTTCGTAGCAAGAATAATAGGCAGGATTGTCAGCTTTTCTGCATCCCACTACACTCTCCGTTAGAGTTGAGTGCGGGGAATGATTGGTCGCATACTTACCACATCGTTGGTATAGTAAGGATCAGCCTCAACCATTTTTCTCACATCGCTCAGGTTTACCGCCTCTACGATCAACACTGACCCCTTCGCCTCCTTCTGTCCCTCAAATCCAGACTCGATACTTTGTGGAGAAACCATCATCCCTGCCACCGCTGCAAGAACCCGTCGGTACTCTCTACAAACGAACGTTCAGAAATAGAAGCCTCTTACTGACGATCCCAGCATCAATCCTCGGCTTTATCTCCTCCAAGTGACGCGCACGGACTTCATATCGGCGCGCTAGCGCACCTTCGTCGGTCTTGTCCGGCGCATAGACGATGAATTTATGAAGAGTTGGTGCTGTAGACATAGGTCTCCGATGAAGCTGGGCAGATCGATACACGAGGTGGTTGCGGGAAAAAAGAGCAAGCATTGATCAAGACTCATCAAGTGTGACTATGTAAATTAGCGTGATGGCTACCACAATTTCTGGTACGAGACAAAGTGCTACACGCAGCACATTACGGTATAGGCGTAGCCGCGATGAAGGGTAAGATCACGATCTTTTCTGGATCCCACTGTGGTCATCACAAGTCCCCAATCGACTCGGGAGTCGTGAACACAATACTTATAACGCCAGCAGTGCAATAGATGTCAGACTCCGCTTTCTTCCTGACCCTGCACATAAGAGAAGCATCAGGAACCTGTTAAAGCGACGCCAGAAAGCCTTCAATTGAGCTCGCTTCGCGCA
Source organism: Gloeostereum incarnatum (assembly GCA_004338095.1). Classification (NCBI taxonomy): domain Eukaryota; kingdom Fungi; phylum Basidiomycota; class Agaricomycetes; order Agaricales; family Cyphellaceae; genus Gloeostereum; species Gloeostereum incarnatum. The sequence goes on along the minus strand of RZIO01000001.1, from coordinate 1,538,245 downwards.
AATGAACATAAATCCAACCATCTTGCGATCCTTAGGTACTGCGTTCAGTGATTCAGGAGAGAGCAGTACACCTCCCATACCTGTCCACAGGCGGTCATCGAAAAGCAATCAGGTCGAATGACAACTACGTACGGATATATTCCGACGAGAGTTCACCTGGGCTGTCTCTAGATGTTTGGGTCTCACTGAGAGACGCCGCTGAAAAGCTCCTTCGTCCGTCTTATCGGGCGCGTATACGACGAAACGAGGGCGGGCGGTTTGAGTAGGTGAAGACATCCTGGCCACTGGGAGATGGAAGCAGATGAAATATCGGGTCACTCAATGGTTCTCCAGTAATCAGGAGTGAACAGTTTCACCGAGCGGTACTAGAGAACCAGTCGGTTCGAACTTCGAAATGCAGGCTGCAGTCACTCTAAATACAGTAGACGGACAATCCGAGGCCAGGATGCGTTGGAGAACCAGAAGGCCAGCGCAGCAAAGGGTCAGCATGTTGTAACGCAGTTGAGTTAGTCGAATCAGAGAGGAGATGCTTGGGAGACGGAGATGCTACTGCTACCCGTCAACACACAGATGGTCGACGGTCACGGTCCCTAGCTCCCCGATGAAGAGGAATCGAATCAGATGGATGACCGCAGGAACACAAGTATCGAGCAGTTCCCGTCGTCGTCGCGTCCAGATGGAAACCCGGCAGGTTTCACCTGCTACACTTGCGGTTTCTTCTGTTTTTTTGGCACATTAATCCACCCACATACGTACAGTAAATATCATTCTGAGGGAATCGCAACCATGAGATTATTTGAACGCTTTAGATATTGTGGCAGTGTAAAGACAAGTCCTCTTCCGCATCTCCATCACAAGTACTGCTGTGCGTTTCTCCATTTCGCCTGATAGTATATGTACGTTTCTGATATGCAGTAATAAAGCTACTTGCTTACCGATAGGTCATGCAAAGGGACTCTGACCTCCAGACCTTGGTTATGGACAACATCGACAACGACTCGAAATTGAGTCTTGCAATGACTGTCACGTCCGAATCCTTCCATCCCTTGTTTTTCTTCCCCCGAGGCTGATGTCGTGCTCGCTGCGAAAGGAGGGAACATGCTTTTCCGCGTCCATTCATTCGTTTTGAAGACAGCGTCTGGGTTCTTTCGGACCATGTTTTCCCTACCTCAGAAACCTTCTAAGGACAATTACGATGCCGATATCATTTATCTGGACGAAACTGAAGAAACTCTGAGATGCTCCTTCGCATGATATGCGGTCTTCCTATTCCATCCCTGCAGTCGTACGACGCTATTGACGATCTCATCGACGCCATAGAGAAGTATGATATGCCTGGACCATTGTCCATCATCCGACTCATTGTCATGACTCCTGCGCTCCTCGGTGAACCGTTTCGTCTCTATTCTATAGCATGCCGGTTTGGATGGGAGGAGGAAGCGAAGCAGGCCTCGACGCAAACATTGGCTTGTAACCTCTACGACCCCGAGATCCGTCATCATCTGCGGAAGCTCCCCGCAGATTCCTTGCTAAAACTTCTCGAACTGCATCGCGTAAGACGGGAGGGGTAAGTCTCAGTTCTGCTCAGTGTCTCATTGCTACCCGAAAAAACCCCTAGACTTCGGAATAGGTTAAACGAGCCACCCTTCGTTGGCGGAGGAACAGCTAATTGTAGCGCATGCGGGGCGTCAATCAACTATCATACTTGGAGAGAGTTGAAGTACAAGATCGTGTTGGAGATGGATGATAGGGCCCTGGGGGACACCGTCGTCGAGACTGGACTTTCCGAGTGGCCCGAGGCACTGGCATGCTGGCAGGCCAAATGCGCCTGCTCACGGTTCCTTTACGACAAAGAACAAACACTCCGCGTTATCCGGGACTGCGTTGACAAACTTCCCAAGACTATCTAGGTTCGCCCCGCCTCACGTAAGTAACATGGATTTGCTCAACAAGTCAATAACCTTTGCTTTTCTAGGCTATTTATTGAATTGACTCCCAACGTGTAGATTATATGTAAGTAATACTTCAAGTGCAAGAAAACATGCAAGAAAAGGAACAAGCCGAGATGGTTTTTTGTCTCATAGCCGAATCGAATGCAACTCGATGTCAAGAATGGGATGATGTTCTTTCCGCCGTTTTTTCTGATGAGGCGATGGGACGTAGAATCTCTATGGAGTGACGATGCAGGAATGCCTCTTATTCCCAAAATGGGCAATCGACCGAGGCCATACTTTGTGTTCAGTTCTCCTTCAACTTGATCTCCGCACATGGCAAGCCTCGTTTCACGGACCCGGACATGCCAGGACATGCCGTTGGTATCCACGGGAAGATGCTATGAATAACTTCACCAAGCGGATGGGACCTCATCATGCAACCTTCTATAATTTCAGTCTTTGATTTTGAACAAGCTCGCCGGTCGACCCCATTTAGGCCCCTTGTTCCTCTGGTTCCTATTTAGCTCTCCGTTAGCATGCAGCCAGGATTATAGCTCTCTTCCCTCCATTGCTTGCGTCTACACCCCGTCTGACCTGTAAGGTCGCTCTAAACAGGTTTTATGCGATCGAAGACGATCATCTCATTGGTGCTGGCATGCAGTGAGTTATGAAAAATTGAATGCTTCAGTCTACCTCTGACGGATCTACCTATACTCAGTGCTCATCCTTGTCTCCGCGGCGCCTCTGCCAGTCGATCTGCCAGAGGTGAGAAACCCTGTGAGGATTCTTCCAGTGTCTACTGACATATCCTGTCTCATGATGCTCTAGCAGCTTGATGAATATCTCGAATCTTCTGACAACAGAGCCCGAGCTTGTATGCGGTACGGATGTTTTTAAAGTGCTCGATGGCAAGCATCATTTGTTCCTTTAGCCATGAAGGGAAATTGTTACGCTATCCAGTTCCTCAGGCGCTTCGAGCCTTCCGCTTCTCACACAGGTCGTCTGTTGATCATTATTTGAACATTGAATGCACCCTTGTATTCGTCCCCTCACTTTCATTGGAACTGTGTCTCTGTATCTCTAGCACCTAGAATGTATTTGATCATACGTTATAAACTCAGACTTAATTCACAAGTCCTGATCTGTATTGTTCCTTGTTTTTAGTAGTTATTGTAGTGTTGAATAAATTGGACGCGTCCTGCTTTATACGGCAACAAGTACACCCTTTTCAATTCTGTGCAAGGGGAGACTTCCAATGCTCCTATCTTTCCATTGTCAAGTTCTCAGCGCCGCAGCGGCGCACACGACCTCAGTCACGTGGTGAAATCCCATGACAGTATAACCCTGACCTGTAGTTTCTGAATCTTCGAGGCGTGTAGAAGGGGACGTTGATTTCTTGATTTCTTGGAAATAATGCCTGCGAGTCGCACGAAACCCGCACACCCGCACAATCGGCGGACTGTCCGGCGACCGTCAGGCGGAACCAACAAGCCACCACGCATCTCAAACGATATTATCATTATCTCTTCAGACGATGAAGAACTCCCGAAAGCGATACCTCTCAAGGCCAAGATCCCGCTTACTGCACGGAGGCCTCATCCTGTTACTCCATCTCAAGATGTGGTCGAGCTTCATTCTGACGACTCTGTGCCACCGAACAACCACCCGGATCCAGCAGATGACATGCAGCGTCGACTCCAGCAGCTTCAGCAGGTTTTTTCTTCTCCTTTAGTTTCCCTGGAATTCATGAGAAATTCACCTCTATTTGACAGGAGAATGATAGGTTGAAATGCAGCAGAGCTAGCATGGAGAAGGAGCTCCGGGAACTAAAGCTGGCTGCCGAAGCACGCAGCCAGACAAAGTCTCTCGTACGTTTTCATCTTTCTGTGACTTGATCACTTTCTCTGACCCCTCAATGTCAGGAGCCCTCGCAACTAGAGGATTGTGTTTCTTGTGAAATATGCACAATGAAGATGTGGTCGCCCTATATGTAGGTTTCTCCTTCAACGCATGCATTCCTCAGGCTCACATTTCTTCCAGCCTTCCCGACTGCGGCCATACTTTTTGTGAGGGCTGCCTCAAGGATTGGTTCGCTACAATTCTAGCCCAGCACATGACCACACACCCGCAATATAACCCCAACGCACCCATGCAGATACCCCTCTTTTTTTACGAAGGCTTACGCCATTTACATATGACTCGAGAGCAAATGAACGATCTCGCTGCGGCATTTCCGCAACCGATCCCTCAGCCGTCGTACACCTGTCCTACCTGTCGAGCTGCCGTCAAGAACCCTCCTGTGGAATCGTTTGCCATCAAGGCGTTAGTCCGCATTGTTGCCGAAGCGGAGGGGGAAAGGAGCCCCAGTAAAGCGAGGGGAAGCACCAGAAGAGTAACTGCTACGCGCCAATCAGGGCGTTGGGATGGATTTTTCAAATGATGAACCGCACAGGTGTCTTTCTGCAGCCCACATATGACATACCTGTATATGTACATTCAATTGTTCCCATTCGATACTTGCACTGCGCATCGAGCGTGAACCATCCCACGATTTTCTATGATACAGTACACACATAATTCCCTAGCAATACACTACTATAAATTACATCCTCGGCCTAATTCTTCAGCAGGACTTGTACCTTGCTATGAATCAATTTACCGAGCGTCCTTACAACCGCCGTTTCGCAGATGACACCAATGTCAACGGGGACCATTGTACGGGGGGCGAACATGCCTCCTGAGGTGCCTTGCCGCACGACTCCAAGAAGCGCGTCCCGAAAGTGGGGAATAGCTTGTAGGCCCGTCGACGAAGTCTCGTCACCTGGACAGTCCTGCGATGATAGCGTCGATCTATGCAAACACTGCGAGCCATCGAGGATTGCGATGCGCCGACCGTCATTAACCGAAAATCTAGTGCATGTCTATAGACTGGGTCAGAGCTGACGTTGTAGGAGGATGCGAAGGGAATCGGACCTGAGGTCACCATACAGGAGCCTGTACCATCCAGCTGATTTGGCGAAGATATCTACAGGCTCTTCTTGTTCGCTCTCACGACGGATTTCTTCTAGTAAAACTGCGATTGGTAAAGTGTCTCGTAATATAGTGACTAGACGATGTAAGGATGGCGCTAGGCGTCCGTGGCCATGCTGAAGAATGTTCCGAAGGAATGGCTCCGCATCATCGTGTGGATTGAAACCATCCTGGTCCATGTCGTGATCCATGTGATCCACGGACGGAGGAGGACGGTGGCGAGAGAAACGCAGATCGAAGTTTCCCCGCTGATCCTCGCAAGAGATTGATACGGTGTAATCCTACACAAAAAAGTGATGTTAGACGAAACCAACACTGAAAAAGTGACCAACGTCTGCGTATGCAAATTCCACCGTTTGGAGATCAAAGGAGAGTAGTCGGACATCAAGCAAGTGCCTCTGCTTAGACATTTGAGCGACTAACATTCATCATCAATATGCAACCTGAACATCACTCAGAGAGAGCATACCTTCTCGAGCAATTACCACCATCTTTGAAACACGAGCCCATTCTTCCAGGAATTCAGTTACACATTTACTTGGGTCTTCAGACAGGAAGGACACAACGGCTTCCGTCGTGTCGTAAATGATCCGTTTGGATGGACGTATGACCGTACTACCAGCCGTCTTTCCCATCGGCTGCTGAACGTATTTGAGCTTCACACAAGTCACGACCTGTATGAGACCCGTTAGAAATCAACCGTGTAGTGAGGGGCAGCACAAACCTGGGCCTTCTTCTCCGACCACCAGTTCAAGGGTATCACGCGGATGTTGGGCATTGCTGCCTCCGCAGCTGGTGCGCTAGACAATATATCTTTTGACAAGACACATAGCCCAGGTACGGACCGCGCCAGTGATGACTGTATGTGCATTAACTCGGGGGTGAGAGGCGTGTTCTTGGCGGGATTAACATGGGTGTATTGGATTCCCCGTATCTTGAATTGTCGCTCAATGTTGAGGTATGCGACACGTGCGCTGAAAATCTCTGAAATCAGCAACAATATGAGCGTAAGAGAAGAGCATATACCAGCAATAACTATACAACTCGCGCAGGACAGGAGTTTGTAGGTCGAAACTTTCCGCAGAGTGAGCCGTGTGAAAAACAAGAAAAGATGGACACTCACCCAGTCTGAAGGACATTTGCACTGGGCGTGTCAGTATGCCCTTCTCCACTCCTCTTTCGCTTCATCCCAGCTCGAGGTTCGGCCTGGTCGGATTGGGCGTTGATGATGATTTCATCTCCGTGAATGCGCGAAAAGTCGAGCCAGGCAATATCTTCCATAATCAGATTGAGGTAAATCGAGTCTGTTACCTCCTTGGTGTTGATAAGGGCGTAACGGAATTCGTCGTCGGTGATCACGATGACGAGATAGTGGTTGGGAAAGTTCTGTAATTGAATATATAAAAAACCCCGAGCCGCGGGGCCGAGCTTCATCATTTCTAGCAACAGTTGAAAAGCAGACTAGTGATACGAGTATAGCAGGAACCCACCTTCTTTTAAAAAGTTGCGATGACGATAGCTTTGGAGTCCTAGATATTTAGCCTTCTGTTCCACAAGGTCCGTTATAGTCTGGTGATGTGTAAGCGAGCCTCTACATAAACGAGAATCGCAGAAGTGCCCACATGTAGTCTTAGCCGTACAAGAGCTTCCAACAAGAGGACAGGGTTATCGTTGAGTCTGTCCGAAATCGTCGTGAACCGTGGGGCTCTGCCTGCTGCCGCCAGGTCGCCAGTGTCTCTGAGATTTAAGCGTCCGGTTCGTGCATCAAGGGTGATAATGACCACCTCGTCCGCGCAAAGACGAACACGCAGAGCACATGTACCTGCTATCACAGGTGTGAGCTGCAGTAGGCAGTCCCGAGGTAACGCCACATACCATCTTGCTCCAAAGTCACTGCTCCTGGAGGTGAGAAAACCGTCCGAGTTGGACCCCGTTGCAGCTGGAGTTGAAACATATAGAGAATAGCCCTCGCATGTTTTTCGAGAATCTTGTGCAGTAAGTCCTCGACATTGAGATCATCGGCATTCTAGGAGGACGGTAAGGGTGGCGTAGAAACTTGAATATATTACGAACCACAGCGAGCACGTTCTCAGGTAGGTTGGAGTCCTCGGGAGGGATAGTTACGCCCAATGCGCCTTTAGCAGGCTCCCATTGAACATCAAATTTCAGCCCCTCAACTTCGTCCGAAGGTTTCATTCCACCAAGCTTAGACTTTTGCTGCAGTTCCGCGAGGACGCGAGACTTAGGGTCTCGCATTGGTCCACCCCCGGAATGAATCGATTCGACAATTGCGATAGTAACTGTCCCACCAAGGAGTGCTATCTTCGGCCGCGGTCGGCCAGGAATGGTTGGCGGAGAGGAACGGCTTCACGGAACGTGTCAATAGTCAGGCACACAAAGAAAGGAGTGGACACCTACATCCAATACGAGATCGTTAGTTTCTTCCGATCGGGAGTCATTTGGACGTTGAGGTAGTCGGCCCAACCTAGTGCCCTCATCCTTTCGGCCTATTCCCAGTTAGACCATTCAGTAGACAAGATAAACTAGAACTCACCTGGTACCAGAGAATCTCAAGCTGATAAGACAGAGACATTATTTCTGCAAGGATTGTTAGAACATGGCGAATTTCTACTGGATTTCACGTACGAAGAAAATTGAACACCCTGACAAGGGGTGTATCAACGACACCTGCGGCAAGTTGAGGTCTTGGGGGAAGCTCAACTCCGGGAGGCAAGGGTTCGTGCTCAGGAATAGGTAGATAGAATGCAAGGCGTGCATCAGCTTCATCTGCAATGTGGCGTTTCAAAGGGCCTGTCGGTGTCCTGGGAAACTCTAGAAAAGGTTGAGATATAAAGACTCGTCTGCCATAATATATATGAAAAATCACCTTGGGTTGATGTCATGTCTCCCCCAACGTTGATGAGAAAGGTAACGTGTACGAAAAACCAGCCGTCGTCCTTCTCCGCGCCTCGGAGACATAATGACATCTCAAAGAGCCTCGGGACAACGAAATAAATGCGCCCATCAGCTTTTGGTATGGTGAGCTCTACGTAAAATAATATAGGTAATAGGTGACGTCGTACCGATCCGATATCTCGACATTTCCACTGGGACCACTTCTGTTAGTCGAATACGGAAACGAATGGCATCTTCCATGTCGGTCAGAGTCTTGATTATCTGCTCGTCAGTTAAAGGGCTAGGAGGGATTATCATTTTCTGTGTAAGTGGGTATAAGTAAAAATCCATCTATCCGCGCAGATGGGTGAAGACCTTGATGGCAGTTGGGAGTCTGCGGTAAGTCCCCGTGGTGAGTACGTCCAAAGACGTTAGCAGGTCGTGGTTTCGCAAGCTGGTGGTTAGATTGATGAATAAATAAGTTCGAACGCGTACAATCACTCAAACATACCGAGCTGAATCCAAGCTCTCCTTTGCGTAGTTTAACCCCACTATGACATCTTCAAACTGGCGATTCTGGTTCATGAGAAAGGCCGTAATATTCTAAAAGAGATGAGGGGATTGAAATCTTTAGCAAGCAACCATAACGGAAATGAACTTACCATGCACTTCTGGACAGTGTCCGCATCGCGGGCCCATTTAGCAACGGCGTAGAGCTTTACTATTTGCTTCTTTACTCGAACCGCCCATTCTGCCAGCGTACGTTTCCTGGCCACGTCAGACATGTTCGGGAGGCTTGTTTGGGATGAAGCTATAAGAGAAGGAAGGACACATTGTAGCGGTTAAGGATGCGCACGTTTCTGCCATTTCCGATAGTTCTGCATAGCTAGCTTGCATAACTCGTGAAAGGAGGTCTCCAAGAGGAATTTGACCATCATAAACAAAGGGAAGCTCGCGTTCCAATACATCGAGAGGAGGCTGAGCTGACAATCCGTTGGGCGTAACGCCATTTACAGCAGGGTCATGATGTGGACGATTGAAGTCGACTGCCATAGAATCAGTCATAAAGTCAACCGAGAGCTTGGGAAAGCTAGGCCGATATCATGAAGTAAGTGGACAATAATGATGGGCGTCGGAGGAGAAATTTACATGCGCCTGGATGCCACATGGCTGTACCTTCTTGTTTGATTTCGATCGGCCACGACTAACGGCCCATGCTTGGAAGACTGGATGGATTATTTACGAAACTTGGGTTCCGCTGCAGTTTCCTCGCTTGTTCAGAAATCTGGTCTCAACTTGCCCTTCACTCTTGGCCCAAAAGTTGCGTCGCTTGATGGAATTTGTACTCTCTACGACGGCACTAAGAAGGTATCAACCTTTCCATCTAAAAGCTTATATTCATCTTAACCGGTTATTCAGGACGATGGTTCTGATGTCTCCATATTTGAGTATGATTACTCTCAGAACAGAAATTACGCGCCTCTTGCAAAGAACGCGCTCCGTAAATTACGCACAACTCGCCATCCCGACGTCCTCAAGTTTATTGATGCCGTCGAGTCTGATACTTCAATCCATATAGTCACTGAACGGGTCCGACCCTTGCAAGCTGCATTAGATAGATGGTCCACAAAAGCTGCTCAGGAGAAGGAGGATTGGTTGCTTTGGGGTCTCCATCGCATATCGGTCCGTTTTCATCCTTCCCGTTGGCTTTGCTATTAAACTTCATTTTACCAGGTAGCTCTGGCATTTGTGAACGAATCTTGCGCTTCTACTCATGGCAATGTACGCATCAATTCCATCTTTCTATCGCCCTCGGGCGAGTGGAAACTGGGTGGGTTTGAAGTTCTCAGTAATCCGTCCGACTCCGCTGCTGTATTATACGTACGAATCTATCCGTTTCTTCCCTATTACTCAACTCAATCAATAAGCTATCTGTAGACTATGGGAGGCCTAGTACCTGATGCCATTTCCTGGGCTGCTCCAGAAATCAAGAAGGGTGGATGGTCGGCGTCGAAAGAGTAATTATTTCTGCCTTAGTACCATCTCTCCTCTCTTATTTTTGCGCTCAGTGGGCCTGCAGCAGCACCGGATGCGTATGCCCTCGGTCTTCTCCTGAACGCAACATTCAATCCTTCACACCACCCACCTCCCACCTCAACGCCGCCTCATCCCCCACCCGCTGCCTCTTCCCGGGGAGCTATCCCAACTGCAATTTTTCCCCTCTTCAAGAAGCTGCTAAACCCTAACCCCAAGAGCCGATTAACTGCGAAGGGATTTCTGGAGGTCGGAATGGCTGAGGCCGGCTTTTTTGCCAGCAATAGTCTCGTGAAAGTCTGCCTAGGACTTGACAACTTCTCCGTTAACAGTGAGGCGGATAAGGTTTCCCTTCTCCGGCAAGTTTTGTCGCATCGTACTGTCTAGTAATCACATAACGGGCTTGCAACAGGACACTGAGCGATTCTGTGGGTTCGTTCCCCCCCGAATTTGCTGCTCACCGGATCCTTCCATCTCTAGCATCTGCATTGGAATTTGGGGGGGCCTCCGCGGCTGTTATCCTACCACTTATCCTGCAGTTCGGAAAGAACGTGCCAGTAGATGATTACTCCAACGCCGTCGTCGCCCCTCTTGTCAAGCTGTTTACAAGTCCCGACAGAGGTACTAGAATGGCTCTACTAGATCACCTACCAGAGTATGCCGACAAGCTTGACAAGAAGACTGTAGATACTAACATCTATCCTAATCTGGTGCGTAGTTCCACGCTTGGTCTCCATAAATTTCCTAACAATGGGTTCTAGCAAACGGGCTTCTCAGATACGGTTGCTTTAATTCGAGAGGCTACCGTGAAATCTATAATCCTATTATCACCCAAAGCAAGATTCAGTTATTTTCTCCCTGTAACATACTGTATTGACTACTAACGTCAGCTCAGTGATCGCGTTCTTAATAACGATCTGCTCAAACATCTTGCCAGAATGCAACAAGACCCAGAAGCTTCCATACGAACCAATGCCTGCATTCTCATCGGTCGCTTAGGACCCTCACTAGGTTATAACACAAAGCGCAAAGTTCTTGTACCTGCTTTCTCTAGGGCGCTCAAAGACACATTTGTCCATGCACGTGTGGCTGGCCTCATGGCATTTATAGCTACTATTGACTGCTTCGAGACGGAAGAGCTTGCTGCAAAGGTGATACCGAGTATATCCCCTTCGCTTGTTGACAAAGAAAAGTGCGTTTCTGAATCACTGGCTAGTGCTATTTTCTAACCGCGTGGGTCTTGTAGAGTGGTTAGAGACCAAGCTTTTAAGGCGATTGAACTTTTTGTGAAGAAGTTAGAGACGCAAGTGGCTTCCATGGTTTGTCGCGTTTTCCAAGCCGGCAGTTCTATCTATACAGTCTTTTTGACAGCCTCACACCGTCCTGCCCCATGCAAATGAAGCTCCGGCGCCTGAACCAGCCAAGCCGGCAAATTCTGCCGCAGGAGCTGCTGGCGCGTTCGCGGGCTGGGCAATCTCTTCTATAGGAAAAAGGGTGCGGCATTCTTCTCGAAACTGACGGCAGACCGTATGTGCTTATTCCTGTGATCAATAGCTGGCGGCTTCAGACATGCAAAGTACTATGAACGCTGCACCAGGCTCTGCTATCGATCGACCTACCTCTGCACCTCCTCCGGATTCACGCATCGGGAACCTCAACCTCAAGCCAAGTCCGTTGATCACTTCAATATCCGCAGCAAACTCTACAGTCACTTCTCCTGCATTCCCAAGCCACGAGGGCCCTATGTCGAGATCGAAGGGTCTGCAGCTAGGTGCTAGCAAGGTGCCCGCAAGCATCGTGGCAGATGAATGGGCCGAAGAAGCCGCTACTGAGGCTGGCCAGGAGAACAGCCCATGGGGAGCTGACGATCTAATGGATGTAAATGCTGATCAGGATGACTGGAGTAGGTGTCCTGCTTGCATCTATGCACAAACGAATCCCCATCATCTTACTTGTTTTCATAGGTGCATTTGAGACGGCTCCAGCCGAACCACCCAAACCGGTGTCTGTGACGACACATCTAGTAGGATCTCACAATGGAAACCCCATCGGTGCGCGTCTGTTGTTCTTCGCCTTTCGTTTTGCCCTCTGTTTATCTCAAGAATTTGTTTCCGCGTAGCCCCTATTCCGACCCGCTTATTTGCTCATGTGCAGCTTTCGAAGCCCACAACGACATCCCCGCCCAGTCGTATCGCTTCGCTATCGCCAGCAGATGACTGGGGTTCTGCAGATGGGTGGGAAGAGCCAGCTGCTAGAAAGCCATCTCACAGTCCTGCCCCTGCCTCCTCCATGACAAAAGAAGAGAAGGCTGCGGAAATGGCTAGACGGAAAGAGGAGCGGAAACAGGTTAGTCGATCGGATCTTCCGCTTGTCTCGCAGCAAAGATCTTCAACTTTTTCTGCAGCGCATCGCTTTATTGAAAGAACAGAAGAAGAATGCTACAGCCAAACCATAGCAATCTGCTGAGTAGTCTTCCGCATCTTTCAGACATGCCCGTCGTCCTCGTCCTCGTCGTTGTTATGTGTACCTATATGTGTATGTAGCTTCTTTGGATACCCTGTAGACCCTGTTGCGAGCACTAGCACTTTCAACGGCTGTCCACTGCGCCCACTGCTCAGGGGAGGTGGCCGTATTTTGGAGCCCGGCCGAGAACGCAAAACCGGGCAGTGATCACCGGGGCCGGAGTAAATGATCGGTTTGATAGCGATGAGGCTCCATTTAGGTCTCGATCTCCGCACGATCTCCCGGCTTAGTTGACATGTGGACGTGTATGTTGAAAACATCGTTAAAATTACACCGTTCGCTGGCCTCCTCCTTTTCCTTCTCCACCGTCAATACTCAATCTCTACAATGATCACCGGAAGCAGTTCACAAATTCCTGCAGGCCAGGAAAATAATGCAATCAATGATACCCTGCAGTACATTGTCTCCATGCTTCAGCAGACGGTGAGCTACCGTTTGCTGGGAGAAGTTGCATATCTCATGGACACCTTTTTAGCAAATTGATTTGGCAGACGTCAAACATGAATGTGCTGAGCTCAGGCATTCAAACGCAAATCTTGAGCGACAACTTCGTGACAACAGTAGTGTAAGTGTCGGCACTTCTCCTAAGTCAGTTCTGTGAAATCTGGCGATTATTTCTGTTTCTGTAGCACACTCATCGGTCGAGTACTCCCGGGTTCATGACCCCCGCCGCCCCGTCCAGTCCCCAGCTTCGTGCAAGGTCACCTTTCTTGACGCCGACGATCGCTGCACACGTTCCTGCTATCACGAGCTCCCTCCATCCTTCTAGCGCACATCATCCTTCACCGTTGGGAGACAATAACCTTCTGTCGTATCCTTTCGGAACGACCCGAGACATCCCAGGGTTCTACGTTGTCATTCCCGCCGGAGGTGCTGGCACTCGTTTGTGGCCTCTTTCGCGTGAAGATCACCCCAAGTTCCTCCTTGACCTCACTCTCAAGGGTCGCTCTCTCATTCAGGCTACATGGGACCGTCTCCTCCCAGTATCCTCTGCCGCACGTACCACCGTCGTCGCAGGCCCTGGGCACATCAAGTCCATCCGCGAACAACTCCCAGATCTCCTTCCCGAGAACCTCTTTTGCGAACCTGGTCCCAAAGATTCCATGGCTGCCATCGGTCTCGCCGCAGCCGTTCTCGCTCGCCGAGATCCTGAAGCCGTGATCGGTTCCTTCGCCGCGGACCATATGATTTCCGGTGATGAGGCGTTCCTCTCTGCTGTCGCAGAAGCCGTCGAAGTTGCGCGTCACAACTATCTTGTCACCATCGGTATTGCGCCCTCACATCCATCCACCGGTTTCGGTTATATCCGATTGGGCGACAAACTTGGTATGAAGGAGGCACCTAATGCCCGTAGAGTGGAGAGTTTCAAGGAGAAGCCTGACGCTCGGACAGCGGCTGCCTACATCGCTACCGGTAAATACCGATGGAACGCGGGAATGTTTGTCACGAAAGCGACATTCCTGTTGGAGCTTCTCAGGGAGTTCAAGCCCGCATTGCATGACGGTCTGACAAAGATCGCAGAGGTATGGGACAATGAAGTTGAGAGACAAAAAATGCTCGTGGATCTGTGGCCTGCCTTGGAAAAGATCCCGATCGACAACGCCGTTGCTGAGCCCGCTGCAGAGAAGAATCGTGTTGTCGTCGTACCTGCAACCTTTGGTAAGTTTTTGGGCTTCAGTACGATCCGCCATTATTGATAATTGTCCCGCAGGCTGGGACGATGTTGGAGATTTCTCATCATTGGCAGACCTTCTTCCCGCGGAGGCTAACCAGCCCCGCATCCTCGGAGATGCCAGTCTTGGTGTGTAGTTTTATCATTCCTCCATCGTAGAACTCACACCGCCTCCTTCAGTCCTCACGGAGCAAGTCGCGGGAGGTATCGTTGTTCCTGGGTCAGGTCGCTTGATTTCATGCCTCGGCGTGGATGATCTTGTCATCGTCGACATGCCCGACACCCTTCTCGTTACAACCCGTGCACGATCTCAGGAAGTCAAGCGCATGGTCAAGAAGGCTCGTGATTCAGGGTGGAAGCATTTACTATGATTAGATGGAAGAAAACGATGGACCTTTCTAGTGTGGCTTGGACTCATAAAATTACTGGCATAATTCACTTTTCTTACCATTGGGCATTTTGGACAACCATACTATATACCCTAATATTGACGTATCCGTGTACCAGAGCGATGTCGTGTTCCTGGGCCAATAAGCTGGTCCTCCATAAAGCCTTAAGATAAAATACTACAAACAAAAGAATAGATAGTACAACGTTACATGATCACGGTTCAGCCCTGCTCTGCAAACTCTCGCAG
>RZIO01000001.1:1504934-1522491 GCA_004338095.1 Gloeostereum incarnatum | reverse complement strand
CCGGGAGTCGTACTGTGCGAGGATCTTCTGGAATTTCTGGAAATCCCCGATCAGCGTGCTGTTTTCGTGTTCCAGCTTAGCTAGAGGCGCCTAGATGCAAAACAAAAATATGAGAGGGACCGTGGTCAATAGCGACAGGTAGCGCACCGCTGAGGCCTTCAGCTTCTCAAATTCAACCCTAGCTTTCCCAAGTTCTTCGGCTTTTACTTCCAACTCAACTTGAACACGCTCATCCTTCCTGGCTGATAAATGTTAGTCAGATAATATGTGTAAAAGATAGGAAGCGGTGCACCATAGCGATCCTCGAAGGCCTGCTGTACTCCAGTGTTGTCATGGTCATCTAACCAACATGCGTAATATTGCTCTGTGTATTCAAACGCTAACAGTCGATGGTCCTTCTCGTCCTCAAATTCTTCTGGGACGTCGGAGACCTGTCTGAGAGTTGGATGTCCGCTGGCCAAGAACTCGGCTCTCATCTGAAGAAGTCTCAGCGAAGCCATCGAGTAGGGTTGATACGAGACAGACCTTTGACAACTCCACGAGCCAATGTAACACTCCCAACAGCTGGGGCCATGCATGCATACTAGCTGGGGTGACCACCCATTTGGCGTCGATGTGAGAGAGGTAAGGATAACGTACACTTTTCAGTGCGGGAAGAAAGTCATTCTCAAATTTGTCTTCTTCTTTCATAGGGAAAGATGGCTCAAGACCCCAAATAAGCCAGTTGAATATCATTCGATAGTCCTTGGCCTGGATTTTGGCTATCGTGGCCATTGAGATTTCGAGACCTGCACTGTTCATGTAGGCGACAAGCTCCTGGCGCATCTTGGCCTGATAAGCTTTGTCCCGCAGCGGTCGAGGATCTTTGGATGATTGACTAGAAGACGGCTGTGATGATGATGAGGGAACAGCACCGGGCCAGAGAGAGCCACGTCGTGCTGCATTACTGCTAGTAGAATTGTGAGTACATAGGACATTGTGAAAGAGAAGGATGTTCACGGTGTTCGTCCGCCCAGACCAAACGTCGGTTTACTCGCACTCTGTAACAAGGGATTCGAGTTTTGTGAGCGGAACAAGGACTGCCGGGGGTTGGACGGTGGGGCGTTAAAGACGATGGGTGGGCCGGGTACACGTCCGGCAGTGCCGGCCATACTCCGTCGGGCATTGACTGGTTTCTTTGCGGTCGTCGGCATTGGAATACCGGAGCGACCATTGCTTTGGGGATCGGCAGACGGCGCCAATGTCGAACGCCGTAGCAGTGAATCCATCGGTAACAGTCGCGGTGGTTCAAATTCAACAAGACATAAGTCATGTGATGTGACAGATCGTGCATCGGATCCGCGTTCAGCACAGCCCCTGCCACTTGCTTCCATCCCCCATGGCTTCGAAGCAGCTTTTTGGAGGTGCTATTACTGCCGTAGCTCCCACTGGTCTCATAGACGCATCGTATGTTTCCAGTACACTACTTCCGTCCAACTCCAGACAGGTAAACCGTCCTCAGAGATCTGCGCCAAATCCCAGACACTCAAGAAGTCTTTCTCTATCCGGACTCTGGCATCAACATCATTGTCGAGATTCTTCAACGCGTCGACCGTTCCCAATCCAAAGATGCAATCAAGTTGCGACTTGTTCTTACCCAATACATCATCCTTTTCTTTACCTCTTGCTATCCAGGTTCCATTTTGACGCACTAGCCCATGATAACACTGCTAGTCTGGCAGAGATTGAATCGATCGGGGCTCGTGAAAACACTAGAGGTGATAACACTCCCTCACCCATCGCTCTGTCTGGCCGCCAGATTGTTCCCAAATTTGGCAAAGAAGCCCACCGCGTCCAAATTCTTATGGCGCTGTTTCGTGTCGAGGACAAAGCCGTCGACGTTGTCGTCACTTTTAACATCCCGATGGAGTCTGACGATGGGGGCGCCGTTGACGACGACGGCTGGAGAAAAGCTAGGGATGAGTTTGACCGGTTCACCGAGACTTTCCGAATCGTCGATTTCAGCCTCTTTGCTTGATCAAGTGGATGGATAACACAATGTATTTTTAGTGCAGCAGTGCGCTTAGTACTCCTGTAAAGCCAATTTTAACCGGATGTGTGTTTTTTCCAATGTGCTGCACACTGTGCTCGATTCTAATGCAAGAGGGAGGTATATATTATAAGAAGCGAAGTAAGCACCTGCCTACGAACGGACAAAGTGTACTATGAGTAGGCGTGATCGTGATCATTCAAAAATATCATTAGAATCTATGTGCGATGGGAGACTCGTGAAGACGATCGTGCAGTTCCCCAACCACCCTGAGATGGGTGAGGAGACCCTACCGTAGACGGAGGTAGTGGAACTCCTGCCCCAGTGATTCTAGACGTGGCAGCGCTGTACACCGAACCAGAGCGACCGGGGCGGGGGGAGCCTACCGAAGATGGAGGCAACGGAACTCCCGCTCCAGTGACTCTAGAGGTAGCACTGTAAGCAGAGTCGTTGCGAGCATGTCCCTGTTTAGGAGATCCCACCGTCGATGGTGGTAAAGGAACTCCCGCACCAGTAGCCGTACTATACACAGAGTCCACGCGCCGAAGATTCCGCATTGGCGGTGTGGTCAGTGTATCAGCGCTGCTCTGCGTCCGTCGATCAGAAGAATCGTCGTCAGACTCTGGGTCAGGATCTCCTATCATTCGAGGCGGAATTACTGGAGGTCCTTGATTGGCATCCTCAGGCGCGAACGAATAGGCACCCGGGAGACCTGAGCCCGGAAGTGGAGCACTGGACCCGGCATTGGGAGTGAACCCGGTAGCTACGAAGAAAGGAGGGAGGTCACTACTGGAGAGAGGGATTGGGGCAGAGGACGAAGCTGGCTGGACATTGGTAGCAGGAAGAGGAGCGACACGGAGTGCGTCTGCCGGGCTGAGACGATCTCGGTCTCTGAACGGGGACATCTCCGCGGTAGATGGCATGGGATCTCTTGGACTGTTGCTATTGGATGTTGGTAGAGACTAGAAAGAAGGATTCATTCAGCTTCTGTTGCATACATCACTGAATAGAGCTTACAGCAGGCAAGATGGATATTCTGATCTCACCATCATCACCACTAGAGTCGCGCATACTCGAAGGTGTCGGTACGTCTGGCGAGGTGGTATTCGATGATGCGTGATTCCCGTTCTAATGGAGACGGTTGATAAATTAAGATATACCACTGACAAAGGAGCACTTACAATGACGATCGCAGGTCGTGGACTGGCATTCGCCTCAAAGGGGCTTCCTACCTCAGGTATTGCTGACATTCTACCTCTGTTCTGGCTGTCGTCTGGATGATTGAGAAGCTCGAACTGAGATATAGTAGACGCTGGCGAAGGTGCACGTTGTGATCTTCGATCATCGCGGGTGTTTGAGGATCGAACAGATCGTGGGGAGGCAGTCATGTAGCGCGGTGCCACAGGAATAGGTCGGCTATTCTCCTGTGGAAGGCTGGGAGAATATGATTGTTCCGGTGTCGGAGGGGGTCTTTCAAGTTCGTGGGGAGGCGGAATGGGAATGAACGAGTCCGGCCCTGCCTCGGGGATGTAGTTAAGTGGGGGTATATGAACAGGTGCATGGGGCGTAGAGTTAGGAAAATTGTAGACAGGGATGGGGTGTATTGAATCTCTTTGTCTTGGTGTCTGTGTCTGGGTAGGTGGCACTGGACGCACTGGGGGGGATGACGGCCGAGTGGACGGTCTCGTATCGCCTTGTATGTTGTTTCCATGAATGGTCCGTATCTCTTCTTCGTCTTCGTCCTCCTCGGACAAGTCATCTGGGCTCCACCCCGAAGGATACTCAGAACCAAGAGGATAGGTCTCAGGAATGGGCTGGCCAGAGACGAAGTATCTTCCTCGCTCTAAGCCTTCCTCGAAACCCATGCGCCTGCCTTCTTCTTTAGCGATGTGTATCATCCTCTCGTCCTTGAGCTTGCGTGCCATGCTCCTCGCCTTCGCAGAGCTCCGCTCCGCCTGACGCCGTTGCTCCTCCAGGACCTTCACGACATCCTGGGCCTTATAAACTTCCTGCTGTGTGGCGTCCAACTGTATCTTGTATAAGCTGTGCCGAACCTCGTGAATATGCAATAGCAGCAAGCCATAATGATACTCTCACTTCAATTCCTGCCTCAACGCGGCCGCATCTTGTTGGGCTACCAGCTTCTCGTGGTTAATGTCCGTCAAACGCTGGACTACTTCAAGAAGCTGCTTCTCTGCGTCTTCAGCTCGCTTCCTCTCTAGCTTATGAAGTTCAATCATCTTCTGTAACTGATATCGTAAATCGTGAGGTTCGTGCTGGTCGAGATCGATAGTAGAGCTAGAAATGTCATGACTAGAAGCAGAAACGCGTCTCCGGGTGCTACTGCCACTGCTATGTTTAGATCTGGATGAGCGAGAGTCAACGGAGGAGCCGGTACTTCGTCTGTTATCCTTGCTGCGGCGTTGTGGGGGAGTTGGTAGAGGGCCTGCCTCGGCTCCACCTTCAATGACACTGGCGATCATAGAATTATTAAGAAGAAATAAGACTAGAAGCGAGTTGAGTTATAGGGATCCCGGGTGTTGCCTCACATGTGATTTGCACACCTGTTACTTTACGCGAAACACCTGGCTGTGTATGTAGTCCACCGACTCGAGGCTGGTGGGCGCGCGCAAGGAACACCCGACGCGACCACGTGGCGCGACGGCGTCTACTTATACAAAAAAGGAAGCTGGGATTTCGGTCGTTCTCTCATATGTATGTAGTAAAAAGCCATTATAGATCCTCATGCCAACCAGCGGTAAGCCTTCCTAAGCCACCTTTTTGACCGTTTGGCAGGCAGGTCCTCCTCCTCAAGCTCCTCTTCCGCGTATTCGTCTTTCTTCAAGTCTACGCTATTGGCATCGACAAGGTCAAGCATTCGCCTGTGCGTAGGACCAGCCGAATTGGATCCCTTGAGGATGATCCACACAAGGTACATGACGATCATGACTGGGATCTCTACATAAAACGAAACAAAATCCACTGCATGGAACACCGGAAATATCGAGGACCATCCTTGAACTGGGAGAGAAGGGGTATGTGTCAGTAAGAGCGCAATACATAACCAAAGGAAGAAAGTGTACCCAGAATTAACGCAGTAACCGAGAATATCTAGGGCGGAGTGTAAACACAGAAACCGATGGAAGACGGAGATAAGCGCACAACGAAGGGAGGACCCCAAGGCCACGTCCAGCTAGGGCGAAATTTGAGCTCATCCAGGGATCTTCCTTGCCTGATCCAAGCCGTCCTAAATCGCCAACTTGCAAGGCCAATAGACAACCAAGCAATCTTCCAACAGAACTTTAGGTTTTAGGAAAAGTCGATAAGGAAAGTAGATACCTGATTAGAAACTCCAACAATGTTTTGGAGCCATCCCCAGAGGGCTCCACTGCCTATGAAGCTAGATCCAAAGCACAAAGCACTAATGCTGCTGGTCAGGAGCAACGCGGGCAGAGGAACGCCAGCCGAGGTCGTCCAGGAGAAGATGGCAGGGGCTTGTTTAGAGCCAGACAGTGCTGAATCTATGTTAGCCGATGATTCCTGCTTAAGGCAATAACTACACGTACAGTACAGTACCCGCGTCCCCGCAAACAGCGCGTGATTTCCCGCAGATAGTACAGACGTCAAGATGACCGTATTCATGAAGGACGCAGCGACAGCTGAAGAGTGAGTTAGTTAAGCAGAACGGGAAAGCTTGTCCGCAACATACTTGATCCAGCTTCTTGGAACACGATCGTGAATGGAGAAGTGGTGGCGCTTCTATTTGAGAGATCGGGATAGTCATATGGGACTTCGCAACACGATGTCAGTCAGAGGAAGAGCACAGATTGAATCACCGGCCTCACCATCGAGACCAATCAAGAGAACACTAAGAATGTAGAAAAGTAATATCCTATTGTTGTTGCTTAGAGTCGTGTTGGTACATTCAGATGCAACGAGAGAGCTGACCTCCAGAACACAAACTTAACCACCCTCGGCATATTCTTCGAGGGGTTTTTCGTTTCTCCCGCCGTGATTCCCAGACTCTCGGTGCCGCCAACTGGAGCTCAGTCAGTACCTATGAAGCGGAAGACAACAAAACAATGGACTTACAGGCAAAGCTCGCCGTCACGAACACTCGAGCGAATCCACCAAACCCACCCACAAACGGTGCGCCTGGTATAGTCCAGTTTCGGCCACCGATGTATTCGCGGTCCTGGTTCACCCCAACGTTGACCAAGATACCAAGAATGATGAATATCACGATAGTGACAACCTTGAGGGATGATAACCAGTATTCTGCATATCACATAAGGGATCTGTCAATACGAGAGACCGAATTGAATATACCGAGCTCTCCATATGCTCTGACGTGTATGGCATTAATGCCGACGAGGAACACCCAAAAGATCAGGCTGATGAACCACGGATTCCAGGTTGTCCAAAACTGAAGGACGAGTTGAGCGGCAGTCAAGTCAGACGCCACTGATACGGCATCATTAAACCAGTAGTTCCAAGAAAGAGCGAATCCATAGCTCGGTGAGAAGAAGCGTGTTGCATAAGCGTTGAAGGAGCCAGCGACTGGATATTGGGTAGCCATCTCTCCGAGAAGGAGCAGAGTAACATACACTATGAAGCCGACTACGGAATAGCATATCAACATACTGGCTGGTCCTCCTTGAGCCAACGACCTTCCCGTTCCTGTGTTAGATGTAAACTTGTGAGGAATTTGGGAGCGGTATGGAAGATCGTACCGAGGAATAATCCCGTTCCAATAGTGCCGGCAATTGCAATCTGGAAAGAAATACATATGAGCGTATGTTTTTTCAAGATGAATAATTCCCACACCATCTGCACTTGTCGAGCAGAGAGACCTCTATGAAGAGCATGGTTTCGTGAGGGAACTGGGGGATCGGATCCACCGGGGGCATCGAGAGAGGACGAGGAGGGAGCTAAAGCAAGGTTCGTGACAGATCCATAGTTCAGATTGCGTTCAGGACGTTGAGCGAGCGCCTCTTCATCGATGGGCTCTTTAGTTTTCACCATGGGTACTAGCACCAGACTAGGAACTTTCGGACCATGGAGGCATTTTAACAGGAGTACTTATATAGCGCTTGTATGACGTGCTCGCAGCCCATCACCCCATGTGCCAGGCTCTGATCCCATCACAGAAGTTTCAATTGACTCATACTTAATCCTCCGCAGGCATAGGGATACGAATAATGTACACGCATTCTAGTAGTCTCGACGTTTTTGTTCTGAATCCCTCGAACGGTAACCATCACGCCGTCCATCTTTGCGACGGTCCGAATCGCGGTCACTGCTATAATGGTCCCGCTCGCGTCTAGATACCTCTCTTCGTCTGTCGTCCGAGTCGTGATGCCGTGAGGGTGACCGAGACTGCCCCCTGGAAGTTGGAGCAGATCCACTCCTCCGAGGCGACTTGGACCGTTTGCGGCGTCTGTCGCGATCTACAGTCTCAGAGACTATGTTCCCATCTCGATCTCGTTTCACGACAGGAACGTAGCGTCGTTCTGGACGATTTGATCGTTTGGACTTGCTCCCATCATCCAATGCCTCTCTCTCTTTTGCACCGATACCCAACAGCGCCGGTCTGGACTCGGGCAGGTACGGCTCAACCATTCCTTTTCCGGGCTTTCTCGTTGCAGCGGTCCCTTCTTTCCATCCCATTCCTCGCAAGATTGCGGCGCCAAACTGCGAGACAGGAATGCGATTGTAATCATCTAGAGTCGCGGAATCAGGCAACTCGTCGACGTCCTGCTTGTACGCATCGGCTTCGGAGATGGAAGTAGGAATGATGTCGATCGTAGGTCCTTCCTCTTCGCCCCCAGCTGCAGCTAATATCGCCCGCAAGGCTTTCTGGTCATCAGTTTCCTCTACTTCCAATTTGACTTCTTCGACTTGATCCTCCTCTTTCATCGTCTCGTCTTCGTCCTTGACCTCTCTCTTCCTGACCTGCAGACCGGCAAGAGTAGGACCGGAATTGATGGAATCTCTGGTGCCGAGTCCACCGACGCTACCATCAGCGCCTATTTGGGCGCGCATTCCAGCGGGAACATATTGGTGGGCACTCCTGCGTTTTCGGGCGAGTTCTTTCCAGTCTCGATTCTGAAGAGCTGGAATGACAAGAGGACCTTGTGGTTTCTTCTTCGGCTTATTGGCACTGGAAAGCAGAAGGATATTACGGGTGGCTGCTGTGAGTTGAGATGGCTGCCTCCGCAAAGGAGATGAAAAAACACACCGCTGAACTCCAAACTTGTCGAATCCGGTCACAAGCTCGTCCTGTGCTTCGTCGTCGTCTTCTCCGCTGCTATCATCATCCGCATACCCTGCTGAGGGTCGGGGAGAAGAAGTTGTGCTGCGAGCGAGAGGACTACCGGGAGCAGATGAGTCATTTACTAGATGGCGGGGAAGATGAGGGACTTTGAAAGAAGAGTCAGATTCTGCTTCTGATGAAGCTCTAGAGACCGGAGTCGGCCTGCGAATGGTAAACGAGACTTTTGGCGTCGACATCGTGAGGGTCACAAGTGAAGTGGGTATCGTCACGTGTAAATTGTCACATAGGCACATATCCCTTACGTAAGACAAATTACCTGTTCTCCACTACGATGTCTCTTTGTCGTGCAGTTCAGCTGGGGGCACGGAGGTCAGCGTTTCTACCGCAACAATCATCTTCGCATCTTCGACCATGGCTCAGAATGATTCCGACCCGGACTTTCGTCTCGACTGCATTCCGCCGAGCTGCCGTCGCGGAGCACGTTCCATCTCAGCCCACGGTACTGTTGACAACGCCTTCACCGGAATACATTGAGCAGGAGGAGTTGGATGTTGAACTCATACCCCCAGAAAATGTTCACATCGTGATCACAGATCGCGCCGCGGAGGTTTGTCTGTTTCTCTGTAATCATCCATCCACGCTTGTTCACCTTCCTTCTCCAGCAACTAAGAGCAATAGCCACACGCGAGGGAGATCCAGACGCTGCACTACGAATAGCCGTCGAGTCGGGAGGGTGTCATGGTTATCAGTACAAGATGGAACTCGCAATCAGCCGATCCGGAGATGATTAGTGCGTCCTTCTCCTCGTGTCATTCATCTCACGCTGACACTCGTGCTTCAGTCACTTTGCGCATCCAATAATAAAGCCATCCAATATCCTTGTGGATGCGGTATCCCTATCCCTCTTAAATGGTTCCACCATCGACTTTGCCACAGAGCTCATCGGCAGCAGCTTCAGGATCGCAGACAATCCCAATGCCAAAGGCAGCGGTTGTGGTTGTGGTGTGAGTTGGGAACTGAAGACATAATCGGCGGTCTTTGCAATTAGCATCTGCATTAATGTATCTATTCCACTGTACGGATACTCTCCTCTATCAACCATCTACCCGAACGAGTTTAAACCTGCGAAGCCTTTGTAATAGGGTCGAACGGTGCCAGATCGGCAACGTCGACGTCTTGGGGTCATGGCGGGACAGGATGAATCTGACAGTGAGAGCGTTGTCAACAGTATGACGGTGGCATAAACACGAACGTTCTTACGGTAAGAGCACCGATGGGTCCCAATTCGATCCAAACCAATGAACGTTCTCTGAAAACGTGTGAGGACAGTTACAGCCAGAGGCAGAGCGGACTGCATGTACCTTGAATCATTGCATGGAGCTCATCCTTCCCGATAATACTCTCCAGCTTCACGGGGTCGAGCAACGCAATCTACAGTTGCGATCAGATCCTCACCATAGTATCGTTGCATACCTGATTCTTGCATCCCGAAGCAAACTCTGCATGGAAGGCTCCCAGTGAAGCGTGAAGTCCGTCGGGTGAGTATGCCTGAATATTCTGTTTCCAGTGAGGACAATCAGCTTTCAGTCTCAAGGACAAGGATACAAAATACTGACCGACGCCCACTCCTGGGCCTTGGCACGAAGATTCTTCAAACCAAGCTGAAGACCCGGAGAATTTGTGTTGACGTCCGCTCCGAGATGAGCGACGAGAGATTTCCCACCGCCGAATTCTTTGGTGAAGAACTGCTCATCGCCTGCGTACAAATGAGCGGTACGCCATTGACACCATCTTCCAAGCAGGACGTACCTTCGAGGCGTAAAGCCGTTGTGTCACAAAAGAACTCGATGTATTGCATGAAAGGTTGAATGTTGTCCTTCTGGAGTGCCATACGACCAGATGCGAGAACGATGATACGATTATAACAAAGAATTAGTGTGTTCTGCGATACGAAGTGTATGAGCAATGGACCTGCTACTAGTTCGGTGAAACATTGTCGGAAATAGGCCATGGGCATGTCATGATTGATAAACACCGTTGATATCGTAGACTATATGTTTATAGAGAAGCTGTATAATAAAGATCAGTGGCAGGATGCATAGGTTTTGCAGCGTGAGCGGGTAAACGGGTGCCACAGTGACATCAGAAGCGGTGTGACGGAAAGAGAGGCAGTGTGACCGTCTCGACTTTCTTCTTGCTACTCGTTCCTTCCACCACATACGAGCCCCACATCTTCTATCTTAGCAGTCGACCTGCCTTCTTCATCATGTCCTCCCAAAATCCTGTGCGTCTCACCCAACACCCAACTATTTCTCCCTAGCTGAATTCTTCCCGACAGATCCGGAGAAAGCTGGTCATCGTTGGTGATGGCATGTCATTATGCTCTCTCCCTTGTGTCTTCTCTTAAGATTTCCTATCGACAGGCGCATGTGGAAAGACGTCACTGCTATGTTCCTTCGCCCTGGGAGAATTCCCAAAAGAATACGTTCGTTATTTTCTCTCCTTTGCCTATTTTCCACTCTTAAGACCTCCCTCTACACAGCAACCAAGTTTGTGCATTCCCTCCGTTGTCTCACTTTTCCACCCCACCTGAACTTGTTGATCACTGCAGCCGTATTTGACAACTATGTCGCCGAAATCAGGTTAGACGAGAAGCCAGTCCAGCTGGCGCTATGGGATACCGCGTATGTCTTTCACCCTATTACGGATTCAATAGCAGCCCTTGACTGCATTTGATACCAGCGGCCAGGAAGAATACGAGGTCCGCTCAATGCTCCTACTCCCCCTTTGTCGCAGTATTGACTCGTTTCATCAGCGTCTACGACCCATGTCTTACTCGAAATCTCACGTCATCCTCATCGCATTCGCCATTGATACCCCGGACTCTCTGGAGAACGTCGAGACCAAGGCAGGTCCCGTTCATTCCGTGTCCCCTCAGACGCTTACCTTACCTCAATAACGTGCAGTGGATAGAAGAAGTGCGGTCTATCTGCGGCCCAACTATTCCTGTTATTCTCGTTGGGTGCAAAGCCGATCTTCGTCCAGAGCAACCTCATACATCTGACGGTCCACGTACATGGGTCACTCGCGAGATGGGTGAACGTGTTGCGCAGGCCATTGGTGCGCGTGCATACAAGGAATGCTCTGCTCTCAAGATTGAGGGTGTTGATGACGTCTTTGAAACCGCGACCCGGGCCAGTATGCTTATGAGGGATGGGGTTCCCAGCGGCCATGGCCAAGCCTCTGACGGACGACATCACCGGAGAAGAAGCAGTGGCAAGAGTGGTCTGCAGGAGCCCGAAGCCAGCCGCGGATGGAAGTGCTGCGTAGTCTGCTAAGCCAGTCACCACGCACGGCCATCCGAAGATGGTAATGGACTTTTCACGCCATGCTGAGCACAAGAATCAAACCTTTGCTTAAAGAGTTAACGGACCTAGTAACTCGTATGTTATTTCAGTCGATTCGATATTCTTCTGCTTTTTGCTATCCATGTCATAATTTGTTTGCATTTCTCACCGTAGCTTCGCGATTTTACTTTTCCCTCCTCTTTATCCCTAGATTGTCGCCGTATCGTACACATCATGCCCGCAGTGCTATCACTCATGGTGTGTCTGTAGTAATATATCTTTCCTATACTTGGACAGTAAGCTCATGCATGGCCCGACGCAGTTATTCTGTAGACAAGCTTCTCCGCAGAGATTGGTTTCATCCAAGGTTCTTTGAAATCGTTGGAAGACTCTCGATCGACAACTTTCCCCGCTCCAATGAGCCTGAATGCGTCTGGGACGACACGGGATAGTCCTCCAGGCATGAGCCTCACAGGGTTGGGGGCAATAGGCAATTTCTCCGGGTCTGCAGACAGGTATTTGAAAAAGGCAACAGTGAACGCACGCCAAGAGGCAGAGGCAGGAAGTGTATCATCTACCAAAGAGTCATTAGAACGAAGGAACAAATCAAAAGTATCAGTATTACCGTTGTATTTGATTTCATGGCCTAAACCTGCCCAGGCTGCTCCATAAAGAGGTTTGACCCCATCTCGGATTTCCTCTTTATTCCAGGCCGCTTGCCGAATAACAGCGATCTTGCCCCCCTGGGGGCGAAACGTCTGCGATACCTTCGCAGTCGTGTCATCTTCCGAAATACAGTCTACCGCATGAGTGATGCCTCCAGAAACCTCCCGAATGTCCTCGACCCAAGTCGAGGAACGGTAGTCAAAGACAGCCTCTACGCCCATCGCCAGCAGGCTCTCATGGTTCTTCGGACTGGCGGTCGCGAAGAGGCGATAAGGTTCCCTTTTGGACGTGCGGAGGGTCTTGGCCAGTTCGATAGTGAAGAGACCAAGAGATGTTGCTGCAGAATAGATCAGAAGGGCAGGAGAACCTGTCTCATCAGAAAACGTGAATGGGCTGGGGAAAGGCGGATTGATATCAAGGCGGATGAACAAAGCCTAGTTTGTGTACTCAATTTAAGTCTACCAAAGGATTGCCCAAAGGATGCCTAATCTTACCTGCGCAGCCGTCAAGGAACAGAGCGGAAGAGTAGCTGCTTCGTCAAAAGAAACCACGCTGGGAATACGGATGGCGAGGTCCGCCTCGAGGACTGCGTATTCGGCAAACCCTCCGGGTCTGTAATTACCGGAAGTAGCTAGGAGATTCGTGCACAAATCAAAGAGAAAGGCATGATAATTGTAAAAGGATCATACCTCCCTGCAAGATTCCTGCGACCCGATCACCCGGAGACCAGTTGTCTACGCCTTTACCTACACGCTGCACCGTTCCAGCGATATCCGTGCCCACGACACGTCCAGGCTTGTCTACTGGATGGGCGACGTAGAGTGCGTCGACTGGGTTAAGGGCGATGGAATGCACCTTGACGCTAACACGACATTCGTAAGCATTGGACTTGTCACGAGCGAAAACAACGAGCAACTTACAGTATCTCATTGGGACCAGGAGCTGGTATAGGGACTTGCGAGATGATGGCGGTGTTCCCCGGAGCGGTCACTAGAGCTTGCATGTTGGTGGGATATCTGCCACTGGCTCGGAAGGGCTCAAAGGCGTCTGACAAGGAAGGAATGCTTTAATAGCATTCGGGCGCGCTTTGTGATCCAACTGATTGTGCCATCCACATCGATAGTCGCGCCAGTGAATCGATGAGTCATGCGTTGACAAACCGGCGAGTTAGTTAATCCGACCAGGCTCTTTGAAGCAGAGAACAGGTAGACGAGCATCGATACAATACTTGTTCCACCATGTCGACGACTACGGAGGTTGGGCGAGGTACCACTTTGTTATTTCGCAGCCTATCGACAGATGCTTTGAGGTGCTTTTAACATTACTGGGGAAACGATAATCGTAAAGGCATACAGTGCTAGGTAGCAAAGCAGTTTGCATACAGGTATTACCAGTTCAGCGATGAAATACGAGATCTCGAAGATATAATCAGACGTAGCAGCAGTAGCGAGCAGAGAGAGAAATGCGAGAACGACAGCAGATATGGAGAGCACGGAAGTCGACTAGAGGTAGCGGAGGGCAGATCGGTACTTAGGTTTATCGCTTTCGCTTGAGATTGTTGATCGGTGTACATAAAGAGCTCTTTTCCACGGCGGCGTGTTCCGGCGTATCCCATTCGATACCGAGGTCTTCGGACAGAGATAAGGCGTCCTGAGGAGCCAGAGTGTCGCTCACAAGTTGCCAGAGACTGGTCGATGATGATGAGCAGCTAATATAGCCTGTCCGATGGCACGTACTTTGTGAACACTTTCTTTCTGCGTACCCATTCGGCCCTCCATTTAGTCCAGTCAGTATCCATCTGGGCAATCTCCTCCTTCGACACAAGAGGAGCACCAGACCTAAGAGGTCGAAGAAGGGTCTTCTTGGCTTCAATCTGAGTAGCAAAGCGCTGTCAGACGTAAAAGGGACATCGTAGCGCATTCAAAACAAACAGTTTCCGCAAGATTCACCAGCTCCCCTTCAAGTTCAGCATTAGTAGGTGAGGACTTGAGTCGTGCGAGTTCTGGGAAACGGGTGTTAGATAGATACATGCTGAAGGTTTCCTTCTGAGCTCGCCGGCATTTGCTGATTTGACCTCAACAGCTAACTGTTTATTTTCTTCGTCCACGGTCTTGTAGTCCGCCTCGAGCTGTGAGATTGCTTCTCCGGAGAGTGCAGCCACCTTGTCCTGATTTGAAACGAAGAATGTAGTTTTCCCTGTTTTGTGACACGTGAGAACTAGAAAGTATAGCAGCAAAGTTTCGCATACCATACAACTTCTGGACCAATTCCCCCTTTTCTGCCAGGCTGACAAGAATCTTCTGGGTAGCGGCTTTCGGGACAGCTCCCTTTAGATTAGCAGCGACATCGACTGCTCCATACGGCCTGTTCATCTAAGTAGCACCGGCCCATAAGTTAGAGGATAGCGAATGGAGGAGAACGAGATAGTATAAATACCCTTTTCACATATTCCAAGACCTTGTCTTCCGCTAGACCAATGTCAGCTACTACAGTATAGTATGGAATTTCAATTAACCTTCTTGTCCTTTAAGGATTTTAACTTCTGACTTAGTTTTTGTGGCCATTGGGGATGTCAAGAGTCCTAGTCAAGACTGAAGGGGCGTCTTCACGTGAGGCAATCCACCCATGTTGATTGGTCAGACTTCGGACCGGTGGCAAACCTGGGTCCACAGATTTCAGATTCTCCACCACTTGCATCGAGTCTTGGGATTTCATCTTGCGCTCTCGCCCATCTGCTCATGCAACTTGTGCCTTAAGTTGCCAATGAGTTCAAATGTTTCCCCTCAAGGAGACAAGCAGAGCTTCCACTACATCATAAGGTCGGGCCTTGCAGGTGGTGTAGCGGGCTGTGTCGTATGCTTCTACTCTTGCTGTGTCTACTATCTCTTGAAGGTTCTAATTAGAAATTCTTGTCCTTAGGCGAAAACTGCTGTTGCACCGCTCGATAGAGTAAAGATACTATTCCAGGCCTCCAATCCGGACTTTCAGAAGTACTCTGGTACGTGTTTGCGGCAGAAATGGCTTCATCGACTAATCTTTCTGTTATTAGGCACTTGGAGCGGTGCATTCAGAGCTGGCGGGCAGATTTACAGAGATACCGGGATGCGTGGTCTTCTGCAAGGCCATTCAGTAACGTTATTGCGCGTGTTTCCGTACGCTGCAATCAAGTTTATGGCTTACGACCAAATTCATCTTGTAAGGAGGCATAGTTCGCTGTGGGAGGTATACTCAACATGCTTAGGCATTGATGCCCTCGAGAGAATCTGAAACCAACTTTCGCCGATTCTCTGCAGGAGCTCTGTCAGGTTCGAGGGACATTTTATTCTACCGACTCCATGACTCATGAGATTCTCTTTACAGGAATGACATCAGTATTCTTTACATATCCGTTGGAGGTTCGTCATACAAAACGGCGCGTCCTGTATTTTGCCGATAAGTCGTCCAGGTCCTCCGTGTGCGCATGGCTTTCGAGACGAGGAAACTTGAGCTCAGAAATGAAACGGGTGCCGCTCGATCGTCTCTAATGCGTGCTATCCGTCAAATTTATAACGAACATCCGACGTCAATGACTACCCAGGCTGTTCTCAAAAGCTACGACTTCGACAGATTTCCTTTGTTGAAATTTTACCGCGGTTTCACAGCCACAATTGCTGGAATGATTCCATATGCCGGTGTATCATTTCTTAGCTGGGGCTATTTGCGCGCCCGCTTTCTTCCAGAAACAAGGCCTCGAGGTCAAGCGACCCCACTAGCTGATCTTGGTATCGGGGCTGTTTCCGGCGCAATGGCCCAAACGGTCTCATATCCGTTTGAAGGTCAGCGAGCGGTAGCTAACAGGAACAATACATTGACCACATATTTCTCCACAGTTTTACGCAGACGGATGCAAGTGGGTGGCATTACATCTCCTGATAGATGGCTTACCTGGAAGGAGACCATTCAGACCATCTGGTCTTCTCGAGGGTGGAAGGGTTTCTACGTTGGGCTGAGTATTGGATACCTGAAAGTCATCCCGATGACGGCGGTCAGCTTCACCGTCTGGCAAGGGGGGAAGCGCCTCCTGGGTGTTTAGATAATATGGATCGATTTAAATCTGTATAGTAGGTACGTTATGGCTGGCGTTTTTTTCCTGTCCTACAGCTGTGTATTCTCCCTTTATCACAAATGGAGATTTGATCAATGAGGTCAGTCGTCTTTCTGATGGAAATTCTTCCACCTCGGCAACTAAAGTTTCTGGACAGCCTGCTCTAGCGAAGGCATCCTTTAAAAGCTGTCGATGGTGCTCACCAGTTCGAGGAAGAGCGCCCGCTGCATGAACCCATCTACGCCCAATAATCCTCTCGAAGGAAAAGAAAAGAAGACACGTAGGAGGCTCAGGTGCATGCGATTATCTTTCAGGGTTACATAAGGATACTAAGATCCCTCTCACTGACGTCAGGCTTTCATGTGTTGAATGTACCAAAAGGTACGATTATCTTTTTGGGTAATCGAGGTGTGACGTACGTACTGACCTTCCTCTTTTCAGGCGCCAGGTTCGCATACATTTTATCCTCGATTCCTTCATGATCTAATTCTCCCACAGAAGTGTGATAGAAAGTTACCTGTCCGTCCTCTTCCTCTCTCTAATAATCAATACTTCCACTTACGTCACATTATAATGTAGTGCGGACTTTGTGTTTCCAGAGGCGTTCCGCATTTATGCCGTTGGGAAGATAAGCCCGTCGCTCGGCCACTTCCTCAGCGACCACCTCACATCACCCAACGTTTGTCAGGTGATAGCGAGCCTTCAATGCAAGAACTCAGGGCACGTGTGGCGTCACTTGAGAAAGAGTTGGCGGGCCAAAGACAAAAGTTCCAGGAACGTAATCGTTCCTCGATCTCAGACCATATCGAGGTTGTCTCCTCTAATAGCGGGACCAGTATCTCGCCAGACCTTCAGAATCTCTTTTTCCCCGACTATTCACCTTCCATGTCCGAGATATCCTTGCGATCTCCGTCGAGCCAGAATTCTGTCTACTCCTCTCCTGAACCTCCATCGCAGGACGATGACCACGAACCCTCCATAACATTTGACCCGTTGAATCATGACACCTATAAGAATGCCTTCCTTTTTTCTCATATCGCTGTGGCCCACCCTGGGGAGTTCATTGGAAAAGGTACCAGTCTTGACGCGCTTTATTCGGTAAGGCCTTCTTCCCGCCCGGTTTCCGCAGCTCACACTCTTTGACAGATGAGTCA
>RZIO01000001.1:1463146-1493839 GCA_004338095.1 Gloeostereum incarnatum | reverse complement strand
CAGGAATGCCTTAGTTCCTGAGTAAGTCGCCAGCATGGCGGAGGGAATAGCGCCAGCAAACGACCCGATGTTCAAGATAAGTCCACGCTTCCTGAAAGATAGAAGGTTTGAGTACCAAATTGAACGGAAGCACGAAAAGATCTAACCTTTGGACCATGCCGGGTAAAATAGCGTAGGTGACACGCAAGGTAGCATTGATATTGATGGCAGGAATGTCAACAATCTCATCTTTCGGCGTGTCGATAAAATAAGCTGGCATAATATGCGACTTTCCGACGTTGTTGACTGATCCAAGTCAGCTAATGGGCAGAAATTAAATTTCGAAACCTCGCACCTAGGACACCAGCGTCCAAACCATCAAGAGCAGCAGTTAATGAAGTGTACGCAGCTTCATCAGCCTTGGCGAAGTCAATCGCGTGAGTCTTGGTAGATACGCCAGGATACTTTTCAGCTTGATAAAAGAGAACTCAATAAACGCGACAAAAATGGATGTAAAAGTCACGCACATATTTCAAAAGCTACAGAACGCAAGACTTCCTCATCCCGAGAGACCAAAAACACGTTGAAACCAGCTTTTGCAAGCTGGAACGCAAACTCTTTCCCGATGCCAGTAGTGGACCCAGTCACGACAGCCCATGCCCCGTTTTTCGCCCCAAAGCGCTTCAACTGAAGAAGGTGTTCATCAACAGACATTTAAATGAAATAAGAGACATACGCTGGTTCCAGGGATGACAAAAGTTTGGAGAAGAACAGAGAATGTTTGGAAGGCGATACGAGCTATACTTAGGGTTCCGACCGCAAGCAGAGCAGTGGCGGCCCAAGAATGGTCATGAGCTGTTCCACGCCATTAATTCCGAGAGAAGAACTGGAATTTATATTTGCGCACGAACCGAAAGAGAGGGTAAACTCGACGACTTGGTGAGGATCCATTGCCAGCTTGCCGGTGTCACGCGTTCGTCACAGCGAAGCCTTGACCGGGCCGGAGCGCCGCACGAAGTCCTTCAAGAAGCTTCAAGTCGGCATTTGTAAAGTACTGAGTCCTGACTTTAAAAACGACACACATATATGGCGTATCGATTGGGCATGGCTTTTCAAATACTAATTTTTCTGCCTGAAAGTTGGAACCCTAGCCTCCTCCTCCGAGTTCAAGCACATCTGTCAATTTGTAATCATTCGGGCTCTATTTTTCTCCTGACTTATTTCCCTCATCTATTTAATCATGGATATCGAGCAGTCCGTCCTCTACCGTGTGCTCTCCGTATTCCCGTTAAATCATTAGCGTCAGGTTTAGAAAGGCGGGATACCAAGCTATCGACCGCATATGCGACTACTATTATTCTCTCCAAGATCGACCTGTTCTCTCGGACGTCGCACCCGGATATCTGGCTCCTTTGGTACCCTGTGAGGGCATGTTTCTTAAATGCACAGATTCAAATGAGCTGAAGATATCTTGCATTTCAGCCTCAGCACCGGACAAGGGAGAAGATTTCCAGCTCATCGCGGATGACTACCAGCAGTTGATCTTGCCAGGTGATCCACCCTTATTGAACACTTTCCAGCAGACTATCGACGTTAAAACCTTATTCGCACAGGCCTAACGCATTGGCAGCATCCGTCCTTTTTCGCATACTTCCCTACAGCATGTACCTTCGAAGGTATCTTGGGCGATCTCTATGCATCAAGCATTAGCAACCCTGGATTCAACGTGGGTACACACAAATCGAGGACGCGATCATTCTGACCGTCTCGTAGTGGTCTTGCAGCCCGGCTTGCACAGAACTCGAGGTCATCGTAATGGATTGGGCGGCCAAGCTGCTCGGATTGTCCCCGGAGTTCTATAATTCCTCTGGTGGCGGCGGAGGATGTCTCCAAGTGAGCGGAATACAGTATAACCCCTCAAATTTCTCGAGTTTCGACCTTTCTTGTAGACCACCGCCTCAGACTCTGCACTTATCGCCATTGTTGCTGCTCGTTCTTCTTATACCACGCAATTCCCGGGTGTCAGTCTGAATCAATTGGTAATATATACCACGACTCAAACGCATTCTCTCGGTCTCAAAGCTGGTCTTGTTCTGGGTCTATCGGTCCGTGCTTTGGAAGTGACGGCAGAAGACAAGTTCGGTTTGAGGGGAAGCACACTCCGGGCGGCCCTAGAGGAAGACGAGAAGGCTGGGCGCAAGCCATTTGTCCTAAGTATATTTCAATATCTCGTGGTTCAAGCAACGTGTTTTATTCATCTTCCCTCTCCTAGTTGCAACTGTAGGCACCACAAGCTCCGGAGCCATAGACAATCTTCGGGAGATCCGACAAGTTGGTATGCGTTTGGCTGCCTAATGATTCCATTGATGACATCCGCCTCATACCGCGTAGCTAAGGACCATCCCTATCTCCGCATACACGTCGATGCTGCGTGGGCAGGTGTCGCACTTTCTTGTCCCGAATACCGGGAAATATGTTATTTAGATGAGATAAATACCTTCGCGGATTCGTTCAGCACTAACTTCCACAAGGTGTGATGCTTTCTCTTTCTCCTTCTTCCCGGTTGCGGATGATTGTATTGCTAGTGGGGTCTGGTTAACTTCGATGCGTCCACATTATGGGTACGTAATCGTAAGTATTTAACGGAGGCGCTAGACATCACGCCGCCCTTCTTAAGAACGGCACACGGCGACGCGGGTAAGCGGCTTTTTCGTAGCTGCTAACTCTCCTCCTCAAGCGTTCTTTTTGGGATAGGTACGGTTATTGATTTCAGAAACTGGCACCTTGCCCTCGGTCGAAGATTCCGCTCCTTAAAGTTGTGGTTCGTCCTCCGAAGCTACGGCGTGGAAGGGTTCAGAAAACACATCAGAAATGTAAGATGTCATTTGAATTACCTAAATGCGATCAGTAGTAACACGCGTTCTTGTCTAGGGTATCTCTCTGAACGACAAGTTCGTTCAACTAGTCTCCAAGTCCGACATTTTGAAGCTCGTAACGCCTCCCTCTCTTGCTCTCTCGGTATTCCGTTTAGTCCCTGAGACTCAGTGCGCATCGGAGCTTTCAATCGGAGCCCTCAACGATCTCAACACACTGTTCTTTACGCGGATCTCCGCCCGTACCGATATTCATCTCACACAGACTGTCCTCAACGGTGTGTTCTGCATCCGACTGGCCGTTGGAGCCACACGGACAGAGGAGAAGCATATCACGCACGCGTTTGAATTGCTTACCATGGAAGGTCGTGAGGCAATCGTCTCTTGGAGGGCCCGTGCCACATGAGGCTGTGCAGTCTGTAGAGTGTGTCCAAATTAGGCAATGAACGTCGAACACGTAAATATGAAGTCCATGTGTTTTACATCAAAGATACGCGATTCCCTACTCCAGTACCATCAGGAGGAACAGGCATCGCACCCGAACGATCCGAGACAAAAGAATTGTAACTAAACTCTCACATATTATCAAATTGAACGCTGAAACGCAAGAAACCACCCACATTCGAGCAAGACGCCTTCGCTCCTCTGTTGAAACCGACGGTTTGGTCGTTTGAAGCACCTTTAAAAGATGCTCTTGTGTGATTTCCTTTTTGCAATATTCATGATTAGCTCGGCCATTGCATGTCGCACTATACGCTGAACCAACCTTTGGCTGCCCTAGTTTTTGGGAGTCTCTTTTCTCTTCCCCGATAGGTGAACGCGCGAATGAAGCCTTGATCTGCTTGAGCTAGGAGTAAGCTGATGTTAATGTTGAGTATCCGCATTAAATACATCGTTCTCACCCGCGTCTCAAATTCCACTTGCTCTGCCCTCGTCTTCTTCCCTTTTCTGTCATCAAGGACAACATAGTTTAAGGCTTCAGTACCTCCTACTGCCCCTTCCTTCCCTTTGCCTTTCTTGTCCTCCTTTTCGGTGTTGGCCGTAATATTTGAATGGATCACCTCTAAATTTGCATTATATACTAGAGCTTGCAGGTCAGCTCCCGAAAATCCTCCCGTCGCCAAGGCAATCTCATGGAAGTTAACAGAAGATGATAGATGAAGAGTCCTTGTTATTGCTTTTAGGATCTAAGAGGACTCATGCGTAAGCAAAAGAAAGACGAAGACAAGCACGGAAGACTTGCATCTTCCCTGTCTTTGACATCAGGCATGTCACAAAGAAGAGACTTGTCTAGTCGGCCAGGCCGCAAGAGAGCCGAATCAATCAGATCGGGACGGCTGGTGACACTAGTGAGTGAGAAGATGTCGGGGTTTGACAGAGAGGCTCAAGTCTTACCTTGTAGCAGCCAGAACATAGACACCATCCAAGCCCTCCGCGCCATCCATTTGAGTGAGCATTTGATTAACTACACGATCGGTAACGCCAGTGCTATCGTGACCTCTACGATATCATCAGGCTGTCAGCACGGAGATAAGAAAGCATAGCAGAAGATAGCACCTCTTCGGGGCAATGGAATCAAACTCGTCGAAGAACAGTACACAAGGCTTGGCTGCGCTCGCTCGCTCAAACAAATCTCTGACCTAAACACCGGTTCGATACTCCGAAGACAAGTCACAACAGATATGACCTACCGTCTTTTCACTAGCCCCGATGTATTTGTTCAACACCTCTGGCCCTTTGACGCTAATAAAATTTAGTCCACACTCTTTGGCTACAGCGCTCGCCAAAAGTGTCTTCCCACATCCCGGATATCCATATAGCAATAAACCAGAGCGCAACCGTAACGGACTCTTCGCAAAGATCGGCCCATATTTTGTTGGCCATTCAAGTGTTTCGCGGAGGATGCGCCGGGTGGACTGTAGACCTCCAATATCCTCCCATCGAACGTTGGAGCCCTTCTCCAGATTAATTTCTCGAAGGGAAAGAGGAACAAATCCAACTTGAGCTTTCTCAAAATCTACTTGCGTCAAGATCGGCTGGAGAACAAGGTTAGCAAGGGCGTCATTACAGCTCGACAGAGAAATACCTCTGGCTTCATAGCTGCTTGGTGGACGGCGCGTGCGACAAGATCCTGCAGGTCCGTAACTAGATATCCTTCCGTTTGGGTGGAGATATACCCGTAATTTAGGTTCTCGACATCTTTCGGAATGGTCGTCCGGGTCTCTACGATCTGGGAAATGATCTACACCCCCATAGTCAGCAATATCAACGTGGGATCTGAAGTGGGATCTAGAGGACACTCACATCTCTTCGTGCATCCTTCGCTGGAGACTTGACTCCAACAACCTGCGCAAATATATGCTTGATATTCAGTAAAGGATGAAGGGTCGATGTGGATTGAGCAGTAGCAATAGCTATGATCCCTCGCGTGTTTCGGGCACTGTTCGCCGGCGAGAACATGGATACGAATAGCTCAGCAATATGACGGGAGCGAGACGAGTCTGCATGCTAGATAATACACAGTTGAGTTTATCTCCTAGCGATGCCGACACGATATACCTCCACCTCAGCACCAATCAACGTATCTAGGTTGTCCAGAACCAGAATTGTCGGTTTATGCCACGACGCCTTGTCCAACCAATATCCAAAGCGAGATTTGATGGTTGGTATTGAGTCTTTTGTATGCCTCGAAACGTCCACGTAGTGGGTGTCTGTTTGGTCTCAAAACAAAATAGGTCCCTCAAGGTTACACACGCACAAGTATAAAGACGCATATCTTCTGATAGCCTCTGCGCCACGGCCTTGACGATGGAAGTCTTACCAGACCCGGGACGACCTGTCAGGAGAAGGGTAGCTACTACAACGAAAAATTATGAATGTCAACATCGAGGTCACTGAAGACTATACCTCCTTCGGCCGACGTCCTGTTCATGTGAGCTGCGAGCTTCAGCTGGCAAAACGTGGTGCAACGCGAGAGGATGTCATCTACCCCTGCGAGAAAGGGACCTTCACTACTTCGAGTTCAGTATTATTCTGGATAACTAACGGATGGAAGGGATCACGGTTCTGCTTTGCTATCAGTTGAAGTTTCGGATGGCAATGTGACGGTCGATGGATTCGGTACAGAAGTGACCCTAGACGACATTGAGTCGATTGTACAGAGATTCAACAGAAGCCGACCAACTTCAGCAGATCCCATCCTGTTATCTCTCGCACAAGTGTTGAGAAAACAATGTGACCAGGTGGAACACCCTTCCATTGTGCAACATAGACGTCGTTCTTCTCGTCATGGTCTAGCTTCACCGTCGTCGATCCTGGTTTTAAGACTTTGGGAACCGGCACCGCAGCGCTACTCGGAGCATCGGTATCAGATGGTGGTATTAGCCTGTTAATATTTACGGGGTAGAAAAGGTCTGCGTTCTTTGCTCCGGAAGGATACAGCGCGTCGAAGGTGGCGACAGACACATAGCCCACTATTGTCGAAACTGGATGCTCCGGAATTTCCAAGTGAGTTTGGAGCGGCAGAACCCTTAGAATCTGAGTGTTTTCGCAAGACAGGTTGTGCCTTGGGGTGGAAGAGTCGGACGAGGTGTGCAATGGTGGCTCACTGGGAGGTGATCGTCGGGCGTGGAGTTTCGGCGAGATGCTGACTTCGGTA
This sequence comes from Gloeostereum incarnatum, assembly GCA_004338095.1. Lineage (NCBI taxonomy): Eukaryota > Fungi > Basidiomycota > Agaricomycetes > Agaricales > Cyphellaceae > Gloeostereum > Gloeostereum incarnatum. The sequence continues at coordinate 1,487,329 of RZIO01000001.1, read as the reverse complement.
TCGGTAGTAAGAAGTAAAACATCCCCCTTTACGCTGGGAGTAATGCCCACTTGTGTGAAGGTTTGATCGAGGTCGCAGTCTGAAGGGTGCGCTAAACATACCTACTCGTAGGCGGACTCGAGTCCGACCTAAAACCCATACATCTATTTCTTGAGAGATGTTCGCGACACGAACTTGAGAGAGAAGGGTAGACTCCACATGAGAAGCATGTATCTCCTGTCCAGTCCCGAAGTTAGCTGAATAACACTGCACAGGCGAACAGTTCTACTATGATTTCCCAGTCATCCGCTGTAAGAGGTTCTGTCGCGACAGTTGCAGCAAGTGGAAGATTATACAAAAGACCAACGTCTACCTGAATAGATGAGTAGTAAGAATTTGTATGAATACTACTATGAAGACTCACGATGTCGCCCTGGGAGAACCCTAGACTCTGTGCGTACTGAGGGTCTATCTCGATGGTCTCGGTAACTTCTGAGCTCGAAGAAGCGTTGAAGTTAGCCAAAGATGATGCTGAAGCCATTCCTGTCCAGCCAACGTATGCCTCATTTTTACCGTCAGAGAGATGGACCCCAAGGGTTTGTGGACGCTAGAGAGCATGATGAGGGAAAAACAACATGAATTTGGAGAATAGAAAACATACGACGTTGCGTTCAAGCAAAGGGCCATAAATTGATATCGGCAAGTTCACCAAAGAGGATTTGAGGGAGACGAAATGGACTCGAGCTTTACGCGGCATGATGGACGCGAATGTCCAAGGGCCCGGGGTATTCACATGCAATCCTAGCGTCGGGCGGCGGGATCGCTAGTCACGCGAAACGGTCACGGTGGCTGTGAGTATTCACCCGCTCATCGGCTTAGTTGGCTTGGCTTATCTCTCTTAATTGCGAACCACCATGTCCTATCCTCCGCCTGCCAACATCGGATACGTGAGTCTTCATTTCTCGTTCCACAAGTCCATCACTTCTTAAATCTTCAATAGGGACCTCCATCTGGCCCGCCACCTGGACCTGGACAGTATCAATCCGTCAGTTCTTTTTCTGGATGTATAGTTGCCGATTATCGTATTGAATAATCTTTCCAGCCTTCCGGTCCTCCCCCAGTTCCGGCCCATAGCTATCCTGGCGCCTCTCCTGGTGCCCCATCGGCCTACGCCCCTCCCGCCGGCCCGCCACCCTCCAACCCATACGGTGCATATGCTCCTCCCCCCGGCCCCCCTCCTCCAAGCTCTTATGCTCCTACCTATGCGCCACCTCCGGGTCCGCCACCCCCTGGCGCCTACGCCCCCACTTATGCGCCACCTCCGGGCCCGCCACCTCCTTCAGGATATGCGCCCGTGTATGCACAGCCGCAGCAGCCGTATAATCCACAGTACCCCACTCCTCAACTTGGCTCCTATCCCCCTGCTCAAGCTCAATATGTCCCTCCTGCCACTACCCTTCCTAGCGGCCCTGTTGAGCCCATTCTCTGGTACCTAGGCGCCCCTGTTCCGAACCCATTCTCGTATGATGACAACGCTGTTCGAGCTTACCTAGAAGGGTTTGACCCAGCACCTACCTCCGATGCTATTCGGAAGGCAACTAAGGGACTGGGTAGTGATGACACGAAACGTTTGTTTTTCTACTCTCCCTCTGCATGCGATGGCTGATAGTTGTGGCAGTGATATCTTTACTCTCACCTCTTACTTCTCTTCAAGCAATCGCCGTTGGTAAAGCATTTCGATCCGCATACGGCAAGGATCTCACAGAGACTATCGAGAGCAATACGAGCGGGTGGTTCAAGTTCGTCTCACGACTGCCGTTCTCTTCCCTTTCCCCTTATTCCTGCTTTCACATAGGGAGGGACTCAGAGCCATTACTCTTGGGCCCTTGGAATACGACCTCCAACTCGTACACAAGGCTTTATCAGGCTTAGGAACCAACGAGTCCGTTGTCACTGAGGTCCTCCTCGATCGCCGTAACGCAGAACTCGAGGTCCTTAAGGGAGCATACCGGCTCAAGTACAACCGTGATCTCACCGAAGCTGTCCGAAGCGACCTCAGCGGGAGTGTCGAACGACGTATGTGCACGGTGCTATTCGGGTGTGGCTGTTAATTGACTAGTTACCTTAGTTTTCACCATGGCTCTCACAGCCAATCGCCCTTCGCTTGACACCTACATCAATCCAGCTGACATCGAGAAAGATGTTAAAGCGCTCTACGATGCAGGGGAGGCAAAACTTGGGACTGATGAGACTACTTTCTGCAGGATCCTCACCAATCGAAATGCTCCCTACTTGGAGCGACTTGTAGGGGCATACAAGGAAAAACACCATAAGACGCTCACCAAGGTTATCAAATCGGAATTGTAAGCCATCTCGCGTCTTTGTTCTCACTATCTTAACACCTACCCTAAGCTCTGGACATTTGCGTTCGGCCCTTTTGCACATCGTTCGTGGCGTCAAAACCAAACGTACAGCACACTTTGGAGGTTATGACTATGGCGTTTGGCGAGACGCAAAGCTCCTCGAGAAATCGATGGCCGGTTTAGGAACGAAGGACTCCGAGCTGGTGATGCGCCTCCTCCGTGGGCACTGGGACCGCAAGCGGTTTGAGTCTGTCAAGGAGGCTTACCAAAACAGGTACAAAAAGGAATTGAGCAAACGTGTGTCGGGAGAAACAAGCGGCGCATACAAGAAGTTAATGCTAACGTTGATCAAGTAAAACAGAAGCGAAAGTATTATTTAGTGTAATCGTTGTATCATTATTGTGAATCGGGAAAACGTCGGCGTAGCATTATTAGTACAATACACAATTGGAACAGGGCAGAGCAGAGAAGCAAAGAGTATCGTAAAGGTCGTGAGCAGTCGTCGAGGTCGTGTTACATACGTCAATAAATGCGAGCAAAAAACGAGAGCGAAAGATGAACAGGGAAGACAATAATGTAGGTACCAATGCAGGATTCTGGAAGATAGATTTAAATTCGAAGAAAGAGAAACCCGTGAAGTAGAACAGAACCAATCAGGATGCGAGGTCACTGGGCCCTTCTCCTGAACACAACACGCAAGACAACAGCACATACGCCGAGTCCAACAAGGATGATATAAGGTGGTAACGCCGATATGCTCTTTGGATCCATAAGCCTGTCGATCATGCTGGAGGCCGTTGTTTTTCGTCGTTGAGCTTCAACTTCGGTCGTCGTAGGAGACGAAATCGAAGGGAGCCCAAAGAGGTTACAAAATGTTCTTCCCCACACTGTCCTTGAGTCGAAAAGCTGGTTCAAAAGTAAACCTATCACGTGGAACGTGAAGGGGTACAGGATCCCGATCCGGCGCCTTCTTTGTGTCCTCTTGGAGAGCTTGAGCACGCATCCTCTCCTTCGTGCAAACTCCATGGCTGCGACTTTGCCTTCAACCTCTTTCAGTCTCGCACCCAAAACGTCAATCATACTTCGCGTAGCCTCGAGACTCAACCGGAGTTGCTTCTCCTCTGCCTCAAGAAGAGCAACTTCTACCGCCGGATCTCTGCCAACATCCGTCTTCACCAGAACAGAACTGGATCCATTCCCTTCTGATGGAAGTGAAGTGAAGATATCTCCCACCTTCGTTCCAGTGCTGATAGTTGCAGGTTCGGTACGAGGGAGATGCTTGACAGTGACAAGCGCAACATTGCCTTCCTGTTCTGCCTCAGCCTCCCATGCATGCACACCTGTGCGGGCGACGCGTGGGGCGTGCCTGAATAAGGACATCGCCTTCTTGGGATGAGACGCGTCCCCAGTAGAGGCTAGGAGATCTTCCATAGACGGCTCCTCCGGAGATCCAGGCACGCTTGACGATGGAAGGAGTGGGACTAAGGAAGGGTGGGGAGGAGGTGTAGGAAGAGGTCTTCCGCTCGGTCTTTGGGCTTGATAGATATCTTCGACAGGCTCATCCTCCAAAGCGCTTTCAAACACGCCACTGTCGCTCCCACCACTAGAGCTGCCGCTTCCTTCTCTTCGTTTAAAGAAGAGCGACGGTTCAGGGCGTGTTTGATCAGACTCGTCGAAGCTGGCACTTCGTTCGAACGAGGCTACCATCCCTTTGACACGGCCGTTCTTCAATCGACCCGTCAAGGGGCTGGCACTGGGGCTACCGAGGTCCTCTGTAGAAGAAGACGAAGAGGCAGAGGAGTATACGACACTGGCAAAAGGATTGTCGTTGGAGCGGAACTGGCGGCGTCTCCGATTTGAAGGAGTGTCATCTTCATCCTCTTCATCTGATACTGACTGAGGTGAAAGCGGAGCTTCGGAATCAAATCCCCAGATGCGACCCTTGAGAACGTTTTGACGAAGATTGCGAGAAGCAGTAAGGAGGGCGGTGCGCCAAAGCTTGTTCATCCCGTAGCTATTAGGTCGAGGAGTCATTCTTTCATGAGAGACATATTGAAGTCAACGAGAGCGCACCCTTCGAGATCTTCTTCGTTAAATCTCAAGAAGACCTTGCCTGTGATCCTGCTACTTCTTATGAACGCGGCAATGTCTTTAGCTATGGGAGTTGGGAGCTGCAAAGCTTCTCCCGTTCGAACACGAAGAGCAGTAGCAAGATAATTGGAAAGCTGGGCTGGGCTCCAAAGCTTTGGGTTTGGAGGGAGGTCCTCTAAAGAGATAGGAATTGCGATAGACTTGACGCCCATCGTTGGAGGTGCACTGGGAGGCGGGGAGGGGAGAGTATCTGCCCTCTTGGAACGTCGAGGAGTAGGTAATTTGGTTACTTCAGGGAAGGCAGAAGGGCTCGAATCAAGAGCAGGTGGCGTAGGAAGAGGCCTTGGGCCATCCGAACCGAAGCTGTTAGTGTAGTGGTGTCCATGGTTCTTGGCCTTGTATTGACGTGGACCTTTATCCTGAGTGGGCGAAGTGGGAGCGTTTGGAATATAGTGATGTGATTTGTCCTTGTAATGCTGAGGGGAGGAATTCGATCTCGAAAGAACAGCACTGGAGCTTGTTTGGATGGCGTAGGGGGTGTGGATTTGGTTTGAGGTCGTCCTTCGTTGGTGAACGAGATCGGGGGAATGAAAACGTCTGCATTTCAGTTCTGCTCATCGTGTCCAGCAATGAGTACGACCCGGCCGTTATCAGTTCAAGTTGGTTGTGGTGAAAGGAACAACGTCGGGCTTCGGCTCAAGAAGCGAGCGTGACGGCAACAAAAGATCCCGAGCTTGAGCTGGAAGCTTCAATGACAACACTGATACTAGGACCGCAACATGCATTCTGAGGAGAAAGGAAGGCCCTGGAACGCCAGGACTCAACCCCAACTTTCCTTGCCGATGGCTACTACTGGTATTGAAAGTGTACATCTTTGAAGACTCGGATGTCAAGCCAAAAGGCTTCATAGATGAAGCCCCTCACTGCCTGACTTCAAAAACCCCGTGTGACTAGGAGGAACGAGCATTCCAGGATGCAAGAAGTTCACGGTGTACATAACTAACATAACCATGGCACCGTCCAGCACATCTACCAGAGGAAAATGAACACACTGAAACACACTTGAATAATCCTCCCTCCCCAACCGTTGGCGAGCTCGATCATTCGGTAAACAGCTCTGTTGAATGTGGTCACGACGTGAAAGACATCGAGAGCAAAGTATTCTGTACCGAATCCAGAGGCACGTACAGCACATCCCAGCACAGTCGATCCGTAAAGACGCCTCTGACGACGCGAGAGTTTTTATGTTTCTCCTGGCTGTCTCTCCGTGTGGGGCGATCATGAAAATAGCGAACGAAGAAGTCTATGGCCGCGGCTGCATAAAGGGAGATAGTAACTAGAATTGTGCATCAGAAAACACTTCGGATATGGAATGAAGCAGCGTTGCATACACATTTAGAAGCAGATACCCCCAACTTAGCTCTACTTAGCTCAGTGACTATCTTCAGGGCACCCGGAAGAAGATAGCTTACTCTCTCCGTCCGCTCTGGGTCGTAGCCCGTCCACCGTCAACACCTTGTACTACAAGAGAGATCACGGCCTATGAGTGTCGCGTCAATTAATGTAAGGTAATGCTGACGAAACGTCACGCACGCAGGTACATAATAGGATCGTATAGTAAGAACAACAAGAATGAAACGCGCTTACACCATTTCTGATTTACGCAACTATAATCAGGTCCAAGCTGATCCATGATTCGGTCCAGAATGATAAAGTCCAAGGATTGTGCGTGCAATTCTGCCAACAGTAACTTCTCTAGGAAGATGGTGAATTGATACAACATTTTCTGCATCTCAAAAGGAGACAGAAAACGAAGATTGAGACTTGACCACAGCCTTCCGGTCCATCCAAGGATTTCGAGGATACCACACAGAGCTGCGGTCGGGAGAAGCCACCATGAACGATGGAGGATAGCTTGCCCAGTCACGCTGACCGACGATACTTATGAAGACTCAGCGTAGTGGTGAATATCAAGAACAATGCCAGGGAAACAAGGGAGAGCCACCCATTCCGAAGGCCGAGTTGGAGAGCGATCTATCGCTTTCTGCAAGATCTGAGGGCCCAATTTATTTTATAATCAACTCTGCTGGTTTCTCGACATTATGCCATGGAGTTACAATGATCAAAGCAAACTTCCGCTTCAGTGACACGTCTGCCTGAGGACGCATTTAGTGTAGTCGAGGTTCCATATGAAGAGACTAGCATAAAAGCGTGCTTCTAGTGGTAATACTGGACAAGACGGACCGACGAAGAACGATATGGAGATTCGATCGGACACCGATCCTCGTGAGGGCTAAGCGCTACGGGTAGCACCCGGATGTCATACATAATTTCCGGTGGATCTGTTCCATTAAAAAGGCCGATGATCAAGCATTTCTCGATGCTAGCTAGCTAGCGGGCAGCAGTGGAGTTCAAAGTTCTGGGCGCGTCTCATCTGAGAATGCGGACCATCCGCCCACAAACAAGGGAGACATGACTGAGGACACAGCGCAGATTCAGCGGCGTCCGTCCGCGCGAGCATAGAGTCTAATTTAACCTGGGATTCAGCCACGGCATTCCTGCCATTGGGGAGTCAGGAAGGGATTGTTGGCGCGGCGTGGAAGCCGACGGGGCGGGGGCGAGGGCCACGGGGGCGCTGAACTGTAAGGACTTCAGTCTGATGGGACGCGGAAGAAAGCATGATAGACACACCACGAGGAATACGTGCTACTTGGGGAGACTCGAAACGTTCGCGGTATAAATCCTCTCCATTCCATTGATGAAAGCTTGGTAAATGTAGATCAGGTGGATCTACGAGGGTTACGACCTCCTGGGACACCGAAGGCATGGGTTTCCCATGATAACGCCGTTTCCGGCGTATCCTTCCTGCTCTTGTCTTATGTTTGCCAGTTTCCTTTCCATGGACCTCCGTCCCGTGTGTGCTCTTGGGAGGATTGTGGATAAGTGAATCGCTGTAGCGTATAGTTGAAGCAGTAGGATCTACGTCCTTTCGCGCCACAGCCTCTATAGAAGGGAGATGATGAAAGAGATTGGAGGGAGAGCGACGGTGATGTTCAACAAATTTGTCGGGATGCCAGTGCAACAGACTGTGCCCCTGGGAGTCCCGAACAATGATAGAATCGGGACGTATGCGGAGGGCATGATGTAGTTCAACGGAGCACAATTCTGAACGTGCGATGTTCGGTTGCTTCTCAACATCGGTCCGGATACTGAGCTGCCTCTTGGTCATAGATCGGACAAACAGAACCAATGGGAAGGCCACTAATGCACTTCCACATACGACTGCAAATCCAGCTGTTAATGAGGAGCTGCTTCGTGAGATGATACCACAAGAGTCAAGGACTTCGCGAGGGCGATTCTCCGGCTCATGCTGCAGGGGGTATCCGTCACTGCATGAGAGAGATACGAATGAGAGGGTGTATACACTCACGGAGCTTGAAGATCTATATCAAAAAAAGTCAATAGATGCAGTGATAGCCATACACGGGATCTTCAGTACCCGATAACAGAGTCAGAGGACACAACACGGCTCGACGCAGCAGAGGCTGCAAAAAGAAGGAGAGCCAATCTCGAGCAGACCGAAAACATGGTCGGGACGAGGGCAGCCAATGTCTTGCCACTATTTAAAAGAAATCGGGTCGCCAGCAAGTCAAACATCCGAGCCCCAAGTCGCAAGCGATACCTGTGTTCAGTAACCAGGACATCCGGGTTTTACAGTTTAAGGCGGTGACGCAGTGGAGTTCGGGATTGCCAGCACAATCCCCTAACGGTCCTCAAAAGTTTAGGTAGATGACCTCCCTTGAGTAGATCTTCAAATTGAAGGAAACCTGAAGGCTGAAACATAATGTACAGTGTTATTATTAACAGAACACTGTCAGTCGGCGGCGGTAGCGCTTTGTATCGGTCATGTGACAATATGGGCGGATTGCGTGCTCGACGGGGGAAATGGCGTAGTCCAGGAGAGTATATAAAGAAGAGAACTGAAGCCTTTCTCCTGAGTTCCTCCCTTCACTCCTCTTGAAACCCCAAAATGTATACTCGAGTCGGCTCGCTCTCATGGGACCTCGTCAGATGCTTGTACTGACTTCTTGTGCTGGCCCAATCTCTTGCGCGAGTTACACTTTTGGATCAAGACTATCGCACTGAATGTTGAAAAAAAAAGACCCCAACGACGAGGTAGTGATTGTTGGACGTCTCCCTTGCGCAGGTGCGTGGCCTTAGTTCTCCCAATCGTAACGTGAATTGTTGACCATTACCCAGATGCCTCTCAGACTTGGATGCTCCCATCCGCCTCGAATAAAGGCCCACCGGACGATTCTTCCCATGGTTCCCGTCACTGGTCTTATCAATTGACTTGTGTGCAATGTGTCAAGTGTCCCTATCGCCTATCGTTGTTATCGTGTGTCCTAGCTAGCTTCTTACATGCTTCTCGTTGCTGCTGAGCAGTTTGTTATACTCTCAAACATCCTTTTTCCCCATGAGCCGGCGAATCCGTCGTTTCCTCGAGCTTGCTTCTATGGCGAGACCTTCAGTTATCCTAGGTCCTCATTTCGATCACATCCACCGCCTGGAATTCCGAATACCTGTCGGATATTAAGAGCCATCGCATTGTTTTCCTTTGTACATACGTGTTCCCATGGATCTTCTTTTATTTAACAGATAAGCCCGGTGCCCATATAAAAACCTCCGCAAATTACTTTTTTTTTCATTTATCCCTTTGCCCTACTGTCTTCCGTCTTCCGCTTTCGCAGCATCAGAATGTCGAACACTCCTTCATGCGTGCCAGAGACGCACCTCATCCCAGCACCCAACTGCTACGTACAAATTCCATCAATGTTACTGATATCGAATCCTTCCCTGCTGTCGCGTTTATACGAGACCTACTCCAGTCAATCGTTGTTAGGCTTATGCATTAGCAATGCCTCAAGGGATAAAATTGCGACTATTACTGGATATTCCGCCCATGGTGGTTCAGTCGAAGACCCCGACACCGGTGAGCAACACATCATTAACGTGTTCACGTCAACAGAAGGCCATCCGTGTGTTGACATTTCCAAGTCAGCGGTATGTGGGGCTTCTTGAGTCTCCTGCAGTCAATCTTGAAATTTTCCCATTTTAGGGGGGATACCCAAACAAGGAGTTGCTCAAAGCCCTCGCCTTGTCGTCTTGTCGATTAATCATTTCTCTCTGCGTCCAATCTGATATGACGCTCTGTATTGTAGAGAAACCAGCTATTGCATTCCCTCCAATGTCTGGCATGCCTTCATTCAAGCCACTTGCTAGCGACTTATGTTCTCAGCTTGGCAACATCCCTACCCCTGACGAATGGGCCAACGTGTGGCGCATATGGGACCTGGTCACTCTTGAGATGATCCCGAGGAACATGCTCCTCCAGAAACCAATTGATTTGAGACATAAGTGTCTTTTCTACATCGGCCATATTCCTACGTAAGTCGACCTTTAAGCTAGACTCTGGTTTATCTCGGCATTGACAATGTTATCCCCAAGGTTTCTTGACATGCTGATGTACAAAGCTATTGGAGGGTCAGCGACCGAGCCTGCTTATTTCTGGAAAATATTCGAAGTAAGACCCCGGCGTCACCCTGATCTTGCCTTGTGCTTAAGTGATCCTCCAGCGCGGGATTGACCCTCACGTCGATGATCCGGAGCATTGCCATGTGCGTTCTTTCACAACTTAACTCTCTGCTTTAACGTTGTCTAATGTACTGCTAGAACCACTCCGATGTCCCAGAGAAAGACGAAGACTGGCCATCTCTGGAAACTATCATTTCCTTCCGCGATAGAGTCCGTTCGAACCTCCTACAGCTCTACGACGATGTCGAGACCGGCACTCGTGTCCTAACTAGGAACATCGCGAGAACCTTAGTAATGACGCTGGAGCACGAAGCATGGCATGTTGAGGTATGTCACTTTGTAAACGGTTTGAAGCGATGACACAACTAAATGTGGTATAGACTCTGTTGTACATGCTCGTTCAACGTGCAGGGTCTGGTACTCTCCCTCCTCCTGGCTTCACTACTCCACCCTGGAATGCCTTGGCATGCCAGTGGAACACGACGCCCGCTCCTTCAACAGAAACGGTCACTCTCGGACCGACTATCCTTGCGATTGGACACGACGACTCTGAGGCCAATGATGCCGATCCAAATCTTGACATATACAACCACGAATATGGATGGGACAACGAGAGCCCCGCCCGACTAGTCGAAGTTGGCGCTTTCAAGGCCGAATGGAGACCAGTGAGCAACGGGGAGTTTGAGAAGTTTTGGAAAGGCGACGGCAAGGGTTCTATCGAAATGCCGAAAAGTTGGGTAGAGGAAAATGGTCAAATCAAAGTAAGCATTATTGCGCCACACTATGGGAGTTTTGATATTGACTCAGCCTAAGGTGTTGACATTGTATGGTCCCGTATCGATGAATATTGCCCAAAGCTGGCCTGTTCTTACCTCGTACGACGATCTTAATACCTATGCTCATTCAAAAGGAGGCCGTCTTCCTACAGAGCCTGAATTAAGATTCTTCCTGGATACTTACGAAGTTGGATACGAAGGTGGAGGTAACGTCGGGTTCAGAAACTGGCACCCTGTAGCGTGGGTTCTATTTACTTTATACCTTATATTTCATTCGAAGCAGTAATCTGACATCTCCCTCAGTCCTACCGCTGGCATGGCGCTCGTTGGAGGGAGAGGCACAAACGGAGGTGTATGGGAGTGGACGTCCACAGTCTTCGATAATCATGACGGACTGGTACCTACTACTCTGTTCACCGGGTAGGATCAATCCTTCCTGAATCCTGTAGTTCTTGTCATTGATCCCGTCTCCTTCAGGTATTCAGCAGATTTTTTTGACACGAAGCATCAGGTCGTGGTATGTGTTTGATTTACTGTACCGTACTGGCCATAGGATGTTCATAGGATCATTCTGCAGCTTGGATCATCATACGCCACAATTCCCCGCATGGAACGACGAACTGCTCGGAATTTCTATCAGCACAATTATCCGTACCCCTGGGTTGGCGCGAGGGTCGTCTATGACGTTTAAATAATGTGTCTCGAAGTGGAAAGATAAACACATTATTATGGTAAGTGTTTTGGCATGTCCAGTATCATATATGTATGCAGAGTAAATGAGAATTGTCAATAGATCGAGGAGCTCATGAGGAATCCAGTAAAAATATCCTATACAAAGAAAGGGATGAGAAACGGCAGGAAGAGTGGAGGGAGAGATGACTTGCCAAACTCCGAAACAAAGATTCAGAATGCATCCGAGAATAATGCCGATCTGGGAGCTTCGACTGTGAAAGCAGAGTAAGATCGGACCACACAAAGGAAGTCAGAAAGACATACGAGAAAATGACACTATCCGGGCCTTCGTGCTCACTGCCATCGCTCCAGAACACCGGCAGGGAGGGTTTCGACATGAAGAAGAAAGGTGTGATAGGGAAGAAGAACCCAACTAGAACGCCCTTCATGACGCCAGAGTTCGAAGCGGACGATTGGGATATCGATGCAGTTCCTGCCGTGTCTAATGAATCGATCCATTGTTCTTCCAACATGCGAGCGTGCTCTTCGTCTTGAAATTCAAGTCAAACAACAGGACACCAGAGGAGGAAAATTATGGACACACAGTCTTCTTCTGTTTCAAACTCTCTATCGTCCAAGAAGTTCGCAGATGATTGATTGTGGAATTGTCTACGAAATTGAGCAATGTCTGTTTCAGAGAAGCCGATCGCGGCAAGTCGGTCGAATCCTCTGGCGGGTCGCATTTGAGCTGTCTACCAAGTCGTGAGTCTACTATGGCACCCTGAACCAGCGGAGACGCACCTGCGTGTTTCCGTCTTCTTCGCCAGAATCATCTATCTTGGGACCGACAGAACAATGCAGCCATGTAGTATTTGACTGGAGAACGGAATCTTCCTCGGCAGCAGTCTTGTTCACTCCTCGGCCTTCCAAGGTAGATATCAAAGGATAGAGTAAAGTCTTGTCCGTCAATAGCTGCCCAGAATGAATCAGTCTTAAGCGCCTCTGCTTGAGCTCAGGTCTAGCGTCGCGTATCTTTATCGAAGGACTCAATGAGCAATAGTTCACACAGAAAGATGCGGAATAGACGACACCTGGATCTTGATATCCTTCACCGAGGCTGTTTCGTTTACAATGACCTCAAGGTCGCTGGCACCTTCGGTGAATCTTATAACCAAAGTACGAGTTGCAGGCGTGTCGGAGACCTTCTCTGAAGAAGACGGCGGAGAGTCAATAACAGGATCTATTGCGCGCTGCTTTCCTTTAGCCTTGTCGCTGAGCATCATGGTTGTGTCTTCGAGCTGTATTATGTAATACTAGTGGCAGTATACATAGAAGTTTGGAATGAGTCATACTTATCATGCGAGTTGCCGAGTTGGAACACTTACATGATACATCCATCTTCAATTCTAGCTACGTATGTAGGGCGTACAAATGGGATCCTATCTGGTACCAAGTAGTACGATAACAGCTCTTGACTCTGCCCGAATCAATGCAAGTTAATAATCTTCACGATTCTTCAGTGAATAAATGCATTGATAAGTTTATCGTAAGATGGTCCGATTACATGTCTTGTACGAAGCTATAAACCGAGCGGGGGGCGGAGATGTGACAAGCCCAACAAATTAAAACAACAGGCCAGGTCGCTTAGAGAGCATCTACATGAGATATCCGCTGAAGAGAGTATGAACTTGTTCAGCTAGCTTCGAATGATCGAGATCTTGCGCCCCACCAGCCGCCGCATCGGACTGAGAACCATCCGCAGACACTTGTTCTTCTACCAAGGGCTTCACGGACTCCCAAAACTGAGAGAAATCGAGATCCGCCATGGCATTCTGCGAATTGGTGCTGAAGTCGAGATCCATACCGGTCATTTGAGTGGATACGGGGTCAGAGGACAAGTTCATGAACATGTCGAACAAATCTGGTTCTGACTGTGATCCCAGACTTTTAGTCGGAGAAAAAACAGACGGATCCAGCTCGGGGGGAAGAAGACCAAAGTCAGTGGGGTGGGTGCTAGGTTGTTCGATCGTGTCAACAGTGGAAGAGGAAACCGGTACATCATCGACCTCATCCCCATCCTCCATACCATCCGTGTCGGGGTCTGTATCTTGAGAGGCGGACATGGAACGCGTGGGTGAAGACGGAGGAAGCCCCGCCCAAAACTGCTTGACGGGACGCGAATCTTCCTTAGGTCCACCGTCGCTGTCTTCCATCTGAAAAGCATCTACGTCGAAATCACTAGAGATGGGCAGCTTGTCGCACGGAGAGTTGATCTCTTCCATTGCGCTTTCAAGCTTACGATTGAGGTCATCAAATTCGTGATCCTCGTTGTTGGGCGCGTAGGCCTGGACTGGTGAGCTGTACTTCCCACGTCGTTTGGGCGTCTTGCGGTTACTGGCACAAGGAGAGAATAGCGGACTGTGAGACCGCGTCGATTTGGCTATAGGTGTGAACAAACCATCAGGAGATTCGACAGCGTGGGTGCGTTTAGGAGATGGTGTCTTTGGAGAAGTCGGAGGGGGGGAACGAGACACAGGTCTCAATGGAGATGTTGAGCGCGAAGAGGGCGGTTGGGATGACGTCGGGAAGGAGGGACCATCTGACGATGCAAAAGTAGGTAGGTTACTGCGAGAAAGGACTGGGGGTGGCATGGTACTGTCGTTCAAGTTTGAGTCCGGTATGGGTCGAAGTGGCCCACCGTCACTCTTCGACCGAGAGAACTTGTGTCTATCTTTCTTTCGAGGAAGTTTGGCAGTCTTCTCCTGCTCCTCGAACTCCCGCTGCTTCTCCTCCGACAGACGAGGTTTCATCGCGGTTTCTGTGCGGGCCCACTCTGGAACAACGTATTTTCTTCGCAGAGGGGCCGGAGAAGACGCCGCCACCCTTGGAGCTCTTGGGGAGTCCGGTACTACGATGGGTACGCTAGATGTCCCAGCGTCTCCATCCTTGCCTCGCAGAAATGGGCGTGGAGGGGGACGACACTGTCACGCGTTCCTTAGCAGCAAAGGCCTCGTCCGAGCCCGTCCACACAACTCTCGAGTAGTGTCGTAAGGATGCCGAGGGATCATTCTCCGACACAGACCTACGAAGAGAAGATTCCCGCCTTTTGTCCGCATCACTACGGCGAGATTTCGCGGAACGGTCTCGTCGAGAGTCTTGCCCGTCTAGAAAATCGTCCAGCCTTCGCTTTGACACAGCCCTCTCGGGAGAAGAGGGGGGCATAACTGCAACTAGTGTAGCTATTTTCTTGTTATAGCGGAAACTGGGAGCTAGACTCTGCGCTCCTCCAGCAGTAGGCACATCGGACTGAAAAGAGCTAGAATTTGTAGCAGGGGAGGTTTGCCCCATCTCAGAGGTGGTTGGTAACTTGAGTTCTTCTCTTTCTCGTTCTGCACGTCGTCTGAAGGCCGTAGGATTGACGTTCTCCTTGTCTAACACTACGACGTCTGTGTCAGACGACGAAGATGAAGAGCTAGGTGCATTCGTGTTTGGGTTACTCCAAGCCGCGATCATCTGCTGAAGCGCGCCTGCGAGCGAAGCGTTGGGACCCTGAGGTTGAGAAGCTGCAGGTGCGTCTATCATGGCCAGTGCAAGAAGAGCAGCCTGCTGTGAGTTTGGGTCTCCAGACGAAATATAAGAGAGCAGATCTGCCACATTCATAGGTATTGGCGGAGACTGTGAAGTCGCAGTAGATGAGGACGGAGTTAGGATCGTCGAGTGGGATATATCTGGTTCAGCCACCAAGGAATCAGACCGCGATTTTCGTCCTCTCCCGGGATTAGGGAGTGTACGTAGCCAGTTGTCGGCTTCAGGACTAACTTCCATAAACAGAGGTTTACTGGGCTTTTTCTCTTGCTTTGGTTTGGCCTTACGACGTATAGCAGCAGAGCCAGCGGCTGGAACAGTATAAGTCTATGTGTAACAAAGGCAGTAAAATGCTTACCTGTAGATTGTGACGCTCTCGCAGTCTGGTGGGAAATTAACGGTACGCTTATATTGAGCAATGGTACCCGACGCACCTTGCGAAGGCTGAATGTGACTTGAAGAGCCTCCTGAGGACCGATTTTGACAAAAATGCCATTGACGTACTCCAGCTGGCTTTCGTGTTCCTCCAAGGCCCTAGACATAGGCCCGCATGCTACGGTGACACCAGGATGTGGTAGGGGAACAGATGCTTGAACAGAGGTGTAGTGAGCTTCCACCGGGTCAAGGACATATATAGTATAGTCATGATCAGAGTTTGGCAGTAGTTCAGGACACCGGTGGCATATCGTCTCTGCACAAGTTCTGAGAGACACGGAACCAAACCTGGGTGAAGGTTGGGAAGATGATGAAGATGGGCTTGGTTCATGATCGGTCGGAATAAAATTGACCGGTACTGGTGCAGAAGATCGTGCAAGAATGTATTCCTGGGATTCGGGAGGAGTGTATAAAACACGAAGAGTCCGTTTCTCCATGAGCAGAAGGGCTACACGTTTTCTTTAGTGAAATTCGATAGAAATGAGACAGAAAAAGACTTTACTTTTATGCGTTCTGGCTACAGCAAACGGCAGTCGCGGTAGGGAAAAGAAAGCAGGTTCAGAGGTCCAATGGACATCAACGTTGAAAAGTTAAACGTCGTGACAGATGCGTGACGTGACTACTGTGATCTTTCGCGTCAACCATGCAGCCGGTCCGAGAAGCCTCTCTTTCCCGTCACGAACATACTACAACCCAACATGTCTTTTCGGTTTCAGACCTTTCGTAGGATGGTGCTAGGTATTTTTTTGTCTATTTCTTACCACTTACTTTTTTATTTAACATGTTGCTTTCAGCGGCGCAAGCTGTGGTCGCTTTGACTTCTATCATTCTCTCAATCTACGTACACTCCTACTTTCGATACCAAAGCAATGTTGCAGTCCTGGTCGCTATCGAGGGCACTTTATTCGTCTGGCTACTACAGGCGTGAGCTCCTTTCTCTTTATTGTTTACCCTACCTAACCCGCCCAAACTCAGTATCCTACACAAGATCCTTTTCAAGTCATCTCCATCCGTTTTTGCTGAATCAATGGGCCTCTTCGTACTCCTCCCTTTCTCTCTACGTGAGTTTTAGCTATGTTTCCTGTAATATCGCGAAACTCAACAAGTATCAGTCCTTGCGGTCTTCGTCCTCGCCGTTCCTTTCCGCCTTGCAACACCTAAACTCGTTCTATCAGTCTACGGTACCCTCCGGATCTTGATATTCATCAACGCCATCATTCGTGAGTATCTCTTACTTCTTGCAGAATTCTTTGTTACACCTCGTATCCTAGATTTATCTTATACCGCCGGCCTCTTCCTTACCTCCGTCTTGACCAGTTTCGCCTTCGATTCCGCCGTTTGGTCTCGCGATCTGGATGCCTCGCCCTCGCCATTTCCCATGACGCTCTTGTTCTCTTACGCGTTCCCGTGCATCTCACGTCCGAACCTTGAATCTCAACCTGCACAACAACACCCCGTCATATGTCTCCCTGGTTGCGATTGTCCTTCGAAGCAACACGCCGCCGTCCTTCTCTCTGTCTCACCCGAAATGACGGATCGGATTCTTACGTCTTCTACCGCTGGATACTCTCTACATGCTGTCGAGCAAACACGCAGCCGATTGAGCTTGCCTAGAACTGGATCTTCGATTTCCCTCTCACGTTCCCTTGTCCGCTTACCGAACGATGCGGAAAGAAGGTCGGCTATCAGAGTCGCATTGAAGCAGTTTGAGTGGATAATCCAGGGATTTCGTCTGTTTTTTTGGGTCTTTGGGTTATGTGTTCGATATCGATGTATTTTCCACTTATATCAGGGTTACAGTATTCGTGAGGAGTAGCATAAATACTGTATGCAATGCCCTGAGAATAGGGGCAACTCCAAAATTAGCAACCTACATAAGCTTACAGACCTGATTCGAGTCCCGGCACTTATCGCTCGTTCATTTTCAGTGCGTTCAATTTTTTTTTCTCCGCGCCATCAAGCTTCAAGATGACCATAACGTCGCCAACACTTACTGACGTCTGTTTATCTACTGTTCTTGGAAAGCGAAAATCCTCTCAGATAACAAAAGGTCCTTATGTCCTTCACCTGGCCTCGAGTCCTGAGCCAAGTCACCATGAGCTCTCGGATTCGGAATTTGACCTTTCGCAAGAGGATTTTGTCACGACTAACAAACCGACTCTCATCTCTCGTCCAGTGATTGTGAATGGTCGCTTGGTAGAAAATGCAAAAAAAACGCTATCAGTGTACTTACGCAGGGTGCCAGAAGGCATATTCAAAACCTTCACGTCTAGAAGAGCACGAGCGGTCGCATACGGGAGAGGTGGGTGCCAGCATTTCTCTGTAACAGCATACATCCTCATTTTCCTAGCGCCCATATGTGTGTTCGACGTGTAACAAGTCTTACTTACGGGAAACTCATCTGCAAGCACACGCTCGCAGCCATCTCCCAGAATCTGCCCGACCTTTGATGTGCCCTGAGCTCAACTGCGGAAAACGTTTTTTTGGACCTCTCAGCACCTGCGTACGCATACGGACTGGCACAACGGTGCTAAATCTTTTATTGTATGTTTGACTTCCTATGGCTTTATCTCTCGGCCCTGACATTTTGCGCTATAGTGTCCTGAAGCAGACTGTGACGAAGCCTTTTCAAAGCATTACCAGCTACGTACACACGTATGCACGGCTCATGCTCCCCCGGGCACTAAGCCATTTCAATGTGAACATACTGGATGTCCCAAGTCTTTTTCCACGACTCAACATCTTCGCGCTCACATGAAAGTTCATGACGGTATGCGCTAGTTAAATATAGAAGGAGATTCTCACTAACCATGCGGTAGACAAAAGGTACACCTGTGTTATGCCAGCCTGTCTTCCTGCTCCTGGACAGTCGACGGTGTATTACTCTACATGGACAAAGCTCCAGCACCATATTCGTATTGCTCATCCCCCGACATGTGCTCACCCTTCCTGTGGCGGCCGCACGTTTACCTCTCAGAAAAGCCTTCGTGCCCATCAGAAGTTACATGAAGAGAAGGACATGGAAACAGGGCTGGATGCGGTAGCAGCAGCAGATTCGAACGAGCATGATGGACCTATGAAGGATGGACCTGCTCGAAAGAAGCAAAGACGCGGCGGAGAGTTTGGACGAGACTGGAAGTGTGAGGTAGTTGGATGTGGTAAGGATTTCAAGTCGGTGCGTTTGTTGGTCTTTGTCAACTGGGTTTGGTCAAATGCTTATTTACTCACCTGTGACAGAAGAAGGCACTGACTACGCATACCAATGTCACCCATCTAGGCAGACGAGACCACGTCTGCTCTCACCAGCGATGCCAACGTGCATTTGGCTATAAGCACCTTCTCCAACGGCATCTCGCCAAGGTGCATGCCAAGTCGAGTTCTGCCTCTTCTCATTCAGAAGCCAGCGACGAGGACTCATCAGAGACCTCGGACAAGGAAGATGCTCATTCTCACATTGATATCGACGTGCTCACAGGGCAAGCCTACGCGGTTCGTGCGAAAGATAAGGTGGCCAGCTCAAAGGCCTTACGTTGCACATTCCCTGACATGACAGGGCTGGCTGTCACTCACACCACTGACGCAGCATCGGGGACAAAAACAGGGCAGGCTACCAAAAGAACTTGTGACTATGTTTTCACCCGAGCGTACGACTTTCGGAGGCATTTGCGGGCAATACATAATTTCAGCGCTGAGAAAGAAGCGCTTGATATGTGGGTGAAGGAGAAGAAGGCTCGGCTGACCATCTGAATTGCAGTTCCTGAGGTCTGGGACACTCTTAGAACCTGTAGTCACTCAATCATCTCTCTGTCCTTGGGGTTCTCCTGTGACATGGAGTGTTTACATTTCACTGGCTTTTTGTGCTAGTCATGTCGTTCGAATTTGCCGGGTATATCACATTGTGTATCTTCTACGGTTAGATGTTTTGCCAGACGAGTTCACATTTCATGTCCAGGAGACCGCACTAGCGTCACTGATGGTGAGAAATTTTGATGAGGCAGGATGGTCAACTTGAGAAGAATAGCGAGAATTTCGAGCGTGGGTTGTTCATATTGGGTGGCGTCCCCGACAGTACTATGGGGAGAATTAAGAATCCACGAGCAAATAGAGCTGCGAAGTTTGCGGGTCATCTGATGGATCGCCTTTGAAATTTGACGCGTCTATTTCATCTGACTTGCACGTAACCATGGCGGCACCTGGGTCGAGTTGTGGATGCAGGTATTTAAGTTCAGACATCTGCATCATCAGCCATAGCCACCTTCCTCTTGCTTGCCATCGCAGATAACACTAAACTTTGTCGGTCTCCATTATTGGACGACTTCCGCTTCCGCTCGACTTCGGACTCAGACAGTCGGCATTTGAAAAACTGTGCAAGGATGCCGAAGCCTGCCGGAGCGTCCTCAAACCACCAGAAAGAGGTCTAGGGAAGATGCAACGCGTTCGACGCGTCGGACGCCTAGCGCATCCCAGTCGAAACGTCACCTCAAAAGTGCTGGATATCTTCTGTAAAGACACGCAAAGAGGACCTCCCTCGCTGAACGTTTTCTGTTGCGTTTGTTAGTTCGTAGTGACCAGGCGACATTGCGCGCGTCGAATTTGGTCGTGATTTTATTTTGCAGCTAGTAACGCCTACGACTGTAACAATGAATCCTCGTCTGAAAACTCCCAACAGCTTGAGGCCTCTTAGACTTGAAGACCTCAAGCTTAAGGTCCGGCCGATGGCACATGCATTTATTTTGCTTACCGGCTTCGGCCTTCCTCATTTTGTTCCGGCATCTCGGCTTCGGACCGACTAGTGGTCTGAGGCGTCTGGAGATGGTCTGGCGCTATTGGCATGGGACCCCCACCAGCTCCGAGGTCCTTCTCCGTATGGTTTCTCCAGAATCTTAAGTCCGTTCAGTAAGCCCGTCTGGATAACTGGGCAGGACACGCGGGCATGACCCGTGGAATGAAGTCCGGAACGAGCTGTCAGGGTATAAATACAGTCATGGATTATCATGTTGAAGCCATTCCAACTTTCTGGAACGCGTCAGATTCTGCTGTGGACTTTCTGAACTCATCTGCCAAAATGTTCTGGTCTATTTTGACCGGATATCTCGCCATTAGCTCGGCTTACGCGCAGTCTCCTGTAGACGCGTTCATCGCCACCGAATCGCCCATCGCCAAAGCTGGGGTACTCGCCAACATTGGGCCTAATGGCTCCAAGTCCTCCGGCGCGCATTCTGGTGTTGTCATTGCCTCTCCCTCGACATCGGACCCAGACTATCTGTACACTTGGACTCGGGACACTGCTCTGGTCTTTCAGGGCATCATTGATGAGTGCGTTTTCTTTCTTCTCCCTTGTCATGACGGCACGAGCCAATCATTTTGATGACTACATAGATACACCTTAGGTCTCGATACGTCTTTGAGGTCTCATATCGACAACTTCGCTGCGTCGTCGGCCAGAATTCAGCAAGTCTCTAATCCGTCCGGAACAGTCAGTACTGGCGGTCTCGGAGAGCCAAAATTCCACATCGACGAGTCTGCATTCACCGGAGCTTGGGGGTAAGTCATCCTTGTTTGGCCTCGAGAGCCCACTGAAGTGCTCAACACGTGCTTCTCAGGAGGCCTCAGCGAGGTGTGTACTCTGCCGCAGCCGATTGTCCTTGATTTATGCATGCAGCAAAGATGGCCCTGCCCTTCGTGCTACCGCGCTTATCACCTATGCCAATTACCTCCTTGCCAACAATAATGCGAGCTATGTGACTGGAACTCTTTGGCCTGTCATTAAGCTTGATTTGGACTACGTCGCTTCCACTTGGAATCAAACTGGGTACACTTTCCTGTATTTGAGCTGCTCTTGGCCGGGCTGATGCACTGGATTGATAGATTCGACTTATGGGAGGAAGTTTCATCCTCTTCCTTCTTCACCGTCGCTGTTCAGCATCGTTCCTTGCGCCAGGGATCCGCTTTGGCCACAGCAATTGGACAAACTGGCAGCGTCTCTAATTATAATACTCAGGCAACCAATCTTCTTTGCTTCCTTCACGTGAGATGTTTCTCAAATCCTGTGAGATTCTTGTTGACACCGTGCCTTTTCAGTCGTTCTGGAACCCGACAGGCTACGTCACTTCAAACACTGGTGGCGGGCGGACTGGAAAGGATGCCAACTCTGTCCTCACTTCGATTCACACGTTTTGATCCTGCTGCCGGTTGCGACTCAGTAACTTTCCAGCCTTGCTCCGATAAATCCCTCTCCAACCTTATCCAATACATCGACTCGTTCAGGACTGTCTATTCGATCAACTCTGGGATCCCAGAGAATACAGCGGTTGCGACGGGACGATACTCTGAAGACGTCTATTATGGCGGCAATGTAAGCTTTTGCTCGCTCTTTGTCGTGGTTTCGCTTGCAATCTTGATGTCAATTTGATATTTAAAGCCCTGGTATCTCACTACTCTCGCTGTTTCCGAACAGCTCTACGATGCCCTTTATGTCTGGAATGCCCAGGGTTCCTTGAACGTAACCGCAACATCCCTGGCTTTCTTCCGTCGGTTCTCCAGCGGTGTTACCGCGGGGACGTACGCCTCGTCGACGGACACCTACACCACCCTTACCAATGCCATCAAGGCATACGCTGATGGTTTTATCGAAGTTGTTGCTAAGTATACCCCCGCAGGAGGTGCATTGGCGGAGCAATACAACAAAAACAATGGGTCACCTCTTAGTGCTAAAGATCTTACCTGGAGCTATGCCGCTGCGCTAACGGCGTTTGGTGCTCGAGCTGGCGTGGTTCCTGCCAGCTGGGGCGCCGCAGGCTTGACTGTCCCGTCTACCTGCTCCTCCGGTGGCGGCGGCGGCGGCAGTGGAGTCGCCGTAACGTTCAATGTCCAAGCAACGACTGTGTGGGGAGGTACGTGCCGCGTATATGCTCATTGAAAGCTTGCAGATTGATCTGTCTCAGAAAATATTTACTTGACTGGGTCTGTTGATGCCTTGCAGAACTGGTCGCCAGAGAATGCTCTCATCCTATCATCTGCAAACTACCCGACTTGGAGCAGTAAGTTTTCCTCTGTTATCTTCTGCCCATCTGAAATTTCCATCTACTTAGTCACTGTCAACGTCCCCGCAAACACGCAGATCCAGTACAAGTATATTCGCAAGTTCAACGGAGCCGTCACTTGGGAGTCAGATCCCAACAGGCAGATCACCACCGGTACCAGCGCCTTCACAGTGAACGACAGCTGGAAGTAGTCCTTGTTCTTCCCCTCTTTCATCAACGCCGTCAAGAATCAGGTATACCTGGATGTACAAATTGGACCTCTGTGAATAAGTTGTGTAGCACATATACTGTATGCATGTACTCTCCATACCTTAAAAGAATACTTTCGCCCCAGGTTATTTTCGTCTCTTCTTTTTCCCGCCTCTCTGCGGTGCTACTGGCTTATTTGGGACGAAACCACCTTGATTCAGAGCATCCCTGGCTGTCTCAGAAATTCTGCGCCACCGATCAGGTCCTAGTTGCACCCCACCATACCACCTCGACACAACTACCACCACATTCTGACATCCCATGATATCGAGAAGACGTGAAAGAAAGTCCCCACTCCCGCTCTCGCCGCCGTCGTTCTGACCCAGCACAGGAAAGACCGGTGGGTTTATTAGGATCTGTCGTTCGATAAGCATACATGCAATGCGTGGCGCGTTTCAACTCTGGCTGAGCAGTCAGGTAGGTCAAAAAGGGGTCGAAGAGGGCAGCGTCTGGTAGGCATGATGCATGGGCGAGGAATGTCGACTTTCGGTCTTTGATGCGCTGGGAAGATGAGATTGGAAAAGGCCATTCTCCATCGGTCATACATGTAATTTTCAGTGAGGACATGAGGCCTCGATGAGCATATCGTCGTGTCGCGAAATGTCCCGGGAAAAAGGGTGGTCGCATAAAATAACGGCTCAATGGACCGAATGTGAGGAAGACAAGCTGCATTAAAAGGAGGGTGAGTGTTCTCTGACTCCCGAGGAGCATGACTATGCATACATTGCACATATAGATGCAGTATACACTGCGACACGTTGGCCTCGACAATGCTTCCTCTTCCTCACTGTATGATCCGACATTCACTCAGCTTGCAGTCCATCTGACTCCAATCAAGAGAGGGCAGCTGAAATAGCACATCCATCCATGTACAGAGCCTCTTTGATTCAGAAGCCTCCGGAACTCTCTCCGAATCTACATGCGCATTTGTTCAGCTTTCCCCGGTTGAGTTCACCGTTTTTCGTATAAAAGGACGGATCTTGGCCTTGTTTATTCTTCGCTTCTCTCTCTCAGATTCGAAGTCAGGATCGAACTACCCTCTGAAATGCGTATGCCTCTGTCTTGATGGCCTCGTAATCTCCCGACACTTACAAGTTTTCAGGCCTTATCATTCGTGAAGATCCCACTCTTGTCGGTGACTACATCGCCAACTACATTGCCAAGCGGTCCGTTTCGCTCTTGTCAATTGACATCTTCCCCGGTTGCTCATCCAAGTTGTGTTCGCAGAATCAAAGAATTCGCACCGACGGCTGAGCGGCCATTCGTCCTTGGCTTGCCGACTGGATCTTCCCCCATTCCTACTTATAAGGCCCTGATCAAGCTCGCTAAAGACGGGAAGCTCTCGTGAGTCAGGAATCAGAAGCATCTTCCTGGACCACTGAAGTCCGCCTCCCT
>RZIO01000001.1:1452145-1463111 GCA_004338095.1 Gloeostereum incarnatum | reverse complement strand
GACGAGTACGTTGGGCTCCCGCGGGATCACACGGAGAGTTATCATAGTTTCATGTTCAATCACTTTTTCTCTCATGGTAGGTCTATCGTCGGTCTAGAATACCTTTCCATCCTGACGTTGCACAGTGGATATCCCGCCCAACCAGGTCAACATATTGGATGGCAACGCAGAGGATCTCATTGCAGAATGCAACGCGTACGAACAGAAGATCAAGTCCTATGGAGGCATTGAACTCTTCCTCGGCGGGATAGGTGAAGATGGGCACATCGCTTTCAAGTGAGCACGAGTCTCTAGCTTCGTACTGTGACCGTCCTCACCATACTTTCTAGTGTAAGTGTTCAACTTGCAGTTGTCCGTGATTGGACGTTTCTGATGATTTCCATTCGTCATGTGGATGTGATAGGAACCTGGTATGTCACCTTGTGATTGTGGGCACCTTTCGGTCGTCTGAATTGACCTGCAGGTTCTTCCCTCGCCTCACGAACTCGTATCAAGACGCTCGCCTACGATACTGTTCTGGCTAATGCTCGCTTCTTCAACAACAATATCTCAGCTGTCCCTAGGATGGCCTTGACTGTTGGAGTGGGTACGATCCTTGAGAGCAGGGAAGTTGTCGTCGTCGTAACGGGGCAGAGGAAATCGTTGGCCCTGAGCAAAGCGATCGAAGAGGGTGTTAACCATCTGGTCAGTTGGTGTCGACTTTGTCTGAAATATCATATTCATCTGCTTTCTATTCAGTGGACCCTCTCTGCCCTTCAGCTCCATCCTTGGGCTCTTATCGTTGTGGACGAGGACGCCACTGCTGGTGAGCTTATCGATACGGCAGTAACGGCGCGCGCTGATCCTACCCGATTTCAGAACTTCATGTGAAGACTGTGAAGTATTTCCGCTCTATCGAACGCGTCCAGGATGAGGTGGAACGTACTCAAGCCGAGCTCAAAGCCCGTGGCGTCAAGGAGGCAGGCGCGGCCGAATCCCAAGTTGGGAGCATGGAATGAATGCATGAGTGAAGGAGGTGCCCGCCAATGTACGGCGAAAGGCGCTAGAACCGTTGTCCCATTCCTCCGTGGTCGGCTATGAGATGTAACAGTTATACACGAAACTGGATCTCAGGGCTGCTTATGTGGCATTCAGTTGAATAGAATGAAGGTGTATCTGTAGCTTATGTATGTATAAAAGTTAGTGTCCGGTCCAGTGTACCAGTAGCATAGACATGAATAGATGCTTCATTGCGACCTTTTCTAGAACTAGACAACATTAATAAGTTGATGCAAATAGGACTCCAACAACTTCTCTGCCATCGGTGATCCAGAGAGTGGACGAAGGCAATCGTACTTTCCCTGTCTCTGATACGAACCAGTAGGCATGTTATTCACAAAACTTGTGGAGAGAGGGATATACACAACACCATAGCGCGCTAGCAAAGGAGGAAGGATTCGATCATGAATGTGAAACTATAATGAGAGGTCAAGCGTCTTCCCATGCATGAGGCGAAAAGAAAACATACCTTGCGCATTGTAGTAGAGGGCCCAAGGGTCTGACGTAGCAGACAAAAGCATAGTCAAGTCGGACATGGACACACGCTCCTTTTTCCAGCACTCGGGAACCATGAACCAGCTCCCATGCCATATGACCGTATTGTGCTTAAGTTTGGGATCGTTTCGAAGAGAGCGGAGGGAGCTTTCGAACGCAGGAAGGAAGACTGTCACTGTTGCATGAAGTGCGGCGTTGACTATGTGTCTAGCAGACGGGGTCGATGACGCGGGTGAACGACTGGGAGAGGACTTATGCTTTCCGTCGGAAAGAAAGATAGATGATGTGTCAGAATAGAGGTCATCGACGAATGTCCAGTTGCCGTGTTCTCTGGATCGAGAATAGCTCCAGGCAGGCGCAGATACTGGGCCACGGTTGAGTATCAATATGTCCGCCTTCTTTGCTTTCCCAATCCAGTACATGTCCTTCACTCGAACACCGGTGCGTGGGTCTACCTGAGGATGATGGTAGATCGGGTCGTCGGCAGTTCGCGAAACATAGAGAGAGCTGGACAGAACGAAACGTATGACGGAAGAGTCGGTGGTGAGCAGGTCATTGGCGTTAGGAATGATTTGTATTCGTTCGTTATAAACCTCACTGGAAGTATATCCCGGTCCCAGCTCAGTCGGTTCTGGAATGAAACGCTTGCAAACATGATGAAATGTGCAAAACTCTGGGCCAGAACAAGGATAATGTTGACCTTCGTGCAATCCGAGTGCGTTGATCCAGAGTGAATGAAGATAATAAGTAGTCTCTGATCCGACAAGAAGGACGACTTTGGTTGATAACAAGTCACATAGCTGCGCAAGGGAGACGTTTGTTGAAGGAAGATGCGAGATTATTGGGCCGGATTCGAGATGAAAAGCGGCCTTTCCTAACGCGTCGTATAATTCATCGACGAGATTCTGTGATTCTGGCTTCGATAATTGGAGCAGCAAGACGAGGATAAAGAGAAGGAGAAGCGCGACTTTAAAAGACTGTAAAGTTCTCATGACAGTGCCAGTCAAAGAATCACATGCGAGATGATGCCTAGGACTCTCCAACTTTCCTTTATGCTCCACTCTCGTTCGTTCGTTCTGACTTGCAAGTAAATAATTCTAGTCTGTCTGCTCTTAACATGCACTGACCGAAATGAACTTTGTAGATAAGTGCACACTGCGCCATACAAATGGTCCGAGTTCCTCTCATCGGCCGACTCTCTCTGAGGGAGTATACTGTCATTATTCTCGGTTTCCTCTTCGTCGCGTTCGAGTCCCTTCTTCGTCTCGTCATCTTCTTCCTTCCTAGGCCAGTAATCGACTGGTTCTACAACCGTTCTCGATCCTTGTTTCACTTTGGTGCCCCTCCTCCAAAAATCAAGCCCAAAGCGAGCAGGATATCAGATAAAATTCGGCGTGCCCGCGACTTTGAGGACCTTTGCAAGATATACGGCTATAATCATGAGGAGCACGTCTGTCTCACCAAAGATGGCTACTTGTTAGGCCTCCATCGTTTACCCTCGAAGAAAGGATTACAGAAGACCAGTCCTGGCACGAGCACCGGAAAGCCCGTCGTATATCTCCATCACGGGCTACTCATGAATAGTGAGATCTGGGTATGTCTCACGGATGCCGAACGCGCCTTGCCTTTCGTGCTGGCAGAACAAGGCTACGATGTCTGGCTTGGAAACAATAGGTGCGTCCGAAATACCCGTCTAGCGGCTCCTTCTATCTGACCTTTGTTAATAGAGGTAACAAGTACTCGAAGAAGTCCATTCACTATAACCCAAACTCTTCCAAATTCTGGGACTTCAGCATCGACGACTATGCCTGGCATGACATTCCTGATTCCATCGAATACATTCTTAGTATCACCAAAGCGCCTACTGTCAGCTATGTCGGGTTCAGCCAGGGGACAGCACAAGCATTTGCGGCCCTCAGTATTCATCCGCAGCTCAATGAAAAGGTGAATGTCTTTATCGCCCTCGCGCCGGCGATGAGTCCTCCAGGACTCGCTGCTCCTGTTGTGGACGGCTTAATGAAGGCCTCTCCTACTCTTCTCTACCTGGTATTCGGACGCAAGTCTATCCTTTCCTCCGCGATTGCATGGCAATCCATTCTCTATCCCCCAATCTTCACTTATTTTATCGACACCTCTCTTGCCTGGCTCTTCGACTGGCGTTCCGTCAACATTTCGGCGTCCCAAAAACTTGCCGCCTATGCACACCTGTACAGCTATACTAGCGTCAAAGCAGTGGTGCATTGGTTCCAGATCATGCGATATGGGGAGTTTGTTATGTTCGATGACGACGCCAATGGCATGATGCCTAGCCTTCGTCCGAAACAGACCGGTATCGGGGAAGGAGAGGGTGGCAGGAGCCGTACCCATGGGCGAAGTAACGCCTATCGTCCGGCGCGTTTCCCCACTCGCAACATTGTCACTCCCATCGTTTTGCTCTACGGGGACCAGGACTCACTTGTCGACATCGATGTCATGCTGTCGCAGTTGCCGCAGCTTCCTGCTGAGAAGAGCCATGTAACAGTGAAATGCCTGAAGGGATATGAGCACCTGGATATACTGTGGGGAAAGAATGTGGACAAGGACGTGATTCCGGAGGTGTTGCAGGCGTTGGCCAGGTATCGGGATAAGGACGGTGATCTTGCCGTGCAGGAGGGTACATTGACCAATGGTCCATCAGAAGTGGATGTCAGTGGAAGTGCCGGAGAAGTTACAGACTTTACGAGTATGTCGGACTGACTGTACGTAGCAGCAATTGTGTTCCAACGGCTGCACAAATTCGAATTTGTGAGGCGGGAAAGCTCCTTTTGGAAAAAAAGTAAATGTCGTATACTCAAAGTACTGGCATTGGGCGATTCTGTCCAAGGTAGCGGTCATCACTCGGGATTTTGAAGTACCGCGGGTTCGAACCTGCTGGAATAAAACAAATGAGATTCTGGAGGAGTTCATTCAACTTCACGCTGATGTGCAACGAGGCACTGAAACTTGACGGGGATATGGGATCACGCGGCTAACGCCGAATTGATGGCCAATTCGCCAAGTTCCGAATTCGAGCCCTGGTAGCACTTTTTGTGCGTTTGTAGTTAGATCTTTTCGCGCTATATATATGATGATGGCAAGCGAGATTCTGGAGGAGTTCGCGCTATGTGTACGACTTGGCGCTGAGGCGACTGAAACGTCATTTCAGCAACTGGTGAGCCGCAATCAAAAGATAGGGGCGTCAAATCAAGTCACCTTGAGCTTGAAGCAAGTCACGGTCATCATTAAAGAGGAACCTTTCTCTTCCTCTCGCTGTCAAATCCACTCGTAAAATGGCTGTAGAGACTTTGCCACCTTCGCTGTCTGGACAGCTCGATGTACTTTTGATTGACAACTTTGACTCTTTCACTTGGAATCTTTACCAACAACTGTGTCTTCAAGGCGCCGAGGTCACCGTCATTCGCAACGATGCCATATCCCCTTCCCTTTTTCCTCAACTAAAGCTCAATTCTCTCATCATATCCCCCGGGCCAGGGCACCCCAAATATGAATCTGGCATCTCGAAGGCAGCAGCAATAGAGTACTTTCAGGGCAAAGTCCCGATTCTTGGTGTGTGTATGGGTTTGGAATGCTTGGTAGACTTGTATGGCGGGGAGATATCGTAAGTTCGCCATTCTGACTATCTTTTCTTGGTTATAATAGAAAGCTGACTCCCAACTCTTCCCCTAGCTACGCGGGAGAAATTATGCATGGAAAAGTCAGTCGCGTCAGGCATGACAACCGCGGTTGCTTCAGAGATATCCCCCAGGGAATCAAATCCATTCGTTACCATTCCCTCAGCGCGTCTCAGTCAACCCTCCCTCCTGATCTCGCTATCACCGCTGCTACCGAGGAATCGGGCGTCATAATGGGTGTACGCCATCGGAAGTTCACCCTGGAAGCCGTCCAGTATCACCCTGAAAGCATTTTGAGTGAGGGAGGAGATGATCTCATACGCAACTTTCTGGCATTGCGAGGAGGACTCTGGGAGGAAAATCCCGAGTCAAGGGTCCTAGAATCCTCCCTACCTCCTTTCAGCATGGAGGGACTTGGTACTCCCAATGCCGGTCCATCCTTCAAGATACCCTCTATTCTGGAAAAGATCTACACCCAGCGGCTGAAAGATGTTTCTGCAGCTCAGAACACACCCGGGTCGAGTCAAGCAGACCTTGAGAAACTCCTTTCTCTCAACATCGCTCCTCCTTTGATTTCATTCTTAGATCGGCTGAAAGAAAACGTTCAGGGACGTCCTGCTCTTTTGGCTGAGATCAAGCGTGCATCCCCCTCCAAAGGCTCAATATCCGCATCCACCTCCTCCGCTGCCCAGGCACTCACATACGCTCTTGCGGGGGCAAACGCCATATCTATTCTGACAGAGCCAAAGTGGTTCCTAGGCTCTCTCCAAGACATGTTCTATGCCCGAACCAGCGTGTCTAACCTTCCTAATCGCCCCGCTATCCTCCGAAAAGACTTTATCCTCAGTCGATACCAGATCTTAGAGTCCAGAATTTGGGGTGCAGACACGATACTTTTGATCGTTAGCATGCTTCCAGAGATACTGTTGCGAGATTTATACAAGTATAGCTTGGAGCTCGGGATGGAACCGCTGGTGGAGGTTAACAACGCTAAAGAGATGGAGTTTGCGCTCTCTCTGCCTGCGAAAGTCATCGGTATCAATAACAGGAACTTGCATGACTTCCAGGTTGACACGAACACAACGTCTCGTCTCAGCGACATGGTGAAGGAGAAGGACGTTATCTTATGTGCTCTCAGTGGGATATCTACCCCTCAGGACGTCAAGAAATTCGCGAGTGACGGTGCTGGAGCAGTTCTCATAGGTGAAAGTCTTATGAGGGCAGAGGATCCCGCCGCTTTCATTCGCGAATTGTGGTCCGTGCCGTCTTCCTCGAGTGTACCCTGGAGATCTGTCTCTCCGCTCGTTAAGATATGTGGCATTCGCAGCAAGGAAGAGGCTTTGGCTGTTGCCGAGGCAGGAGCAGATTTTCTAGGATTGATGTTTGTTCCAGGATCGAAGCGGTTCATTGATGTTCAGACAGCAAAAGAAGTCTCTGAAGCAATACGTTCGCTGCGCCATCACAATAAAAGCTCGTCGTCTATTCTGAACGAAGCTACCCCCCTGCCGTGGTTCAACGCCCAAGCTACGCGCGTCTCTTACTCCGGCCCAAAACCATTGCTCGTCGGTGTGTTCCAAAACACGTCTCTGTTGGACATTCTGGAAGTGGTGCATACCTGCCAGTTGGATGTCGTTCAGCTTCACGGCTCTGAACCGGTAGAATTAGTGAAACACATTCCTGTACCAGTCATTCGCGTCTTTCATGTGGGCAAAGGGACGGGCGTGGAGGGAATTACCCGCGGTGGAGCTCACGAGTTTATCCTGCTGGACAGTCTACGCACAGACGGCAGTGGAGTCAGTGGAGGGTCTGGAAAGACCGTTGACTGGGCTTTTGCGAGACGAGTAGTTGAAGCGGGAGAGATCGTTCTTGATGGAGGTGCCTCGTATAGTCCACCAGATAATGCGGCAGAGCCTGTTTCCGACGATGCACCTGAGTCGAACGAGGACACCTCAGACACGCCCACTGATGCCACACCGACTGTGCAAGGAACTGACATGCCCGTTCCTGCCGTCTCGTCTTCATCGAAGCCCACGATCCCGTCCAAGTACCCACTTCCCGTCATCCTAGCGGGTGGGCTCAACCCGGACAATGTTGCTTCAGCGATCGAGCAGGTCCGTCCCTGGGCTGTTGATGTTAGTAGCGGTGTAGAGACGGAAGATGGCACGGCCAAGGACCTGCACAGAGTGCAAGCTTTCATCTCAAGTGTCAAGGGCACTACTTTTGGTATTTGAAAATGGGATTTCTGGCAATCTCATCGATCTCATCTGTATCTGTTTTCTATGTACATACCCTAGTAAAGTACAACTTGCGATGTACTTAGAAGCTCATGTCCACATGTATGTCACGTCGACCGAGCGCCGGTCCGCGTCGGCGTGTATCAGTAGGATCGATCGCCATAACAACTTTCTCAGACATTCTTCACCACGGTAAGGTGTGGCTGGTCGAGTCATTCAGCCAGCATGGCGTCCAGGAAATCGAAGGCCAGTGCCCGTTCGGGGCCAACGATTGTATCCCACAGCAGCCTCGCACATTCAATATCACGCATCAATTCTCGCCGTCTGCAAATCGTGGACACCAATGTGAGCTCGTACGATCGTACAGACCCTTTTAGCGCGTTCAATTGCTTGCTGAAGCTCCTGGGGTCGCTGGCGACGCGTGTAGGAGGAGGATGTCTTAAATTGACACCAGAGGAACATAAACTGTCCCTTCATTTTCTCGCTATCGTCGAGCCGTTTATCGGGCCAGCACCTTCCACGAGCAGAACAATGCTCACACGGCAGCCTACCGAAATCCTGGACTCCATCGTCTCCTATGTTGACGACAAGAGAGACTTGATGAACCTGGCTGTGACTTGTTCGAGGATGCACGCTGTCGTCGTACCGCGTCACCTCGATTACCGAGTTATCAAGTGCAAGGTCAGCGCGATCAGCGTGTGGAACCATTTGATCATACACAGGGCGCTAGCAGGGAACGTCAGGAGGCTCGAGATCCTCGACGAGAGGGCCTCGTCTGAGCTACAATGCATCCCTCGCGGAATTACCGAGACTGATACTGATTTAGAATCTACCGATGATGAGTTAGGTATGCACGACAAGCAAGAGAAGTATCTCGTAGCCGCTCTCAGCAAGATGGGCTCTCTTGTTTCGTTTACGTGGTCCTGCACACACTCGCCCATTTCGATCGACGAAGTATGGCCTACTCTTCTGAAATGCAACACATTGCGTCAGGTAGAGATCAACGATAACATGGTATTCGCGCCATTAGCAGAGGAAGATCATGAAAGTGATCCCGAACCGCAAGTTCGGACTCGCAATCGTGCGGCTGTAGTAAGTCATTGTCACTTTTTGTATCCCAAACGCGTCTTCTTGACATCTAGTCTGTAGCTTCCTCAGCTGAAAGCAGTCTCCTTGAGATCAACTAAGCATACATATGGCTCTGCCAAACAGCCTGCCCTGTCGCGCGTCAAAGGAATGCTACACGACTGCCCACATCTTGAGGTACCAGGTCTCATTATCTTGCCTGTTTTCCAAAATTCCTAAATTACCGCTCCAGTTTCTAAATATCTCGTACGTGCAATCTCGCAACTCAGGAGCTCAACGTTTGCCTGCCGATGATC
Source organism: Gloeostereum incarnatum (assembly GCA_004338095.1). Taxonomy (NCBI): domain Eukaryota; kingdom Fungi; phylum Basidiomycota; class Agaricomycetes; order Agaricales; family Cyphellaceae; genus Gloeostereum; species Gloeostereum incarnatum. The sequence continues at coordinate 1,454,312 of RZIO01000001.1, read as the reverse complement.
TTTTCCTCTTCGGACGTTGGCCCCAGCTGACTCACCTAACTCTCAACAATCTTCGCGGCTCGCTCGACGCAGCATCCACGTTCCTTTTCGTTCATCTCAATATTGAGTCCTTGACTCTCGATGTTACGACGCACTCGGGCCCGATATGCCTCGCCCCCGACTCTCTTCCTCGCTTACGAGAATTGAAGGCCAACAAAGAGTTTGCTTCCGCCTTGCTGGCATGCCCATGCGAATCTCCTAGGCCTTTGGAGGTCATTAAAGGCGTCAAGATTGGGGCTAATCCGGCTGACGAGCACTTCCTGCTCAATCTCAGAGAACACGGGTCCTCCGTTCGAAGGATCGAGTTGGCAGGGTGGGCTGAGATGGAGGATATCCGCCGCCTTTCCGAGTGCGCTCCCAGGCTGATATGGTTGGATGTTGGTCGGAAGGGTGCTGGTTCCGGGAAATCCACGAACGCAGGCCCTGCAAACAATGTTATGGAGTGGGCAACACTACTGTCTGCTATGCCAGAACTAGTCACGTTCCATGGAGTTAAGTTCTTCTACGAAGTAGCAGCTGGAGCTATGGGTATTGGAGGGAGTGCGGCTATAACCATTCAGACTGACCGAAGCAGAATGCGGAAGAATGAGGAGGTTGCAAGTGTGCTGGCATGGAAATGTCCCAAACTGCGCCGAATAGACCATTGGGAGGAGGGCGGAGGAAAGGTCATTGTTCTTGTCAGGGATGTTGATCGCGAGAAAGAGAAAGTTAGGTGGGAAGTAAGACGGGTGAAGCAGTGAGAGCAGAAGGTGGCCTTTTGTGTGTAGGATAAGATAATAAGTATAGTATGTAGGAGGTGAATGCCAAATCGAGTTCATGATCGATCAATCGTGAATGACTAATCTAATTTTCCATTTCTCTCCACCGACGAAGTCAAGCGATGGGTCTTTCTGGTCGCAAAGTGAAGCAGCGTATTTCAGCAGACCCAAGAAATTTGACCTGGGCTGATGGTTCGTGTCTGTACAAATCCCTGATATAAAGCCTGCTGAAGCTTTTCTTAGATGCCTCGAAATTTGGAACAGCCTACCTCTCCAAGTTCGGCTGGGATGCCTCCAAGGGTCTTGGTGCTGAAGGAGATGGGCGTACATCGCACATAAAAGTATCCCACAAGCTCGATGTGCTCGGTATTGGCGCTGCTCACCAGAAAGACCCCAATGGAATCGCCTGGAAGCAAAATAAAGACTTCGAAAATTTGCTGAAACGTCTCAACGAGAATGTTTCTCAACCAGAGGAACAGTCGGACGCGCAAGATGATGCGCAAGATGACAACGAAAAGTCGAAGAAGAAACGGAAACGGAAAGAAGAGGACCAGTCAGACGAGAAGAAAGCGAAGAAGAGAAAAAAGGCTGATATTGAAGGCGTAGAAGAGGAAAAGGTTGTTGAAGTTGCTGTCGCGGAGGTGGTCACTCAACCGTCGAAACCTCTTGTTCCTCGGCATCGAGCGTATGTGATCAATGTCTTTTCCTGTCTCAGACTTGGAACACTTATGCCCTATGTACTTATCATCCAGTCATCGTTCCCGGGCTATCCACTCCAAAAGCTTCGGGTCAAAATCTGCCGCCGCTATATCTGAAATCCTCGGTCTTTCGTCAAGTTCGTCGTCAGCTACCCCAACTCCTTTGGATTCTGGCACTCCCCAAGGATCTCTCACTCCTCTCACCGATGGAGAAAGCCTCGAGAAGCTAACTACATCCACGAAGAGCGTAGCAGATTACTTCAAGGAGAAACTCCTCGCAAAATCCTCTGGCAAAATCACGCCTGCGATCTCCGTTCCTACCACTCCGTCTCCGCTGTCTCGCGAAGACGAAGACGGAGGCGAGCCTCGAAGAGGTGGCCTTGGGTCGTCTCGCTTACTAACCCAAGTACAACCCGACTCGTCCGATGGGGTTACACTGAGAATGGGTCTATCCAAATTCTCTTCTCTGATGTCCTCCACGTTCCTCGCAGCCACTACAACCACTCCCTCAGAACCGCCGACACTTCCAGCCAGTGACGAGCCAGAAGACCTCAAGGAGAAGCAGAAATCTGACATCGAAAGTCTGGCCAAGGAGGAAAGACGCAAGGAGAAGAAGCGACGAAAAAAGGAATCGAAGCTTGACGCGCGAACTCCTCCCCCCGAAGAAGAAGC
>RZIO01000001.1:1411542-1443567 GCA_004338095.1 Gloeostereum incarnatum | reverse complement strand
AAGCACCGACGCCGGAAATCTTCCTCATGGGCCGCCATTTCTCTCCCTGGCGGTGCTGGCTCTCGCCGTTCGCGCCGGACATGGCTCCCTGACATTCGCCGCATCCACCAGGTCAGCTATAACCGCTACGGCCGACGGAGAGGCTCGGTCGTCGTTTTCGGCAGCTATCTCGGCCTCTTCCTCTTTCTCTTTGCTCTCTTCCGCCTATTCACTTCAAGACACGCGCCGTGGCCGCTGCTGTTCGGAGCTTCTTCTTCCACCCTCGTCTTTCACCCAGAAGATCTCCAGAGAATATGGCTATGGGAGATCGCCAGTGGCCACCATCCTAGCAGGAATAATAGCCCGTCCTGTCCTTTTCCATCTCCTGTCCATTCAAACTGACCTTTGTAAACACAGTTCCACCACAGCTTGCCATCCATCCTCTTCCAAATAATCCTGCCAGGCCTCACAATGCAGGCACTGGCGTCAGAACATACTTCAACGTTGCCAGTCGACCTCCCAATGTGGCTTACCCCCCACGACCCGTTCTGGGAAGCACCGCCGACCTGGACATTCTGTTCGATCACTGTGACTTTGGAACAAAAAAGGCACGTTCATTTATAGTGACTTCCAGTCTCCCACTGAAAATTCTACAGTATGTGCGTGACTGTCTCGAATTCCTTCGAGTCGGTGCCGGCCTTGACAATGGCAATCGAGTGAGACGAGACGTGTCTGATCTCAAGTATATTTTCGTGACGGAGGATCCATCCACGAATGCTGCATCTCCAATCACCCGCGACCATCCTCACTCCCCTTTGTTCGTTAGCGAGAATGATCAAACCCTCAGTTCCTTCGTCAAATCGCGATATGCTGACTGGGAACCGACCCCAATCACACTGCCCCAGGCAAAGGCGCCATCCTCTCGTCCCTACTGCGACTCTGAGGAGCCGCGTATCTTTCACATGTACTGGACAGGGAGTTTCACGGACAAGCCCTATTTGGCCGTCCTTTCTTTCCTGTTCACACAAAACTTGGGCTTAAACGGGCAGACTCCGTCCTGTCCATCGAAGCTATGGCTATGGATTAATCCCAATCCTGCCATCCTCAATCCCACAGGATCTGCCCGTGACATTGTCCTCGATCAGGTCCGGCTCAATAAATGGGCCGCCCCTTTTCTCCACCCGCGGTTCAAGGAACTGGTTGAATTCAAGCTGTGGAATACGATGGAACAGCTCGACAGCGTCAACGAACTCCGAGATGACTGGCGCCGCAGCAAGTCCCTCTTCAACTCGGGTGGACACACCTTCAATGTCCCACAAGACGGCTCCAGCGGGGTGTCCTCAGACTTGAGCGACCGCCTGTCCGTCGTCATGTCCGACATGGCGCGTTTCGTTCTCTGTCATCGGTTTGGCGGGGTGTACCTCGACGCCGACACGTTATTCTTACGAGATTGGGAAGAACTCTGGGGTTGGAAAGGTGCCTTCGCTTATCGGTGGTCTTTCCACGACAAGTACAACACCGCCGTCCTTCGTATGAACAAGGGCTCTGCGCTGGGGACTTTCATCTTACGCACCGCACTGAAAAACGGCCTGGATTTTCATCCCATGGAGGTCTCAAAGTATCTGAGGGATGCCAGACTCGAGGAGCTGCTATACCGACTTCCCGATGCCTTGTTTGACTCGGCCTGGCTGAACATGGAGGGATATCAGAGAGAGAGGCCGCCTCAGCCCTTCTTTTCAAAGTGAACCTACCTGCACTTTTCCACCATTAACTGTTCCTTACTTACCTCACTCGGCTAGGTTTGCGGAATTCTTCGACACACCATTGGTAAATAGCGCCACACCTCAAGCGATCGGGTTCGACGGGTTCTTCAAAGGCGCATTCTCTTATCACTTCCACAACTCCTGGTAAGCCCCCTTGTTCTTTTCCTACACGCGTATCGTCTCTGAGGCTTTCCCAGGTGGAGACGTGTTGACCCCTCCCGCGACTGGCCAGACCTAGGACCGCAGTTTGACGCTCCAGAGAGATCGCCCCTTGCCGACCAGCGAGATTTGGACTGGTCAGCGGTGTTGAAGAGGACCTTTGAGGCCTACATTCGAGGAGAGCGGCCAAACATGTATGGGGAGTGGATACAGTGGTAGGTAGCCATCAGCATTGTTGGTGCACCTTTCCTATCTATTTATGCCGACATAATAAATCATTGCGCACTATGCGTACATAGTATCTACAGGCTGCTAGATAGTCCGTGCGAGTCTGGCAGGGTGCCATGGATAGAGAGTGTGGACACTTGGCGCTGCAGATTCCGTCTCCGTATAAACAAGTGATGATGGCTCCGTTTGTGCCAGCGGGAGGTAGGGCTTGTGCGATTCGGCGTCGAGTTGTCTGGAATACAAAGTTACGAAGTACGTGGCATCTGGATAAGAAATGCTTCAGAGGTGATAGTCTACAGACACAATGGAATTTGAGGACGTACACGATTGAAGAATGACGGGTATCACTACGAGAGCCAGCATGGTCATCCACGACATCTCGGTCAACGCGACGCATATGGCTGAACTGGGGGAGCATGGGACAGTCGAGAAGCGGCCGGAAAAGAGGAAGAAGCAGAAGAAGCCTATGCATGTATGTTGCAAGACGAGACAATTCATGGCAACGGCGAACCTCGCAATGTAGACTGGATTTTTCAGGATCGCTCCAGAGATTCTGAGAGGGTACTGCTTATGTAGTTGCAAAGAAAAGACTGCAGGTGTTGGCTTACCCTACGCCGGACATGAATATAGAGAAAGTATGCATCAATGCAATGCTAGCTATCGCACAAGTCCATTGAAAGCTCAGTCCATCTATAACAGAGAACATAAGTTCAGATAGACAAACGAATCCGCTCCAAGTATAGACACACCGCCAACGTCATAAATTAGCATCCACAAAAAACCACTAACGAAAGCTGAGACGACAAACTGGGCGCATGAGACGAAGGCAACGACGACGTCCAGTGTAGGACTCTGAAAGAAAGACATCGGGGAGGAAGACGAAAGACGAAAGACGAAGGATTCGAAGGAACAGAGCACGCTTGGAAGATATATCATATAACCAGCGGGGCTGAGCCAGAAGCTGGTACACGCGGGTCTATCTCAACCACGGGGATTGTTTTCCGTTTTTTGAAAACTTCCTAGTTCCAAGTGGTGCCGAGAAGAAGAAAGGTCGTCTCGACGGTACGTTCGCGCATAAATGGCAGAAGAGTCGGAAGCAAGTGCTTTCACACACACAAGCTCAAGGAGAGCGAGAATGGCACACTGCCGAGCGCTTGGCACCAAAGATTTGTGGGGTATGTTCTATAGCTTACTCCCATAGGCTAGTAGCGTGAGCCCCTGTTGTCGTGATGGCTGTCTTCGGCCATTTCGTCGAAGATATGCCCACGACTTCCGTGAGCCTCTGCTGTTGAGCGCGGAGTAACCTCAGGGCTGGAGACCTGGAGTAAGTAACAGAGAACCGGAAAGAGTACCGCACAGCCCTGATCGAAAACAATGCGGGCGCAACCCCCGCGTTGCTCTAATTTGTTGAGGCTGAGCAAGGTCCTGGGTTGCTCGTGGGCTCTCTATTCATCAACGAGGCAGTGAGCTGCTCATAGGGATAGCTTGATGGATTTACATGGGAGGTTTCACCCAAGTTTCACCTGTCGACAGTCAATGTGCACTTATACAGGCGTAGTATATAGGCGCAAGCCTGAGGAGACTAAGAACCGTCGAACGTAACAATAGCTGATGTTATGGAACGAAATAAGGAAGGACTTGCAAGTCGGATTGCACGAATCTTCAGGTCTCGAGAAGGGGAAAGAGTGCTTTTTAAACCAACTAGCTTACTGTCGATCAAAAGATAGATCGATGATGATTATATTGGCGCTGGTGAGGAGGGCTGTGGCTATCGTACTTAATCTGTGGCTGTCCGGGCCTTCTACTACTTCAGTCTCAGTCTTGACCGTCCTTCACCTCTCCTCTATATACACTGAATCCCCTTCACAAAAACTACATTCCCTTGTCCTCCATGGCAGTCGTGCAGAGACACACTTTCCAGGCCCTCAATTCGACTTTCGTTGTCGATAATGAGTATCAGTTTGTGAAGGAGCTTGGACAGGGTGCGTACGGCTGCGTGGTCGCTGCTAGACATCGTAGGTCGGGAGAGGGCTGCGCAATCAAGAAGATCACCAACATCAACACCAAGGTACTCTCCGCGATCTCACTCCTCATCATTGCTTACACTTCACAACGTCTTACAGCGCATTCTCACCAAACGATGCCTGCGCGAGATCAGGTCAGTACACCAGTCACATTGGCATTAGACAGCGGGGCTCATGACGATCCACAGATTATTGCACCACTTTCGAGGCCACAAGAATGTAGATTGTCTTTTCGACCGCTCGATAATCATGCTAATCGGTCTCTCAGATTACCTGTCTCTATGACATGGACATTGTCTTCCAGCCCAGCGGCAACTTTGACGAAGTCTACCTCTATGTCAGTCTCTTAAATTAACAGACCTATCAAGAACTCACCTTTGTCTTAGGAAGAGCTCATGGAAGCTGATCTTCATGCCATCGTAAAGCGCTACTCCCCCGACAGACGATGTCAGAGTGCTGATATATCGTTTCTCCCTAGATCCGCTCAGGCCAACCCCTCACCGACGCTCACTTCCAATCATTCCTATACCAGACTCTCTGCGGACTCAAATACATTCACTCTGCCAACGTTCTCCACCGAGACTTGAAGCCCGGTAATCTCCTCGTCAATGCAGACTGTGAGCTCAAGATCTGTGATTTTGGCCTTGCACGAGGCTATACTCCAGGCGGAGGAACCTCTAAGGCCGCCGGAAACCAAGGTTTCATGACCGAGTACGTCGCGACGCGATGGTATCGCGCACCAGAGATCATGTTGAGCTTCGCCAACTATGTGAGTCGCATCTCTTCTTCGATTGCCCATGTCTCATCGGACCTCAGACCACAGCCATCGATGTCTGGTCGATTGGATGCATTTTGGCAGAGCTCTTGGGCGGAAAGCCTATATTCAAAGGACGAGAGTATGTCACGGACTGGAGAGTTTGAAATGTCATAGCTGACGTCCTCGGCTAGCTATGTCGATCAATTAAACCAGATCCTCCACTATCTTGGGACACCATCTGAAGATACTCTTCGTCGCGTTGGCTCCCCACGAGTAGGTCCCCTACTTGCCTCGTTAATTTTGCCGGTTAACCCATTCGAATCAGGCGCAAGACTATATCCGGTCTTTACCCATCAAGCCTCGTGTGCCATTCTCTACCCTCTTTCCTCACGCGAACCCACTGGCCATCGACCTGCTTTCTCAGATGCTTTGCTTTGACCCTGCCAAGCGTATCAGCTGCGAACAGGCGCTAAACCATCCCTATTTCAACGTGTGGCACGATCCTGCCGACGAGCCCATCTGTGAATCTGTAGGTCGCTGTGAGTCGACGTCGTCAGCCACACTGACGCCTGGCCGATCTAGAAATTTGACTTCGGGTTTGAAGAGGAAGACAGCATTGAAGGAATGAAAAAACTAATTGTCGAGGAAGTCAACGCTTTCCGTGCCGAAGTTCGTGCGCAGGCTAGGGCGGCTGCCAGTCAGATTAGGCGACAAGACAGGTCCGTCTTGGCTTTCTTAACTTCCAGATCTTTGTATTCATGTTACCGCCGTTATCATAGCCTACCTATCCCTAGCCGGGACGAGCTGTTGAACTCCCCCATGCAGGGCCAGGAAGGCGCGACGTCAGGATTTACCCACCCATCAGCCCGTTCCTCATCTCCGATTCTGGATGACCCCAGTGAGGAGCTAGAGAAGGAACTGGCAGGCACCCACCTCGGTGGTGGTATGAGAGGATAAGACATGTGTATACGCCTAGGAGAGGGTGAATGCATGTAGGAGGGGTGTCATCTATACACAATGTACTTGCAATGTACTGTAACTTGAAGCATCTGTATCTGTTAAGATGTAATAGCTATACCTATGACGCTAGCGGCCAGAATGATATAAGTTGAATCGAGTAGACCTTAGCAGATCGCGCTTAAAAGACAAGACTACATGGCTGACGTTATATAACGAACATTCAAGTTGTAAACAGATCCTGTACGGTTGCATTGCTCAGTTGGGAACAAAACCTCCTTTCACCATGTTCCATCCAAGTTCTTCGAATGTCCACCCGAAAACGGTCCCGTCGTCCTTGTGATACTGCGCTAGCATGGTCTTATGCATCCCAGGCTTCAAATGCAGCTTGTTGAGAACTTCCATATCCTCTTCAGAGAGCTTGACAAGCTGCAATGCACAGTCAGCGACCAACGATAACATCACTTCGATAGAGAGCAGGTTTCTTACAGAAATATTGGCCCGGATTCGCTCCTCGTTGGTGCTCCTTGGCACTGTGATTACTCCACGTTGAACAGACCAGCTAATGAGAATCCGGGCAGCTGAGACATTCAACTTCGTGGAGATCGCCTTAATGTCAGGTTGGTCGTCAAAAACTATGGGACTATTGCCTGTTGATGATCAGAGGTGTCCGAACCCGTCCATCGAGCACATATCGCTTACCAAGTGGAGAGTATGCGGTCAGAACTATGCCTTTGGCTTCGCAGTAAGCCTTTAGATCGTGCTGTGGAAGGCACGGGTGCAGTTCCACCTGGTTAGTAGCAGGCACGATTTTGCAGTGGAGTAGAAGATGTTCAAGATTCTTGATAGAAAAATTGGATACTCCGATCGACTTGACTTTTCCTGTGTCCAAAAGCTTCTCCATTTCCGTCCAAGTGTCTATGAACGTCGGATGTTCATGAGGTCGCAGTACTCGATTCGTCTCTGTAGCATCCTGGTTAGCCAAAGTAACTTGATGACAGAAATACCACGAGACGAACTAGGATCGACTGCTTGAGGCCAATGCATAAGATACAAGTCGATATAATCACAGTCCAGTTTCCTGAGGGACTGCTGAAGTGCGTCGTTCACTGTACCATGCTGCATATTACTGAGTGGAGTGTCATGAGGGTGTATTAGAGCACAGTGTCCGAGGAAGGGCACGCTCACTTCAGTTTAGTGGTTACATAGATCTCAGACCTGGGTATTCCCGACTCTTTGATTGCTCTTCCGACCTCTTCTTCATTTCCTGAGGGCTTTCATGAGTACTAGAGCGAGGTAACATCAATTTACATACCATACATATCTGCCTGATAAGAGATATTATTTCGCACAACAGTGACTCTGAGAGTTGAAGGTCGGAATAGCACATACAGTGTCAAAGTGACGGTATCCCGCATTGAACGCCTTTCGGCACATATCAAGAATGGTCTGTCTGTTGCTTGAGGGTCCTATCCAGCACCTAAACAGAGAGCAAATGAAAAAGGACATGATATGTGAGACTCAAGTGCCTTGAATCGTAGTACCCTAGCCCAACAGAGGGAATTTTCGTGCAGTCATTTAGCATGAAGCTCGGAATATCTGCAGCCATGTCAAAGACAAGAAAGAAAGCAAGCCAGGAAGAATGGAGCGTTCGAAACGTCGACTTAATAAGTTGGCATCGCCTCAGCTGACCTAGTAGATTATTACGATGCGTCAGCAGAAGCGGGCTCATTGACAAAACATCACATAGCACGTTAATTTTATGAAGTTTCTCAAAAGGTAGTCACAGCAAATAAATAAACCTCAGTTCACAGGTGACAGAAGGGACACGTTGGAGACAGAAGAATTAAAAACCAGGAGGAAATCGAGTCGTCAGCAGAGTTAGAAGCTACACCGTGACAAGCACAGATGGAATCTAAAACGCGCTGAACACGCGCGTCAGCAAGTTGAGAGGATGCCAAGAGGCTATGAGCAGCGACGATCGACGATCGATCCAGGCACCAATGACGTAGCTCTAGTCCGAGCGGCGCCACCCCGCCACCAAAGACTTCTTGGCTTCGACGCTTTTTGTTGTTTAACGGCCCTTTAATAGAAGCGCTGCGGTGGCTCATAAAGTTGTCTGCCATGTAGTTGTAGCACCTGGGATCTGACTTTTCGAATGGAGAGGCGATCTATCAAGCTCCAATCCGACGGTATGTCCTGTTGCCGGCCACTTTGTGTATGGTAAATACGTTGCAGATACACCTGATGGATGGAGTGTAATTTACACAAAACTCAGCTCAGCCTTTGATTGAGTACTACACCTCCTTTAATCATGTTCCATCCAAGTTCTTCATATGTCCAGCCGAAGACGGTTCCGTCTTCCTTATGATTGTGTGCTAGCATGGTTCGATGCATTCCAGGTTTCAAGTGTAGTTTGTTGAGAACTTCCATATCTTCGCTGGAGAGCTTGACGAGCTGCAAAGACGTGTCAGCGAAACGGTTTTTGCATGAGTAGTGTTTCTTACGGATATATTGGCACGGATTCGTTCTTCGTTGGTGCTCCTCGGTACTGCAATTACTCCACGCTGAACAGACCAGCTAATTAGAACTTGAGCGGCTGTGACATTTAACTTCGTGGTGATTGCCTGAATGTCGGGCTCGTCTACGAAGACTTCGGTGGGACTACGGCCTGTGAAGAGGTAAGCTCGAATGCTCCATACATTACGCACGCCTAGGTTACCAAGAGGAGAATATGCGGTCAACACTATGCCTTTGCTGTCGCAGTAGGCTTTCAGATCGTGTTGCGGAAGGCACGGATGTAGTTCCACCTGGTTAGTAGCAGGTACAACTTTGCAGTGGAGTAGAAGTTGTTCGAGGGTCTTGATGGAAAAGTTGGATACACCGATCGACTTGACTTTCCCCGTGTCCAGAAGCTGCTCCATTTCCTTCCAAGTGTCTATGATTGTCGGATGTTCCTCAGGTTTCAGGACACGACTCGTCTCTGTATTATTCCAGTCAGTCAATTAACTCATTAGGGGGAAAAGGCCAGAGACGAACTAGGATCAACAGCTTGGGGCCAATGCATGAGATACAGATCGATGTAGTCGCAGTCTATTTTTTTGAGGGACTCCTCAAAGGCCTCTCGTACAGTATTATGCTGTGTATTACTGGAGAAAGTATTAAGAGGGTCCCATAGTAAAGCCTTCGACGAGTCGGAGCATACTCACTTCAGCTTGGTAGTCACATAGATCTCAGACCTGGCTATCCCCGACTCTTTGATCGCACGTCCGACCTCCTCTTCATTTCCTAGCCACTGTCATGGGTACTGAAACCTCGAGGAAGGAAGTATTTATATACCATACATATCTGCCTAAAGATGGGATCACTCCGCATCAGAGATGGCGACCGACAGAGAGAGAAAAAGTTAGAGTACAGACCGTATCAACATGACGATATCCTGCGTTGAAAGCCTTCTGGCACATATCTCGAATGATCTCTCCATTACCTGGGGATCCTATCCAGCACCTAAATGTGATTTAAGAACGACGTCTGCTACGGGAAAGTGACATGGATCACACCCCAGACCAACGGCCGGTATTTTGGTCCCGTTATTCAAAGTGAAGATCGGAATATCTGCAGCCATCGTATTTGGGAGAAGGCAAGAAGTGCAGCTGAAGGCCTACAGTGTCCGACGGACATCATACTGCCAGTGCGTGACGGTGGAGAACTAAACTGGCGGGCCGGTATTGCCGATGATCAATAGTCGCCTTCAAATAGCGGATCAAATATTAATGATCGAAATTTGGTCTCCTCGTCCGCGCAGTGGACCTTGTCTTGAAACTACCAACTACCATCCAGCCCCTGCGCTGTCTAGCCTCTAGCGGCAATGGATGTTATGAGGAGAAGTAAAACCTGGACAAACTCCGAAGACAGCGATGTCATTTCCGCTGGTCAAGACTCTGCGCCCGCCACAGGTCCGGACGAAGACCTGAGGCATGAAAGAGACGATTTGAATGAGGAGCTGAAAGCCCTCAGGTCGAAGCAGGTCAGTCTGAATACCTTCAACTACCCATACTTTCATCTCACAATATGTGTGCATAGAAGTCTAGTAAACATGCCTGGCTCTCTTCTCGACGGTTTCTGTTTCCTCTTGGTCTCTTTCGTGCGTTTCTGGACCTTCTACACGTTGAATAACCGTTCTGAAGATGCAGTAGTCGGAATTATACTCGGATTTGCTATCATTCAGCCTGCCGATATCGAAGAAATGCATGCCCACCTTGCAATGTTTATGGACCGTTACGATGTCGATTTGCCCGGGCTCCCTGACTTGGACTTTTCTCGAGTTGAAACGGAATGGAATCGTCTCCGGAGCAATATCCCGGAAGTATGGAAGTTCAATCACGATGGCAGGGAGTTTGAAGTGGGTGAGAGAATGAAAGAGAGGGGTTTGACTGCTGAGTATCCAGTAGTTCTAATTCCTGGGATCATTTCGACTGTACGCATGTTTTATCATTCACCGTTCGAGAGAGACTCAGATATCAATAGGGCCTCGAATCATGGTCGACATCTCCTGACTATCGTGCCTTCTTTCGCGAGAAACTCTGGGGTGGATTTAGTATGATCACTCAGGTCACCTTCAACCAAGACAAGTGGATTGCTGCAATGATGCTCGACCCTGTCACCGGTCTCGACCCTCCCGACGCCAAACTTCGCGCATCAGAAGGGATTGATGGTGCTAGTAGCTTTCTGCAAGGCTATTGGATCTGGCACGTCCTTCCTCAACGCGAAGAGCGTAGGAATCAAGTTGACACACATCCTTAGGACCAAGATCGTCGAGAATCTCTCGGTCGTGAATTACGACACCAATAATTTACATTTGGCGCCGTACGACTGGCGATTGTCTTATTATAACCTTGAAGTGAGAGACGGATACTTCTCAAAACTCAAGGTGCCCTTGAACCCTCACGATCCCGTTCGCATACTAATATTAGTGTCAATTTCAGGCTACGATTGAAGGCTTCAAGTGGGTGGAACAGTTTAAAGGACTCTGCATATGTTTGAAGCGCATGCACTCAGGAAACGTCAAGGGAAGAAAACTGTTCTTACCGCCCATTCTATGGGCGCAACAGTATGTGCTCGCATCTCAATAATCGCGTAACTCATACTCACATGTTGCTAGGTTACTTTGGTAGGCTCAATGGTCCTTTGGTTACGTGATAAGATCTTATTGTGTTGTGTATTCATTCACATTCAGTACTTGTGAGTCGCACACTACTACCTCAGTCTCCAAACTCACGTACTTCACAGCTTCAAGTGGGTTGAACATCCAGAGCACGGTGGAGGCGGACCAACATGGGTAGAGGTTTGTACTATCTTTGTTTTCAGCCCTCGACACCAACTCAGTTTCGACCCATCAGGATCACATCGAAGCATATATATCCGTCGGAGGAACACATTTGGTCAGTTACATTGTCACTTTTCGCGCTTCCTTCTCCTGACAATGTGTAGGGTGTTGTAAGTTCTGCGATTCCATATCCCATCGTTAGGTAGTCATTTTTTCTCGGAAGCCCAAAGCGATGTCAGCCTTTTTGTCTGGTGAAATGAAGGATACCGTACAAATGAATCCTGCCGGTGCCTATGGTACGTGGATTCCTCATGTCTGGACAGCAACTGATTAGCTATCAGTATTGGAACACTTCTTCTCTAGATCCGAGCGCAGGAAACTCTTCCATAGCTGGGCAGGTAGTGCGAGCATGTGGATCAAGGTATACTTTTATCATCAGTGACGTTCCTTCATGTTCATTCAGCTTCGCAGGGAGGGGACGCCGTTTGGGGAAACGCAACTAATGCACCAGACGATGATGACGATGCTGCCCATACTCACGGCGAGCTGATTGCTTTCAGGCACGAGAGAGAAGAGGCGGTTGAAAGTCGAGGAGAAACTATGAGGAATATGACCGCTACACAGGCAGGCACTTGGATTTTACAGCATACACCTTCCACGTTCCAGGTCAGTGCGCAACGTGTATTGCGCCACGGTGACCGCAACTTACTTTGTGAAAATCAGAAAATGTTGGAGACTAATTACTCCATTGGCATTGAACGGGATGAGGAGGCTTTGAAGAGGAACGACAACGACCACACTAAGTGGTCAAATCCTCTCGAGGTGAGGTATGTAACTGTCGTCCAGTTGTTCAAGTCCTCGAATTCACATTTTCATCTTAGGCTTCCTAATGCCCCATCAATGAAAATCTATTGTGTGTATGGCCATGGAAAGGAAACGGAGGCAAGATACCATTTATCAAGTTCTTTGTAGACAACGCTGAGCCAGCTCACAGCGTTCGTATTGGTACGCTCGGGGCGAATACAAACACGATGACAACTTCGCAGACGGCAGCGGTGCAGTCTGTACAGACCCGTCTGACGATGGATGCATAACTGCTCGTGGATCGCTGGACATGCCGTTGTCTAGAAAAAGCTGGATTGACTCGGAGTACACCAACGAGAACATATCGCCGAAGGTATGTGAATAATCAAGTTGTGATGGTAAGAGCTAATGCTCACTGTTCGCATAGGTCATCAATGGCGTCAAGATGGGGGAAGGAGACGGGACCGTCGGGCTTCTGAGCCTGGGAGCAATGTGTGTGGATGGGTGGAAGCGACCCAGGTGGAACCCAGCTGGGATAAATATAACTACAGTGGAGGTACAGCCAATAGACCATCGTCAAAACTCAAACACTGCTGACATGCTCACTGATATACTCTAGCTGCCCCATCGACCAAACCCGTCTATCCCTCGCGGAGGAGCCAATACGAGTGATCACGTCGACATCCTTGGGTCAACGGGCTTGAACGAGTTAATCATCAAGGTGGCTACGGGGGTAGGTCATGAGATAAACGATAGTGTCGTGTCGAAGATTCGGGAATACTCCCAGAAAATCCAATGGGATTAGAATTAAAGAGTATATCTAAATAGCAAGGATCTTTTATGAATAATGAATATTTGAATGCCTGGCCGGTCCAGTCTTTGCAGTCGTTTCAATAACAATATGCGCAATAAGTAAATCGGAAGTCGCAAGCACGGTGTAACCGTCGCAACGAGGATACGGGAAAGGATACATAAGGGTTGATCGTAACAGGCGTCGTCAATCGTGAATAGCATCTTATGATCATGACCTAGTATTAGGTCTGTGCGTATATGGTTCATTTCTGGATCCTGAGTCTAGTGGGTCCGGCGGCAGATAATCTCGATCCAAGTTAGGTGCTCTGGTGAACGTTAGAGTCGCATCGGCGGGCACCGACAATCGACGATTATACTGAAGCTGGTATGGATAAAAATTGTCGTCGCGCCGCACATGTATCTGTTGAGGCGGTCGAAGAGGGGTCCTTGTGTCGGTCTGTGGCGGGAGAGACAGATGTTTATCATCTCTCGAAATGGCAAGAGCTTGATGGGCAGATACACGCCGAAGACCAGGCGTGGGTGGAAGCATGTTATGCATCCTAACCGGAAGAGGACCAATGTTAGCTTCTTCAAGGCGAAGGGGAGAGCTAGGAGGGGTCTCGTAGTCTGTAGATGGCGTGGAAGAACGAGCCTCCTCCATTCGAGGCGCTGCGGCTCCAGATCCAATGAGGACATCTGAGGGACGGCTTATCTCACTGGCCAGGAGCCTAGGTAAAAGGGACGTGTGGAAGGCAGACTCTCGTCTGTGGGAGCCTAAGGCAACCTCTGAGACTTGACTGAGAAGCGGGTCAAGGTCCTGTTGGAGATTCATTTCTCTTGCAGACTCCGAGTTATGGCTTTGAACTGAAAGTATATTAGGTGTTGCTACCGAGCTGTGCATCGTTTCGGATATGCGATGAGGCTCCTCAGCGCTCCAAAGGGTATCAGGACTTCTAGAGGGAGAATCCAAATTGGGCAAATAATACCCAGAGTCCCCTGCAAGCATGTGTGTTCTCAAGTTGTGATGCGGTGATTTCGATGTGGAATACCGCTGCTCCTGCTTCCGAACAGGGGAGCAACGGCGATCTGAGAATACAAGGCGCGATAGTATGTCCTCGCAGGCGTAGGCAGAATAGGAAGGAACTAGACGTGTTTCCTGCATGGTGGACTTGTGCGGATGCTGTGCTATGATACTACGGGGAGGTGGGTCGTCCATTTCATAGCCAGAATCAAACAAAAATCTTGCTGCGTCGCTCTCTTGGGCATGATGTCGATGTGTAAACCTTCGCTGAGAAGACAGACGGGTCACGCCTTCTTCGATCTGTTCATCGTTGGCCTGCGACAGTCTTTTGTAGATGCTATGCCACCAAGAACGGTGGTTAATGTCAAGTTCGTGGTTTGATGGGAGAGCCTTTGTGTGACCACGGCCTGGGATATCTAGAGAAAACAAACGTTAGAGAAGGCCCTCACTCGGAGATAAAGATGTACGTGTTCCGTATCCTCGACGTTCCAGCTCGCGTTCAATCTGATCCTCTAGACCTTCACTTTTCTCCCGGTGTAATCCGTATGCATAGTTATCCCCTAGACCTAACCATTGCCTCTCCCCGGCAATTTCCACTTGTTCTTCGATGTCGATACGCACAGAGGGAAAGGCTGGTGCGCTCGACTGTCTAGGATGACCCTCATGACGTGTTCCTGACTTCTCGCCATCATTTTCTAGGAAAGTAGATCGGGCTCGACCAAACAAGCTTTGGAAATGTCCAACTCTCTTTGCGCGGGCGTCGGCCTTCGGTTCTTTGCGTCGCATCTTCTCCCAGAGATAAACGCTGCCGTGCCAAATTTCACGAAATGTTTCCCGGAAGTCTATTGCGTGTCCAAAAGACCGCATGCGATGAGTGCGTTCCAGTGGTGGCTCTTTGGATCCTGGTGATTGAATGGGACGATAAGGCTTGTAGGAGAACGCCCATACGTGCAGGACTGCAAATAACCTACGCAAAGTGTAAGGTTACAGCCAAAATCATGTCAAGCCAAGGATCATCTCACATCATCTCAAAAGTTTGAATGAGAGCGCCAATGCCTATATTAACGTCCTCTGCAGTCATATATTTTGTCTAGACAGGTCATTTGAAAAAAGAAAAAAAAACATGAGTCCGCGAGATCAGGTAAGGCATCCACAGGACACATACATCCTTGACTATATCGACCATGGCCAGAAGCGAAAGAAACGTGGCTTGCCAAAAGGTCAGGAAGACTGCACATTTGGATTAGTAGGAGGACTGTTGTTTTTGGTTACCACTGACCAACCGCTTTGATAGCGAACAACTTTAGGAGAGGTCGTCGGGGTTTGAGCAGATCAGAAACCACGACGTAGAGTTGGATTAAACAGTACATGGAGATTGTCACAGAAAGCGAAACAATTATGACAATCTACATGGGCAGAAAATCAGCTTTATAGGAAGATAAGGACGTTTCACCTACATAGATGTGTCCCCAACCGAAGCCTTGGTGAATGCAATGTCAACGTCTTTTAAGGTAAAACTTTAGCAAGTAGACCCACCCCAAGAAGTCTCACAGTAAAGTCCTGTATAATCAAGAATTATAGCTGCGAGTGTAGTTCTGAGAAGCATAAGAAAGACGGCTATCACGGGTGATTGTAACAGCGTACAATGGCCTCAATACACAGTACTGAAGAACTCCCCATTTCATGGCCTGAAGAAAGAATAATCCGTCCTGCAAATTGTGAAAAAATTATGCGAATCAAATTCAGAAACATGAACAAGACTCACGCTCGGCTTCGCCTTGACAAATCCCAGCGGCCAAACCCATTTTTTTAATTTCTCGCCCTTCAACATGCTCGTTCGATCGGCTTCTCGTGACAGCCCATGTCGCGCAAATATAAGGCGCTGTTCCACTGCATTCGGTGAAAGATACACGAGAAGGAGATAGAAGAAAGCCGTGAGCACGATCGCTTCATAGCAATCTCGGATGAGGATCAATGGTGTCGCGGTGTTCTGAGGCCAAAAGAATAATAAATTAAGGAGACAGGAAATGAGAGAAAGAAAGAGATACCCAGAAGAAGTAAGAGGCCAATGTGACTGCAGCATATATTGGGACCATGAGAAGGATACGGACAATATCTAGGAAGCATGATGTCAGGGTTAAATAATTGAGCCAGGAATCAAGGCCAGGGCTGACATCGTTGCTCGCGTTTCTGACGAATAAAATGAGTAATTGAGCATTTCATATAGGAATAAATTTCTAGACTGACGTTCGTATAGTATTGTAGATGCATATTTACCAGCCAGAAAGAAACAGCGCATGCAACAAGAGTGAAGAACGACGCTACTATCCATCCAACCTGATCACGGCCGAGTAACATTAGCGCCAGTTAATTCTGACTGCCATGATCGCGAGACGTACATGGTGAGCTACATTATAGTATAAATTATAGTCAGATTATAGTGGTTGGTCATCAAGAACAGGGCCATGTACCTTGAAAGACAATGTTCCCATCTTGAATCAGAGGAGGACCACTTGGTGCAACCTCCTTGTGACATGTAACCCCCTCCTCTTCAGACATGGCTTCACAGAGGATAGGTCGAAAAGTATAGTGGTTAATAGACGAAGTCAGGTTGCAGGAAGGTCGCTTCGGTCATGAATTAGCCGTAAATGATGGATGTTGTATAAGTTATAGAACAGGAATATAAGATAAATCGTCGTCTCTTTCCCTCCCGGAAAAGAACCTCATGCGAGGTGTCGACGTGAACGTTTGACTACTAGTACTACGTGGCGTGACACAGACGGTGACGCGGAGCAAATACGGGCCGGTTCTCCGAGTCACAACGACCACCTCTGACTCTCAGATGACCTGCCACCGCCGCTGGCACCGACTGGCCTATTCTTGCTATCCTTTTCAATGTATCGATGCTCTCAATGATTCGTCGGATTCATCTTACTCCCCTATGCCGTTACTTCAACGCTTCATCACTCGCTGGCCTCGCGCAGACGTATGACGGTTCTGTCAGCATGGGAAGAAATATCTAACTTTTGCTTTTACGCGCCACACTTCTATCCAGTAGCATATGGACAGAGGGTTTAAATTATATCCGTAGATCTTTTATTGTCCCCTGCTCCATCTATAAGAAAGAAGACTCCTCACTCCCACTGCAGTCGTGGTCTCTTCCCTCCTTCCTTTTCCTGCTCAAACCTCGGCTTTTGATGTATCTTGTTTTTTCTGCTACGTTATTCAGTCTCATCAGTCTGTCTATGGGGATCGGAGGGGCTATGCAGGGCATGGAGGACTCGATTGAAATTCAGCACGAACAACTTGCTCGTCTGCGAGACTTTCTAGGACCTCAAGCGACAGAGTTCGGTTCAACGGTCGGAAAACGCCAATCATCTGTTTCGTTCTCGAACCCCGCTGCAGATGAATTCAGTGTAGATGGAACAACGATTCCGGAGGGTATTTTTCTGCTTTCTTTTCGCCGCGGGTGTGACCAGTAGTAATTGTCCGGCGGCAGTTCATTTCGATGCAGGTCCCTCTTGGGCCGGACTGATACCAATCTCAGGCGATGCCAACGAGACACGGAAGCTATTCTTTTGGTAACGATCCTCTAGTCGTACATTTCCAAAAATGCAACAGTCGTCTGTTGTCAGGTTTTGGCCCGCCGATGATCAATCTGGTGTTGATGATTTGGTCTTCTGGACGAACGGTAAACTATACCATACTCTCGTTCAAATAAATTTATATTGAGTATGGATTGAAGGTGGGCCTGGTTGCTCGAGCCTGGAGGGCTTCATCCAGGAAAATGGACCCATGTGTGCGCTAGGTCCCTGATCGTCTTGATTTCTACTGACTGAAAGCTTTTATGTATCATGGTCTTGGGGACAGTCTTCTCCAACCCGGTAAACTTCAAATTCTAGTACTCTCTCTGTCGTAACTTTTGTCTCGTCCAGTAACCCGTGGTCTTGGACGCGCCTGGCCAATGTTCTGTGGGTGGAACAGCCTGTTGGGGTACTCCTAAATTTCTTAATTACTTCCCTTCTTCAAATGGACTGAAATTCATTTCAGACAGGATTCAGTCAAGGCGAGCCTAGTATATCCAATGACGATGAATTGGCAGAACAACTCGCTGGTTTCCTGGAACAGTTCCTCCAGATCTTCAGCGAGCTCAAAGGAAAAGACTTTTACCTGTCGGGAGAGAACGTACGTCGTTTCCTAGTCGGTAGTTTCCTGATTAAGATCAATTGGTTGTCGCTTGAACAGTATGCGGGTTACTGTAAGGACTTGTGGTAATATCTCTTTCTTACATCTACCAATGCCACGAGAACCCAGATGTCCCTTACATTGCCAATTGGATATACGAGCACCCAGGCTTGGACCTCAATCTCAAAGGAATATGGATTGCCGACCCCTCGTTAACCTACGGGTGCGCCTACTACTAAAATACAGCTAGGGCTTGAAAATACAAGATCCCATGCAGGGTTGTTCAGCAAGAAATACCTGCTCTGCGATTTGCTAGGGTGTGTGTGTTGATTCCGTATAACGTCGATATATGACTCAGGCAACTCTAGGCGAACCAGAATGTGTTTCCTTTCAATAGTTCTTTTTGGGAAAGCCTTCAAAACATCTCGGACACATGCGGATACACGGCATATCTCGACGAGTTCGTCACTTACCCCCAACCGGACAACTTCCCTTTCCTGCCGGAGTGCAAGATGGTACACTCGGAACTGTCCTTCCAACTTGTCGAGTTCATAGCCTTATTCAGCGCGCTGTTGGGGCGTGAGTATTGTCATACGATTAAGGTTGTCGATGTTCTCAAATATCCTCCAGATTGAATCCTGTCTTCGATACCTACCGGTACATGGACTTCTACAGCAGCCGAGTATTCTACTGAAACTGTTTTGCCAGAGTGACCGATACATTCCCGAATCTCTGTGAGTACGTTCTTGAGGACAGTTATCTGGACGTGTATCAACGATCGCACAGGGAGCGTGCTCGGATTCCCTCGTTCCACTCAACAGTTCATTTATTTCAACAGGTTGGTTTGGAGCTCACCTGCCATTCATACTGTGGCATGCATGAAGCTGACCCTTTTAATCTAGGTCGGATGTGAGCTTCTGAGCTGGTCTTCGGTGCTCAGTATAGTAGTGTGCTCATCTTTGCCCTAGGTCCAAGATGCCATTCATGCGCCTCATATCGAATGGCGTAGTTGTTCCAACAGGAACGTTTATATTAACTCAGAGACAGGGGTGGGTGGCCGAGATCAATCCATCGCTTCCACGTTGAGTGTTCTTCCCAACGTCATCGAGAAATCCGAGAGGACCGTTATTGTTCATGGCCTTGCGGTAAGGATAAGAAGAGAATCACGTAACTGTTCCAAATTCATTTTATCCTACATAGGACTACATCCTCATCGCTGAAGGGACCCGAATTGCAATTCAGTAAGTTGGAAGATTTACCCGAGAGGAAGCTGGAGTTGATCTTGAATTGAATCGTAGAAACATGACATGGAACGGAGAGCAAGGCTTCCAAATGCCCATCAAGCCTGAGAGTTTCATTGTTGAAGATATGGGTGTATACGGAGACATGCATACTGAGAGAGGTCTGACGTGTATGCGTTTTTTTGCTTCTGCCTCTCAGTCGGCATTTTCAAATCCCCGCCGGCACCACAGATGTTGAATTTTATTTCAGTGGCCATATGACGCCCCGTACGCCGCTTTTATGCTGGTCCTGATATGATTTGACGGTTTCCGGCAGAATTCGTACCTTGGGCCTCTTTCGCCACTATTTCTTATCTTCTCGGACGACGGGCATCTCCTTCAGCGTGAATAACTCTTCGGTGAATTCTAGTATCAACTACATATAAGCTCATATAAGGGGAGCGAACAGAGAAATAGAGAAGAAAGTTTGTACTAGGATTGTCATGTTATTCCATTTTATGGAAGGTCCAATGATCTCCAATGATCACTCCATCACCAAATTACCTAAAGTAGACTACCTAAATTATGTGGCGGCGGCCAGTGGCGTAGACCGACTCCCCGACCCGATGCCCCGCGACCGATCATCAGTGCATCCGATGATGCCTTTGCGATCTCTTGCCGAAAACATCAATTCAGTTGGGGCGTAGCAAGAGTATAAAAGCAGGCTCGCAATGGAGACTGACCTTTTCTTCACGTCTCCATGTCTTTTCCGACTGCCCAGTGCCCACCGAAGGTTTGGGTGTTCTCTTGCCTAATGTTCTCTAATACTAACCTCGATCTCATTGTTGCCTTCGTCTGCAGCACGCGGATGTGTTAATCATAGGAGGTGGGCTTCCTTCTTTTCTGTACCATGGATGTGCGCTTCTACATCCACTTTGCAGGAGGTCCTGCTGGCTCATACGCAGCAGCAGCTTTGGCTAGGGAAGGTATCAGCGTTGTCCTGTATGAAGCTTCCAAGTTTCCCCGGTAAGTCGTTCCATTTCCTCTTTGTTTGACTCTTTCTCATAGCTAGACTTATAGCTATCATGTTGGCGAAAGCTTGATACCATCTGTACGACATTATGCTCGTTTCATCGACGTGGAAGACAAAATCACCCAACATAATTTCCGATCAAAAGTCAGTACGGTTGGGCACATATATGCGTTGCTTCGCCTGACGTATCCTATCTAGCCTGGCTCTGCCATCAAGTTCAATCAGTATAAGCGTGAAGGATGTAAGTTGTGAGCTCTTCTTCGAAGTTAGACCATCTCAGACAGTTAGCAGACACCGATTTTGTTGCTCTGGGCGCTGAAAACAGTGCTTTCAACGTGGTAAGAAGCTTTATCGTTTCTCGTTCTTTTAGAGCTTACAATGGCTGCGCATAGATCCGCTCAGAGTTCGACCATCTGCTTCTTAACCATGCTCGTGCTGTGGGTGCTGCTGTCTACGAAAAAACCACAGTAACGTCGTTGTCGTTCTCATCAGTGGATCCCACGAGACCCATATGCGCTCACTGGAAGCATGTCCCCCCACCGGGACCGCCGTCTCCTCCAGCCTCGCCTACACGTCCTTTTCATTCTGAACCTGAGATACTGACGGGTGCGACGACTTTCAACTACCTCGTCGACGCCACTGGACGCCAAGGCATCATGTCCACGAAATACCTCAAGAATCGCCACTTCAACAACTCCTTGAAGAATGTGGCTGCTTGGGGATACTGGGAGCAAGTACAGTCGTACGGGGTTGGCACTCCCCGAGAAGGGGCGCCTTTCTTTGAAGCACTTACAAGTGGGTCGAATCCACCTTTGTGGCTCGAAGTGTTTGCTCAATGCTTTCCACTTCAGACGAAACTGGTTGGGCCTGGTTTATTCCTCTGCATGATGGCACCACTTCAGTAGGCGTTGTCATGAACCAGGAAACTTATAATTCTTGGCCAGGCAACAATACGTGCACTTCTCCTTTCTCTGTTGATGCCACACCTGATCTCTCGAACTCTACCACCTTACGGCGTTATATCGAAGGCTTGGCATATGCCCCAGGTATTGTGAAGTTGATTTCTGCGCAAGGGAAACTAAGGGACGGCGTTGTAAAAATGGCCAGCGATTTCTCGTATTCCGCGCCTTCGTATGCTGGGAAAGGGTACCGAATTGTTGGGGATGCTGGAGGTGCGTTATAGTTCTTGCTGATTCTGCTCTATCCTGATACGACTCCATCCAGCTTTCATTGACCCGTTCTTCTCGAGTGGCATTCACCTTGCTATGACGTCGGCGTTGACTGCTGCCGCGACCATCTGCGCCTCTCTCAAGGGAGATTGCTCAGAAGAGGAAGCAGCCGAATGGCATACGAAGCGTGTCTCGACGAGCTACACGCGGTTTCAGGTCGTCGTACTGAGTGCATACAAGCAAATTCGAGCCCAGCAGACAGATGTTCTGTGTGACATCGATGAGGACAATTACGACCGAGCATTCTCCTTCCTGCGTCCAGGTAAGTACGAGTCCGTTCGGTGAAGTTGTGGGACAGATTTCCTAATGAGACATATAGTGATTCAAGGCGCTGCTGACATGGGTTCTTGTTTATCGGAGAATGAACTTCAGAAATCGCTAGACTTTTGCGTCAAACTCTTTCACCCTACGACGCCGGAGGAACATGAAAATCTTGCACGTGGCGGAAGGATAGACAAAGGGCTCCTTGACGTCACAGGACCTGTCATACATCCTGCTATTCTCGACAACGCCTTGCGTGTTAAGCATGAATCTTCGCATAGCAACCTCGCCAAGAGTGAAGCAACAGTCGCGGCAGGTATTGAAGAGAGGCAGGTACTGGAGAAGATTAACGCCCGACGTGTCATGCATGCAGAATATGGGATCAATAACCTGGAGCTGGAGGCACTAGATGGGTATGCGATCAGACTGAAAAGAGGAGAGTTGGGTCTGATAAAAGTTCCGAAGGGGATGTCTGACTGATGCGTGGGCTTTGTTAATATGGCATTGTGTGTGTATAAGTATATCTTGTATTATTGATACCCTCTTGCAACGTGGCACGGTTCCAAAACTTTAACATTGTCCCTCTGGCAATTGCACATTCCATTGCGAGTTTCCATTTTCGGACCGAACTCGAACACGTGACTATCAACCGTCGCGGGATAACTCCCACGCTCGTGTTTGTTTAGAGACCGCCACCTGCTCCCGCCTGCGTTCGTCGTCGAGGATAATGACAAGCCCCAAATTGACAATAAATTCGCCACTGCGCGACAGACTATTCTCCAACTCCCCTGATCCAATGAAATCGTCGATTCTCAGGGAGTCTGGCTTAGGCTGGAGCTCGCCACCTTCGACAACATCCATTCCAGAGAGCGACAGCCATGGCTCCGTTATCTCTCCCTTACGAATCTCCAAGCGTGACTCTCCATCTCGTCATTTATCTTCTGCAGTCGCTCGCCGTTCCTCCTCCAGCTATAAGCACGTCCGAAACAACAACCTTGTATCCAAATCTCCTTTTAAATCTCAGATACCCACTCCATCCTCAGCCGTCCAGCCACGTCGCCCGCCAATCCCATTTCCAGTCTCACCTGCTCGCAGAATATCTGGGGAGAAGCGTCCGCGCCCGTCATCCATGCACGAACAAGCCGAGTTGGAGAATGAGCGTCCTTTCTCTTTAAAAAGGGATCGCAGGCAGAGTAAGACTTACCAGGGACTCTACGAGAAAGAACCTGTCACAAAGAGCCCTTTTCGTCGTCTCGGTAATAGCAACGAGGAGGAATCCTCGACGACACCTTTTTCGCCGCCAGGCTCGAGTTCACGGAAGCCCTTGCCAGCCTTTAATTCTACACCCTCTCGGATACCTCCGCCTCCCCCTACAGGGAGCTCTCCTACCCGATCCTCCCTTGTCTCTAAGAGACTTCATGGTCCCCGTTTGAGTGGGGGGAGAAGGGAGCGTCGAAAGACCGTCACCTGGGATGAACGGTGTGACGTCGTAGAGTTTGAGAATGACGAAGAAATGGAGGAGGATGTCTTTGACACCACGGCATCCGATATGGAAGAAGACTATGGACAAGGCGACCATGCCGACGATCCTTTTTTTCTTCGAGGACCTTCTGATTCTGTGGTACATGATTCCACGCTCGACGATAGTATCCAGCTACCTGATTCTGGCATCAATGAGTTAGACTTGGATCCCGACGTAAGCATCACAGGTATCGTAGATGAGATGTTGGCTGCGACACCTGCGACGCCGCCCCGCCACGGCGACCTGCCCCCTGATCTAGAGACTGAAGATGGCGTTCCTTTGGGTCGTACGCACCACCAGGAGCGTGCGGCAGAGATTCACCGACAGGAAGCCCACTCACATACAGCAGACAGTCACGACGAGGAAATGCCTCATGCCCTCTTGCCGCAGTCTCTGCCCCACAGCCCAGCTACACCTCCCCGACGGCCTCGTGAACAGAATTCCCCCATCTCTCCGCCGTTGGGCAGGTCGACCCATGCTGAACGCCTCCATGCGGCACGAGCTCAAGAGGAGGAAACGGAACACGATGTTATGATGCTCCCCGATTCTCCTTCTCCTGTCAAGAAGAACCGTCACCGGCGCTCTACAAGCGAATCGCTGATCCCTCGACTCGATTTACCCGGAGGTGTGTATTATTCTTCAGAGCATCATTCTTCTCTGACCCCTCTGCTAGATGAATCTATTGAAAATATTTCGCTCTCGGGTGCAGATCCTTTTGTTCTCCCTTCATTGCAGAATGAGCCGTTACCAGATGCTGGTGCTGCCCAGGATGACTCCGTTGGCCCTTCTGATCTGAGCTCTCTCGAACAGGAATTGAGTAGCCCGATCGAAGTGAGTTTATATCCGGTCTACAATAATTATCTTCCTCTCATCTGACTGCTCCGCAGACTATTGGATTCAAGCCGAGCACTCCTATGGAAGAACAGCACGATATTTCTGCGCCGCCTCCGGATCTACCTAACACTCGGTGTCAAGTTACTTCTCCCCGGGTACTCTCACCATCCGGCTCTTCTTCTAGTCTTGTCGGTCGTACGGGAAGTCCCCTTGGTGGGAGACCGAGGATTAATCGGGAGGATGTTCAGAAACGACTTTTACGGAGCGTCGGAAGCCCCGCCCGAGATGTCAGCCCGCCCCAAAGGCACACTCCGCTCAGCCCTGGCGTAATTCCTGAGCCCCAATCTCATGCTGAACTTGAGCACACTCAGTCTACCAAATCCACCTCACGAATAGAGTCCAGAGCCTGGGAAGACGAAGAAAATGACAAGGACGCAGTGTCCGTCCTGACGGTCGTTACCGACATCAGTACTGAGTCTGCTACCATTCAAGTTGCCGAGAAGAGAAATCTCAGTAGCGACCAAGAGTTTGGGATGCTAGCGGCACCCGACCATGGGGAACGACTGAAGTTTGACTTTGGAAGCAGGTTTGGTTTGGGTGGTTTAGGTATAGCTGGACTTAATGATGCCGACTTCTCCGAAATCCCTGCGGATAAAGATGATCCCTCATCCCGTTATGAAACAGCATCTCAAGCTGATGAGCAGCGCAGCTTACGGATGGAGGTCGGTCCAGTAGATGTGGATATGGACATGCGAAGCGCTTTGGACAGACTCATGGACGACGTCGCTGGAGGAAAGATGGAGGGAGATGTCTCAATGGCCACGACGGAGGGAGATGTGGACGACCCGATGATACACGAGCCCCAGGTTCAACCGAGGATCATGGAACGAGCAGCCACTGACTCTGCTCTTGTTGTCAACGGGCCCGGGTCCGGTATAATGAGCAGAAGCGTCAGTGGCTCGTCTGCAACTAGCATTCCACCTCCTGTTCCCCCAAAGGATAACATCCGCTCCAGAGAGGCTCTCATACTTGAGAAGCGTAGGGAAGCTCGGAGGATTGAGGCAGAAGAATCCGATGAATTTTATGGCACTGCACCACGTCATTATCTGAGTGTAGGGAAGGGAAGGGCAAGCCGACGCAGAAGCATGAGCACTGGCGATGCTGATGACCTTTCTAAGAAAGTGTTGCAACATAGTGGAGGCTCACTGCTGGATATCGGACCCTCGGCTCCAGGGGACGATGGACTATCAGAATTGATAGCGAAAGAATTGGTCAAGCGCGAAGGGCCACTCAAGAAGGTGCGTGTGCCAACTTCTTTTTTAACACAGTCTGATTATCTTCGTCTAGTCTTATCACATTCGCCAGCATGAAGAGACCATCTACGCGTCCTCTGATGATGGTGCGATTACACACATGGCGGGACCTGGCGACGTGAACACCGGCAAAGCCTGGCGACCAGTCCGAAGACCGTCGGATATGGTAAGTACTCGTTTTCTTTCAATGTTAGCCTTTGTCTGACAGTTTCTGTAGAACGAGTATTCTAAGCAAATAAAGGAGTACCGCGCGCAGGAGCACCCTGGCAAAGCGTATGGAAAGGTTTTTTTGAAAGGTGGGCATTTTTTCCAACGTCCTCTGCTACCGAACGTGACCAATGATCATTCAGTCTTGGGGGTCCGAGGGATACATGTCCCAGTACCACTCGAAGCCACCGCGCTCACTTGCACATTGAATAACGGCATTCACTTTGTCACCACTCCGGAATGTCGATTAGCGCCTGACTGTAAAATCGAGCAAGAATTTGAGCTGTAAGTCATGCACAATGACGACGGCTTGGGGTACTCATAATTTGCTGTAGCATCGAACATAGCAAACTGGAGCTCACCCTTACTCTCAAAGTGAGACGCGACCCACATATTATCTCACAATTCAAGGCGCTAGCTCCCAAGGCCTCCCCCCAGCCTCCACCAATGTTATCACAACCCTCTTCAAGGAGCGGAATGCGGAGTTTCTTCTCGTCTTCCCCTAAGAAGCCCTCAAAAGACAAACTGAAGCCCGCTCCTCCACCTCAGCCTGTCCATCGCCTTCCTGACAACCTAGCCCGTTATCTCAAGCCAGACGGAACACTGGCCCGCGCTTTCATCGCCTTCAAAGACATCGCTCACCACTGCGATACCCGATTATTTGAGACGACGTATCCTCTCATTGGTCAACGGGTCGAATTAGGGAACAAATTCTCTACTTTACAGGTGGGGGAGATAGTTCTTCAGGTCTTCCGACTGCCTCCGCTACCTGGTATAGCTCCCGACCAGTTACCCCAGAGCCTCGAGGAATGTCATCGCGGCTTAAGACATATAAATTGGCATAAAGTCACGTACTTCGAAGGCACGCTAACACAGAATGGTGGCGATTGTAGGGTATGATAATTCTTGTTAGCCTTTTTTCGTGCACTTCCTGACCTTCCTTCAGTCGTGGCGTCGCCGCCAGCTGCGAGTCATTGGCGCAAACCTTGTGGCCTTCAACGACGTGACAAAACGGGCCACTGCGACAATCAACCTTAAGAAGGCTATAGCCGTAGAAGATGATCAAGAGGCTCGCAATAACGCCCTCAGCCCTTCCTCGCAGGTAACGTCACGCAGTAGATATGCCGATGAGTATGAGGGCTTGTATGGTGTTGAGAGGTCTTTCCGTCTCATCTTTCCTGCCGAAGAAATTGTCTTCTTCGCTGATACGGATGAGGAGAAAGCACGGTGGTAAGTGTTGTCTTCTCACTAGATGGCTATGATTTAACTGACATCTTACATTCAGGCTTGAGGTGCTTCGTGCTTTGGTAGGCCACATCCCGCCACATCCGCTATGGGCTGAGCTTCTCTGGCAAAGACAAGAAGAACTGTCGAAGCGTGCTCAGGCAGCTGCTCGAGGTCCGCAGTCTTCATCCCGGGCTTCATAGAGCTCCGTAGAGATATCTTACCATCACCTCTTTATTTTTTTCGCATTTTTTGTACTTAGCTCTCGCTTTGCTGTCTTGTCTATACTCTCTCGCTGCGCTATGGCATCATGTATCAATTTACTACTTATTAGTATGACATCCAATATCACGCATTCAATGGCGATCTTCAAACCAAAGTGCTACATACAGAGACAATAAAAATATATGCTGGCTCCATTACACATACGCAGAGATCAACGGAATGCAGGTGATACCGCGATTGACACTCACCGGATGACTACTATTCGAGGTCATCCTGCGACAACTCGTTACCAGAGACTGAGGAAGAAGGTAGCGGTTGTCGTTGACACCCTCCGGGAAGAAGGAACTTGAACTGCTCAGCATGCTCAAGCAGGAATCTTGGAAGGCCCACGGCGGTGCTTTGCCTGCAAGGAATATTAGCGCCATGCAGGACACAGAAGATGGCTTTTTAATCACGGTTCAAGGCTCATTTGAGACAATAAATCTGCATACTAGGGCGCCAGATTAGAATCGATGGAGAGTGAAGGGTATAATGAATAATTCTTCTCACATTGAAGGCTTCTGGAAGCATTCCGAATATGTCCTTTCCTTTGCAGATGATCTTCTGTATCCTCTCTGGCTCGAGGAGCTCCAGTTTGCCTCCGATGCGGTCAGAGTGTGAGAATCCTCGCATCTTGATTATATACTCGGGAATGTATCTGAAGCAGTAGCTGCAGTGCCAGCCCGAATCTGCTAGCTTGACATCGGTCATCTGGGAATGCCTGTAAGTGGTGTCAACGGTCCAACGATGAACGCTAGCCCTCCAGCTGCCAAATCCAAGAAACCATTCAAAGCTGAGGCAGTGAATGAGCCAGTAATTTCCACAGTAGCCTTGATAATGATGTACACACCTGTAGAGGAAGTTCCGAAGCTGGAGATGAATAGAATGCCCAAAGTCGCAAGCCTTCAAGAGCTTGATGGTATGTGCTGACGGGATTTCATCGACGTCGGACATGATGACCAGCGCGTCGGTATTGGGAGGGAACTCGGTGATGTGTCCCTTCAAGAACGACGTCATCGCGCCGCGAGTTCGAGCCTCCACGTCAAAGGCCTCTTCCCCAGGTTGCAGCTCGTATCCCGGTATTCTGTACAACTTCAGAACAAGCTAATGTTCAGAAAAGCACGACTCACAAGCGGTAAGATATCTTCTTTGCAAACTTTGCGAACCGTTCCCGGTTATTACGAAAGTAAGTCTCTTTCGGCAACCCGGTGAATGTCGCATTTGATTCGAGGATAAAGAACCTGTCAACCACGCCGTCCAGCTCGTTCATCCGAATCTCCAAAAGGTCGAGTTCACTGCTCATAAGCACCGCATCCAGGACCTTGAAATTCTCGGGAGCTGTTCGTGCATTCCATCCGTGCAGCCTGCATGTGTTCTGGTCCATTGTCATCCCCTCCGCGTAGTAATGGGTTATTGTCTGCTGTGGGCCATCTTCATGGTCCCAGAGAGGCCGTGTCGCGTAAGAGAGTGTGTTTCGGATTTGGTAGTGGTTCTGGGAGATGAGATAGATGATCCACAGAGAGAAGATGAGGGTGGGGATGTATATCACTTTGAACCGCCGTCCAATAACGGGACCCATGGTGGTAGAGGGAGCCAGGAATGTTGAAAAAGATATACGTGTCGTGCCCGCACCACAGTGTGTTACTTAGTAGTCCACGGTGGTCCAGTGCAAATCCGATATCCGGCCACGTCGGGCCGAACGAGCCGAGGACACAACTGCCAGCTTATGTTTGGCTTACGTTGGAAATTTCATACAGATACTCGTAGACTACTGCCAAGAAGTACTTTGATACACAGTTCATTCAGGTAAAAAAAAATCCTCATTGCGGCCCGCAGGCAGTCACCAGACGTGGGCCAAGTCTCTGTCCGATGTTAGACGACGAGACTGAGTGTGGGGCGTTGCGAACTCGATAGAATACCTGATATCCGTTAGTTCAGATAAAGGCAAAGAGACTTTACAGATACGCACGCACCCCGATAAAAGCCATGAAATTGTTGATGTCGCTGTCTCTTCCCTCGCCATCGCCAGACTCTTCAGCCTTTGGAGTGATACTATAATAATCGACCAGCTTCCTGGCATCTTCTGCATTCAACTCGAACAGGGCCTTAACATTGGAAGGGAACAGCGGAGAAGGCTTAATAAGATCATCGATTTCTTCCCGGGCTGAGGTCTCGATCGGAAACGAGGAAGATAATGGCCTTAAAAGCGGGCGCAAAGCCACCTTTGAACCGGGTCGCAAAGTGCTATTAAACCTACGCGCCTCACTTAACAGTTATTAGATGATATCTCAAAAGAAACAACCATATTACTGACCTATTGAAGATGTACATCTGAATTTCGATCAATTGTCTGGTGTGGTTCTGTATCAAAGCCTGGAGTTGGCCGGCTATGCGGGCATGCAGCTGCCAGACTGCTTAAAGAGGATTAAACTGTGGACCAGCAAGTTTGCCCACCAGGTCCTTGACTTTGGAGTCTAACTGGCCTGAAAGCAGCACCTCTATCTTTTGATTGACCCGCTCTTTGAGAGAATTTTCTACAGCGTGCTTGACTTTTGCTTGAAGTGTCTGCCTAAGCTGTTTGATGTCAAGTTCTTGGCTCTCAACACGCTTCCTTAATTCGTCACGCAGAATGGCGAGCTACACCGAGATGTTAACGCTCTTTCTAAAGGTGTACATGGTATGGTACGTACCTGCTTTCCGGCTTTGATGGTTGGTCCAAGGGTGGCTACTCTTTCCGTCTGTGTGGTAAGAGCGTCGAACGTGGAGTTCAGGACACCAAGGGTCCGTTTCATGCCACCGAGAAACTCGGCGACAGATACAATTTCAGGAGATAGAATAGACCTCGTATTGTCTGATGCAGCACCCGTAGAATTTGGTGAACGTAGTGCATCGAGTGGATCACCGGCGATTGGCGTCGCACAGTGGAGTGATGTCAAGCTAGAGGAAGATAAAGACGTCGAGAGAGACGTAGCAGTATGAGAGCTCGATCGAGTGGTAGGACTTTGCCGTGAAGAGGACGGTGTCACAGGGGTTGGAAGAGATGCTTCCCCAGAAGTTTTCCTCTTCACCTGGCTAGATGCTGGAGGGGATGGTCTTTAGTACTATTTGCCGTCAAGCCTACTGGGCTGAACATACTCATTTCGCTAAGATTGAGATAAGACTGCGACGTGAAACGAGATGAATGGACGTTAGAGAGCACAGTGAGAGACCAGGAGCAAAACGCGGTTGCCTCATGCTGAAACTTTAAATACCAGTCAAGTGAGGTCTGTGGGAACGCCGCAGTCTCGAATTGGCGCCGCCTAATAATTAGACACGCTTTCAAACTCCGCTTAATCCCACGCGTCGCGTTCCTTTCTTTGACTTCCACCACACAGATGGTCCTCCGTCTCTTTTCTATTCCTTATCATATATTTCTCATTAAATTAATTTGTACAGTCTAATAAAACACCTCGCGGCGCGAAACGTCAAAGATCATCCTCCCCTCCGGCTGGATCCTCTCCAACAGGCCCAAGACCAACTCCTCGTCGACGCGACTCCGAAAGCTCTCTTCCTCCTTCGTCTCCTCCAGCATTCTCGGACACAGATGATAGCATGGACGACAGAGACGCTATACGAGATCTCGATGACGGTGACGCTGAGGACGACGACGGAGAAGATCTTTTTGCAGACAATCTGTCCTTGTATGCTTCGTCCCTTCACGCTTTTCTCTATGGAACTCTCACCAAATTTTTTATCAGGGACTATGCCGAAAACGAGGTCCTCGACAGGTATTCCGACAGCGGTCTTAATGACGAAGAAGACTTTGGCGAGATGTCGGCCGATGCACGACGCGCTGCGGAGGCGAGAATGGCGCGAAGGGACCGTATGGAACGCGCTGGTAAACGTGGTCAGCGCGCTGCACGTCGCAGTCGCGTCCCCGCCTTCTTGGGAAGCGATGATATGGATGATGATCTTGATGGGGATGACCTTGGCCTTTCCCATATGAAAAGACGAACGAGAAGGCAATACGATGAAAGGAGGGATATCGATGATCTTGAGGGCGTTGAAGACGTGCGTGCCTTCTCACTCTCTCTCGATTTACCTCATACCGCTCTTCATAGGAACTTCCCCTAGAACAACTGAGTGACATCAAGGCAAAGTCCATCGTTGAATGGATCGCTAATGAGCGCGTCCATCGCTCGATCATGAGACACTTTCGACAATTCTTGATGACCTACGTCGACGAGAATGGTTCGTCTGTGTACGGACAACGAATTCGTAACCTTGGTGAAAGTGAGAAACTTCAGAAACATTGCTCGACGGTGATTGACTTTGGTCTTTAGCCAACTCTGAATCGCTTGAAGTGTCCTATCTTCACCTGGCCGTCTCCAAGCCCATCCTGGCCTATTTCTTGACCAATGCTCCGAGTGCCATGCTCGACATATTCGATGAGGTCGCTCTCAATGCCATCCTTGTCTACTACCCTGCCTACAAGCGTATCCATACAGAGGTCCATGTCCGCATTTCAGACCTACCACTTAGCTCATCGTTGCGAGACCTTCGCCGCGCCAACCTGAACAATCTTGTCCGTGTATCTGGTGTTGTCACCAGGAGGAGCGGAGTCTTTCCGCAACTCAAGTACGTCAAGTTCGACTGTAGAAAATGTGGTGCCGTTCTAGGTCCCTTCTACCAAGATGCGACCAAAGAGGTTAGGATCAGCTATTGCGCAAACTGCGAGGGAAAAGGACCTTTCTCTGTGAATTCTGAGCAAGTAGGTTCCATGTTTCCCGATCGCCGCGAGGTCAGATAGCTAAACGCTCTCCAAAGACTGTGTACAGGAATTACCAGAAGATGACACTGCAGGAATCCCCGGGGTCGGTTCCTGCTGGTCGTCTTCCTCGTCATCGTGAGGTTATCCTATTATGGGATCTAATCGACAGCGCA
>RZIO01000001.1:1369105-1391557 GCA_004338095.1 Gloeostereum incarnatum | reverse complement strand
GCCTATATACAAATCATGGGACTTGATATTTGTTGTTGGTATGTACTAATTATTAGTTATGCTTATGGCAGCTGAATGATTGGATTGATAGTCTTTTATAGGGGTACTGTGCCACTGTCAGTTCTGAGACTCCGATATCAGAGCATGCCGTGTCTTTATTATTGGCTATAATGGAGTCTCAGAAATGACAGACCTCTGGTGTGATACACCGCTGGTTTGAAGTTGCTCCCCTAATAATGCAGGAGCACGACAATATCAGAACCTTCATTGAGTGTGATATGAAGAAAAGGTGCAGCCACCACTTCAACACAGGATATCTGGTTACCACTCCATTATAGCCAATAATAAAGACACAGCATGCCCTGATATCGGTTATTGGCTATAATGGAGGGGAAGGATGTGGATGGGTTGGGAATCTTGGGATGCAACCTCCAGATTCATCATATGTGATGCATGCAGCAGTGGCATGGTGGCAGCAGTGGCGGCACGAGCACTCTTGCACAAAGTTGAGGTGCTTCCTGTTTCTCTTTCTTAAAGATGCTCAAGTATCCTCAAATATGGTATCCAGAATGGTGTGCCCCGGACTCTGTCGTACCAGCTGAGAGCCCATCGGCTTATCTCTCAACACCTGCATGTCAACCTCCCAGCATACAATATATCTTCATCATATATCTATTATGTAGGTTTCTGGCAGTGTCCACTGCCCGTATATATATTTACTTGCTGCCTTCGCTGGGGTAATCAGGATGTGTCTTTGAATACATGTTGAATTAATATTTGGTCCTCCCAGGCCCACGCCAGACAGTGTATGATGATACAGATGATCAATGAGGCCCACACGCGCGTTAATTATGGCGGTGAAAGCAAAGAACTCAAAGGATTGCGCAAATGGGTATCCGGCCCGGGGATCAGACGCTAGGCTAGGCTACGGCTACGTTTCAGCTACGCCATTGATGAAAAAGTCGGGCTCTGCTGTTGATTTGGGACATGGACTCCTTGTAGTAGTAAAACCCGATATACACCATCATCATCACCACCACCACCAGTTTGAAGTATATCCAGGTAAGCTCGAGGCTTGTCCAACGAAAAAAAACAGAGGACTTACGGAATGTCAGCCTACGAAGAAAGATTAATCTCCATCCCACGCCGGCACACCACGCAAAGAGCTCAGAGGATACTATACATTATCATCATTCCAGGTAGCCGCTTGAAAACGTTCGTTGGAACTCACTTTTATAGAGCCTGGTGCAGAGGGAGCCGAGGGTCAGAGGCGTAGCCTTCTGTAGGTCCCGTCCCGTCCATCTAACCTGTATCAAAACATTTTAATGATCCGGGTGATGGCCGCCAGTTCGGTCATTAACTTGTTGCAAGTTCCCTCTCGGCTTGCCTCACCAGGTATAGCTTCCTCGGGTCGTAGTGTAGCCAATGGTTTGTACTTGCTAACAGAATATCTTGGGGATTGAATTAAAACAATGCAGCAGTGAAATTGAAAACCATTGATGCGGCACAAGCGGCAATGGAATGAAAGGGCCGGTGACGCCTGCCTCAGCCCAACTCCCACCTGCCACCTGCCACCATCATGGCCAACCTCATTCGCTCCGCCAAGTCCGGCAACGACTGGACTCTCAATGACCTTGACTCTTATCACATCAGCCTCAACCAGTTGGACGCCCTTCCGTTCTTTGGCTTACAGGTAGGATAAGTTTCGCTAAAGCCCTTGGAAAGACTTTGCACGTCACAGGAGTTGCCACCACCCTCGGTCGATCCAGAGCTATTAACCAATGCCGACGCTGGCGCTATGCGACAAGATCACCATGCTGAGTTGATCACTTATCTTGATCTCGCCATGATCCCCGAAAAGGGCGAAACCGCCGTGGATGATTTTGTTGTCGAGCTTTTCAAGACTCTGGGTTATGTTCGTCGAGAACGAGTGGCACGCACGCGGATGGACCTCCCGTTCCTTATTTGCGGCGAAAACAGGCACGCAAAGACGGATGTCTGTATCGTCGATCGATCTCAGAACGATATCCTTCTTCTTGTCCAGGAGGACAAGAGGTTGGAGCACTGGGAGCCCGCCAATGCGCGAGCTCAGCTTGTAGCAGAAGCGGTCGGGGCCTTTAACGAGAATAATGCGCAAAGAGAAGCGGCTGGACTCCCTCCTATGGAGGAAAAGGTGAGTCATTTCGTGAATTTGTTGACCCTTTTCTAAGACATTGTTCTTCTTAGGTCATGCCAGGCATTGTCATGGTGGGTACGTCGCCCGCGTTCTTTAAAATTCCCGTTACCCAAACTCTGTCCACTCATATTCGCCATGGGACATATCCTCCGGAGGAAACCCACGTGACCTATTGTTATCCCCCCGTTCCTCGTCCTACCCGCCGACGTAGTGAAGGGATGAAGCCTCTGGACAACAGGCGTGAAATTTTGAAGTGCTATGAAGCGTTTAAGGTGGTTGTAGGTATATGAACAGAACTTGATGCAGCATGTATGAGGGAGATTGTTACGACTGATACGCATAGTTGAGGGCTTCGCAAATGAGGCCTGAAGCTCGAAGGTTTTCAAGGACAGCTTGGGATCGGCCAGACGGACGAGGCTACCAAGGCCATCGCTCCAACTTGTCGTCAAGGATTGCACGTTCGAATATTCGTTGATGTCAGAGTGAGTACCGCGTCATTTTGGATGCGAAGGTCCGACGCAGGAGTACGAGAACCTCAGAACTATCATCGAGCGCCACATGAAGAATTGGTGGTCGGTCGTTCCGATTCACGTAGGCGATACTTACCCTTATTCAAAGACTCGACCGGGATGATAGAGAGTATAGGACCAAAGATCTCTCTGCGCCCACAATGAGTGAGGATCGACACGTGGAGAGCGACTTCGAATCAGTTAGCGGTATATTGCATGGAGGTCTTAGTATTGAATTGTTTATTGGGCGATACCTATGTAGGGGATATGTAATGCAGTCAAATTTGATTTTCCATGCAATAGAGCCGCATGCCACTTTTCCAACTTGAATTGGAGTTATCGACAACGATGCTGAGCCACTGCGAGTGCGCCAGGATCTGCGCCATCTCTCGAACCAAGCTGGCGACACGCTCACTTAGAACGGCGGCATGGTAATCCGAAGTCGCCAGATCTGAAGAGCGAGGCTTCGAGACGATGTTGGATTGAGACATGAACTCCTTGTAGAAAAACCCCAACGTAATATACACTTTGAAGTACCCTATAGTCAGGTAAGCTCGAGGCTTCTTCAACGAAAAGATAGAGGACTTACAGAATGTCAGCCTCCGAAGAAAGAATTTCCATCCCACGCCGGTACACCACGCAAAGAGGATACTATAAACCAGCAGCATCCCAGGGAACAAGAGTCCTTCAGTCATGGGGCTTGATAAGTGATAAAGCATTTAATGATTAAATCGGCAAGCGCTAACAAAAAAAGGTGGTCAATACAAGGCAGATGAAATAGGAGATGCTACTTGCTGACAAAGGACATCAAGGAGCCGAAGAAAAGAAAGATAAAAAGATCGTCAGCACCAGAGTCAGAGGGGACGAGGATATTCGGATGATCCGAGTGAATTCCGAGTTTCTCTTCACGGAAGATATGTTGCGAATGCCAGTGATCATGCACTGGTATTCATCGCGCGCTAACGACTGTTATATGGAGAGTTAGTATCAGCAATAGACAAATAGAAGGGGAACAACGCACCTTCTTCCTAGCAGTGCGAAAACTTACCGTACCCGAATGGGTTAGGGATGAAAGCATCATCCCCTCTATTGTTTCGTAGGATGTGGGAGAAGAATGAGAGGGCGGAGGATGATGTTTCTCCGTTACATTTCTAACTGGATCATTGCACGAGTCAACGAACATCAGGATAATTTTCAGATAGAAGGAAACAACACGCTCGAATTAGACGGTCACGATAGAATCTTCCAACGTTGTACACATTATCATTCGCGCCTCCCGACCCGGATTGAACGGCCACGGCGAGCGTGGCGCAAGGAGCATCACTCAAACGGGCGCGCTTGCGATAAAGCTCGACGAGAAGATTCCCGACGACCCTCGCGTTCATGATTTTTGCCTTTGCAACATTCTGAGCAGGTGTTGTTGGAGCTGCAAACTGGTGAAGAGCATTCGTCTCTGCGGCAAGTACGAGTCTGTAGACCCCTAGATACGTCTCGTCAAACGAGGTTACGGGCTCAACGCTGTCTGGAAGAAGGGCAGATTGAGTTAATGATGGAGTTATGGATGGACGCGACTAAGTTCGGTAAACCACGTGGTCCATTCTTCTCTAACTAAAACCACGACTGGCTCAACTTTGGGAGGGCGATGGTCAAGACTCTCTCTACTTGACTCCTCTGCGTTGCGATACCTGCTTATTTACTGCGAAAAACTCGTATCCTACGTGTCGACGGTGTCTGCAGTTGCGTGGAAGCGATTTGGAAGTTGGTATACTGCTCTCTTTTCCTGGGTTCTTTCGATGTACTCATTTTGAGCAGGAAAGACTACATATCGAACCGGGCCTCCGATGTACTATCAATAAATGCATAGTCATGACATTATTTGCTATGAGCTTGGACGGTGTACGTACTTACGAACTGACGTGTTTTCGTTTCTGGAATTTTTTCCACAGGTCGGTTCCCACACTCCGTTGACCTACACTCTGTTTACATCATCTCATCTCAATCGATAACATGTCCGACTGGAGTCCGCCAGTTGAAGTAGCGTCGGACAACGACACTCAAGAGAATGTCAAGTGTTTGGGTAAGTACCAGGGCCTTGCAAATCTTTGGTTGGACCATGGTTGACCAATGAATACAGTGGCTGACTGTACAGTGACAGTCGATATCGTCTTTGGCTCATCAGATGGCCCACTTGTCGGCTTTCACTCCAAATACTTGGCAGCGAACACTAGGGATTTTCCCGTCCCGGATGCCAATCTCAAGGCCGACGAGAACGAAACAGTGCCGCTCCCCGAGAGTCAAAGTATCTTGCGGTTGATCTCCGAGTTCATCCATCCTCGCCGCCCACCAAACGTAGAAGAGATTCCCGGCCAGGTCATCATCGATCTGGCTGAGGCGGTCGAGAAATATGGTGTTTTCAGTGGGATGGAGGTTTGCAGAATGCGCATGAAGTAAGCCCTTCCAGGCCATCCAGCTGTAAATATGTGTTGACGTTGGTGGTACAGACAGCTGACGGACTCTAACCCCCTCGAAGTACTGCTATACGCGGTTCGACATGATCATTTCGATCTGCTTGAGGGTGCAGCTCTGGCGGCGGTCTGCCAAAACATTGATGTCGAGCGTGCATGGAAGGTCTTGAAATACTGTCAACCTGCGTTCATTGCCTGGGTCAGTGGGCATTCCAGCGCAAGCCCTGAATACTCACATTTCGACAGGTCCGCTACCGCGATAAACGCATACTTACTTCCGCTAAAGTCGTGGAGGCGCCGAACATCAACCATTATCGTAAGCACCGAGAAGGGAACAAAGTAATGTGCGGGAGCTGGCAAGACTACCACCAGCAAGTCATGAAGGCAGCAAGTGGAAAGTATCCCAAAACGTTGGAAGAGTTTGACAGCATGTGCTCCGGGATACAAGGACAATGCTCCCGATGTTTTCCGCTGTGGCGTGACGCGGCGCAGGTGGCGTTTTCTGAGTATTGTTTCCAAGATTTCCTGGATGACGGCGAATGAATGTGCAGTAGGATCAGTGACTTGTACAAGAGTTCAAGACTAGATATTTTGCCTGTTTCTGTTCCCGTTGGCGTCTATAGGTCGTAGGGTGTCCCATCAAGCTAGGTTAACGGGTCGACGCCATCTAGAAGAAGGGTGGATTGAGTAAATGGTGGAGCTGGGTTAGTCATGGTGAACAACGTTTAAGACGGAGGCGAAGTTTCTTTAAACGACGTGGTCCGTTCACTTCCTACGTTGACCCACGACTGACTCAACTCTGGGAGAGCGATGTTGAAGACTGCTGTTGCTGGTTTACTCGTCTGCGCTGCAGTACCTGCTTACCTTCTTCGAAAACTTCGTATCCTGTGTGTTGACGGCGTCTGCAGTTCGATTTATTGGACAGTCCGTTCATGGCTGTGGAACTATCCTTTCCCTCGAGTTTATCGTGAATGGTGCGGCTACCACGAACAGGACAAATATTGGAAAGGCAGAATTCAGCTCATTCGTATGTGGGCCTTCCTCCGTCCATTCTTCGCTTCGCACGGATACGACCTATACGTCTCCAAGAATCCGGACGACACTTCTGAAGATCTTTTCCCCAGTTCTACGAGTGTCACTGTGTCTACTGCAGAGGCTACATTTCCTTACGGACGCTGTCTGTACAAGGATAACATGGCTACGGGCTTCATATACTCTGTGAGTGGGGCTGTGAGATACAGTCTAACGCACCGATTGACCTTGCAGTCTTTGCGTGTATGGCCAGCGAGGGATAGACATGGCAGAGACGTGGTTATCAAGTAAGTCGTCTCGGAATTGCTATGCATTACATAACTAATACTCGCACAGGGCGATATCCACGACGGAGCTACAAGCTCTACGTCTTTTGCAATCCGATGCTCTGAAAAATGACCCACAAAACCATACGATTCCAGTCCTAGAGTTTCTCGATTTTGATGGTCAGGCCTTTGTCGTGATGCCTAGGTAAATTACATGGCTTCTATCCTTTCGCAAACTGTTCTTGACCTTTCCACAGATGGGATACAGTATCTCTTGCCGATTTTTTGTGAACTGGTTCGATATGGTCAAGCATTCTTTGAGGTGATTCCCTTGTGCTAGCCACTACTTTAGTCTTTCATCAGCTGATCACTCTATTTACTAGGTTGTTGCCTTCCTACATGAGAACAGAATAGGCCATGGCGACATTGGTCTTCAAAAACATGGCAATGGATCTCATATTGTGCTATGAACCCTGCTTAGCCGGTGTCCGTGGACCGGAGCGCAGATATGCGCTGATTGACTTTGAGACGGCAAGACTGGTTGATGTTGACCAACCATTGAGCGACGAGCCATTACCGATACCTGCTATCTTCAAACGTGATATCAAGATGTTTGCTGGTTCAGCAGAGACGAATCTTCGTGTCAGTGGACAATCTATCCAAACACTCTCGCTGACATCGTTCCTAGTGTATTCAAGACGTACTTCCCGAGCTGGTGCCACTGTTTGTTGCTATGCACGATATTGACGGTCCAACACAACCTACAGCCGCTGCGGCTCTGGCTAGATATGCAGCACTCTTTCAACAGAAGACCTAGAGCGCAGCGTGGAAGCGACTCGTTGGAATCGTGGTATGCTTCCCTCTTTCACCAGGTTCTTTCGATGTGAGCGCTTACATTGAACAGGACGAACTACGTATCGAGGCGGACCTCCAGTATATTATGAGTGAATGGGTACTGAGAGAATGTTCCCAACATTTCTCCTGTGGTGTCACCCAGGAGTTGTTTTCTAGATTTTTTTTTTGAAATTCCCTGGAGGAAGGGACTGACTGTTCTATGATCGGTGGCTTAGATGAGACTTCGACGCCACACAAGATTGGGTACCTTGCTTATCGGTGCTTCCATTGACGGAAGCATCAAAATGTCTATTGTGTCCGTTACCTGGATTATGGAAATGTGCCAGACCTGGCGAGAGCGCAGATACAAGCATAGCCCAGAGATTCCTGGAAACTCTGCTCGGACTCGGAAATGTGGCGCTTACCATTTTTTTTGTTAAAGGACGGACGAATGAATACATGTCTCACACACAATACGCGGCCTAACCGAGTGGGGTTTTTGAGGTCACTTGCCGCGCCACGAGACGTAGGATGCTACTGAATTGAAGGATAAAGCAAGGGCTTTTTAAAGTTTTAAAAGGCTAGGTTAAAGCGCCTGGAGCGAGTATGCATTGTGAACGTATTGCACGTCGACGAGGAAATTGCCGAAAGCCACGAAAAATAGCTACAATGGAATATGGGGATGGGGTGAAATGCGGGGAACCGGAGCATGTGACCCTAAATGCTGCAAACTTGCCTTCTCACCGCCATCGCCTCCAACAATTCATGACCTGACGGGTGTACTACCATCTTCATAGACATCGACGAACTAGATTACGACCTAGACGCCATAGATCCCGTACACGACGCCGAGAGTCGTGTATCACCAGCACAAACCGTCGGACGACGACGACAGGACGAACCGATTTCTTGCCGGCAGCGAGCCGCACAACGACAATGGCGCCAGCTATCTGCGCGAGCGAGCAGCGTCGCAGCCCCCGCACAGCTCAGCGCAGTCGATCCTCGCATCTACGCCGACCAGCATACGCCAGGGGCCGTGGTCGAACCAAGCCTTTTTGAACTCGAACAGTGCCGCGAGGAGCCTGTCGTTTTCCGCACGCAGCTCGTCGGAAATAGGTGCCCAAGCCCAGTTCTCGCCGTTTGTTTCGACGTTCGAAGACGACGAGTCAGACGACTTCTTTGCCCACGGTGACGAGCACCACTCTGAACAATTCACGCAGTCGCACCTATGCCCAGGACATTTCTCGCAGCAGATCCCACAGTCTTGCTGTCGAGCGTCCCACGCCCATCGGCAGCCCCTTCCTTACCACCACGTCTAGAATGGCCAGCTGGAACGAGCCTGGGCTGCTCAACTCTCGTTATGGCGAAGTACGTCGCCCAGCGTACGGTGCCAGCCGTTCTCCGTCCGGCGTGTACTCCGGCTTCAACGACGGATCGAACATGAGTCCGTTGATGCGAGATGTCTTGCTGGCGTCTAGCGTTCCGCACGATGATACTGCGGGCGGAGGCAGCGGAACGACCAGCCGTCGCCACAGCGTCAGTGTCGTGAAACCCAGGACGGCTATCGTCGGATTTAACGCTCCAGGCATGGACGCACAGCAGCCGCAACAGGCGCGTAGTGGTGGTTTGATGCTGTCGGACGAGGACCTCGCAGGCGATTTCGACTCGCTCAGTTTGAGCAATGCCATCCTCAAAGGGCCTTCTCTCCCCGCGTCTATGCCAAACTATGCCAGGAGCCCACCGACCTCGTACCATCCGATGAACTACCAGAACCGCACTCCTGATGAAGATCGTTACCAGCCTCCCCCGCCCTCTGCATCCCGTTTCGCCTCGGAAGCTCATCAGCAGTGGTCACCAACCGGGGCATCCTTCGCAAACAACGCTACCAACGCGACTGCGCCATCACCTACCCAACTCCGTTCATCTTGGTCCAGCAATCTCCCATTGTTCATTGTCGAGTTCAAGGCTGGTCGCACTGACCTGTTCTATCTGACGGATTCGTCCATTGAAATTCGCGTTGGAGACCTTGTCATCGTCGAAGCTGACCGAGGCAAAGACCTAGGACGCGTCATCAACGACAGCATCACCGTGCAGGAGGTGGAGGCGCATCGTGCCAGTACTGGTGAAAAGAAGGACCTCAACCCCAAGGTTATCCATCGCAAGGCGACGAGGACGGATATGGAGGGACTCGCTGCCAAGGCTGCTAACGAGGCGCGGGCGTTGGAGGTATGCCGTATGAAGGTCCGAGGTAGGAAGCTTCCCATGGAGGTTGTCGATGCCGAATACCAGTGGGATCGCCACAAACTCACTTTCTACTATGTGACCGAAAAGCGAATCGATTTCAGAGAGCTCGTCAGGGAGCTTTTCAGGTATGTCTTTTTGGTCCTTGAATCCTTTGTCATGCTGAAGCTTGAGTGTAGATTATATAAAACTAGGATATAGATGTCCTCGCTCCAGGGAGCGCCCGAGGAATCTGCCTAGTATCTAACGTGCAGCACATGCCCTTCTATTGCTTTTTGTTATGCCCTTGGACCATTGTTTCAATAAGCCGTGTGTGTGTTTACGCTGTGTTCTCAGGAGCTGTGTATACCTATCTATTAACCAAGTGCTTGTACGAATAGGAGTTGTGAATCTACACAATTTATGCGATGATATGTCGGGTATTGTTACGCAGAGGGTTTGGCTGCTCCTTCGACCGCGTGACATTTTGCATGTGATTTTACCGCGGAATGTCTTGATCGTGACGGTGTTCTATGCGTCATGGCTCTACGAAAAGAAAGCATCCGAAGACGCGTACAG
Organism: Gloeostereum incarnatum; assembly: GCA_004338095.1. Lineage (NCBI taxonomy): Eukaryota > Fungi > Basidiomycota > Agaricomycetes > Agaricales > Cyphellaceae > Gloeostereum > Gloeostereum incarnatum. The sequence goes on along the minus strand of RZIO01000001.1, from coordinate 1,381,476 downwards.
AACCAGACTCCTTCCCATTCGCTTCAACGCCTACAAAAAATGATGAATCCTAGAGTGGTAGACACGAGAAGTCTGTCCTTTTTTTAACAGTTTTTAATTGGTTTTTTTAACGCACCAAGAAAATGAACAAGGTTTGATGGTGTAGGGTTCAATCCCGCCTCCTACCATTGTCTACCCCCATCGGAAGCCAGAGGGGTCGCATCGAGAGATGCGAGCAAGCGACTATGTCAGCGGGCGCGGCATTTGACCATCAATCAGACAGCAAGCCCATTCCTACTCTCTTCCAACCGTTGACTGTTCGTGGATTAACCTTCCACAACCGCATCTTTGTGTGTTGAATTTCCATCTCGCCTTTATCAACACTCATTCTTATCCTGTAGCTCTCGCCGCTCTGTCAATACAGTGCGAAAGATGGCTTTATTACGCCCTGGCATTTCGGACATCGTATGTGGAATTCTATCTCCCGATGAATAACATACTCATGGATGTCCACAGTCGGTGGAATTTTCACCCGCGGACCTGGTCTCTCTATCATAGAAGCCACTGCCGTCGTTCCCGAGGGCCGTATCACTCCAGGCGACGTTGGGATATGGTCGGACGCGCATACAGAAATTTTGAAACCGCTCGCGCGGGTCAGTTTAATACTTTTTGAATTTGAAGTTCAAGTTGATCGATCACTGTCATGTGATGATCCCACACCTGGTTCACCGGTCACCCGCGGCCAAGGTGGCGGCGACTCTTATAGTCTAGTCTAAGTATGTATGTAGCAAGATCTGGGGCTTAAACTCAGAGACGCCAGGCCCCAGTCACACCCGCTGAATCAATGATCATGACGACAGTTCTGAGTTCATCAAACGACATAACTGCTGTAGGGACAAGCAAACCCGTAAGCAACGTCGTAGCAATCAATAAGCAACTAAGTCCAATCGTCGGAAAATAATACACCGATAACTAGAATGAAAGAAATATAAAGCAACCGAAAGACACAAACCAGGAGGACAGCTTGAACAGTAGGAAACGAAACAGCAAATGAAGACACTGACAACGGAACATACGAGCTGACGCGGAAGATGAATTAATTGAAGGAAGCTGAAATGAAACTAGTGCTGAGTTCGGGCAGATTTCCTTTCGAAGGCGCCCAATGCGTCGCTAGCAGTTGGACGGTGCCGATATCCGGTGCCGCGACGGTGAGGAGATGAGGAGCGATGGACAGCGCCACTAAGGGCATACAACGTCCCGCGATTGTGTACGCTTCGCTCTTTCCTTCCTAGATGCGTTGGAGCGGGGAACGGTTCCAGAAGACCCTGATCAGGGCCGGGCTCGGAGTAAAAAATTTTCGGTTTCCACGAGTCCTGCTCGTCCATGATACAAGAGTTCTTGAACTTTTCAACCAGTGCTTCCTTTCCTCTGAGCCCATCAGCAGTGTGAGAGAGAGCGCATTCATGAAGTGGAAGGAATTAGACGCACTGAACATTCGCATAGCTCATTTGTAAAACTTTTTCACTCGAAAACATATTCCTGCATAAAAATGTCGGTCAGCGATCGGAGTAATCGCTGCAATCGAGTGGAAGATTCACCATTTCTTGCCAAGCATGTTCTTTGCAAAGCCGAGGAGATCTTTGACTTCGATAAAGTTCACGAACGCGTAACCGAAATTGCAGCCTAGGTAAGCCTCTACCGTCAGAGAACAACAGAACAACAGACAAAAGAGATACGCACGATTATTAAAATCCATCCTCAGATACAAGAAATCAATCCGACGAGGGCAAACCTTTCCGATAAATGCTTGGAGATCTTTATCGCTCATCTTGTTCGGGATGTTCTTGATCATGACGGTGGTTCTCGTATCCTGGCCTTTTTCGATTTTATCTAGATTCAACTCGTTTCCCTTCGGAATCGGCACTGGCTCTCTTGGGGCTCCCCTGCTCAGCGAAGGAGATAAAGGCAACGAACGATCTCGAGAATGAATCTTTCGGAAAGGGCGACCGGAAGCCTCGTCTCGAGCGACACTCGGGAAACGAAGTCCCGGTCCCGAATGGCTGAGAGACTCAGAACTAGGCTGCTCAGAAACTGGGGAAGCAGAAGGGCCCTGATCAAACTGGTAGCTCTCCGACATGGGAGGACGCCAGAATTCGGGTAAGCATGGTGCCCCACCATGAGCAACTTTGTTTCCATAAAACCAGGCAGCAGGCAGTGAATGCCACGGCATCCCCGGAGGTGATCCATACTCGTAGGCGAATCCACCGATCGGAGGCGGCGGCGAGCTGATGGGATATGAAGGGTGGGAAGGAGGTACGTAAGACACGGGGGGAGGAGACGAGCAATAGGCATAGCAAGCCTGGCCATCACCATCCTGCGATGGATAGCAGTAGCCATTGCCGAACTGAAATGGGCGCAGGCTGCGAGTTGGACCATCGTTTGGTATAGACGACTCGGACCCGCTATTCGGTGCCAAAGGGTTCGTCAATACAGGAGAATCAGCGGCATCACCATCAAGATGATCCTCCCTCTCTTCAACTCGAGACTGAGCAGCCGAGGGCGAAGACGCATAGAAAAACGCGGGTGACCCAGGGACAGGGTCATCGAGTCCGTTGGGTGTGCCACACGGAGGAAAAACGTACTGTTCACGAACATGGGAATGTAATCCAGGTGGCGCCAGGGGCGCTTGGGCAGGGATGTCGTCCACAGGCGCTGGGTGGTGCAAGCTAGGGTACTGTACTTCTTCCAACGATACCTCTCTCAGACGGAGTCCTAACTCAGGCGTGTCGGGAGACAAGAGGCTGATATAGTTGCAGGGGAGCTGACTCTGCAAACGATCACGGCCCAAGACTTTCAACTTCATACCGAAATGGATCGAACAATCGAGAGCGTTGCAGGCACGGTCAGAATCGCGAGCGTCGTAGTACTCGATGCGATAGACAGTCGACTAAAGCGGCCAGGTCAGCGCAGCCATTCATCATCGAATCAAGTGACTTACGTGGGTAGAGGAAGATCCCTCTTTTACAAGGCCAAAAGAGAAAAGATCGCCGTGGGCCATAAGCATATTTTTCAATACTGTGGCGTTCCTCTCTTCTCGACCTTGCTCGTTCGAAGGGCTGGACGAAATGTCGTCGTCACAGCCCGATTCGCATTCGACCCCTAGGAAAAATGCTCCAGAGAGAGCGACAGTAAGAAACTCCGAATCTCCGATCATCTGCAAAACATGCCATAGTCATGGTGAATTGGGAATTTATGACAGAAAGCGACGGCCCCTACCTCGACGAGCGCCTTCATGGTAAAAAATTGACTCTTGATGGCGGAGCCTTCATGTCCCTCTGCCTTCACGTTGGCATACTTCCGCAGTGGGTTTGTTGAGTTAATAGATAGAAATCGGTTGGCGGCGCAAGCATATCGGATGTCGAAGAACGCGACAATCACGTAGCCACGAGTCTGGTGATCACGGAAATAAACACCCTTGATGATATCCTTTGCGGCTTCGGATGCATGAGGCGGGCCGTGGCTTGGGATACTGCCAGCCTGAGGGAGAAATGGACGAAGGTTCCGAGCAGTGAAGACATTCGAAATGACACCGTTCAGGAGATCCTTGGGTACATCCGTTGAAAGATTGCTGATCTAGATAGAAAGCTCATTAAAAGTGGGAATGAGACTGTAAATATTGACCTTACCTGCAGAAAACGCGTCTGGAGGGTGCCATCGTAATCCGAGTCTGTGATGACAGTGTTGTTGCTTTTTACGGACTCGATACTGGCAGTCGTTCGTATACTCGAAGATGGCGTAAGCGGAGGAGTGAGCAGAGGGTGGGGCTGCGCATTGGAACTCTCTGCACGCGCACGTCTGGTATCCTGTAGTTTGGTGAGTGAGACACGAGGACGATAGGTGGACTTGGGTGTTTCGTCGTCGTCTGCATTTTTGAGTTTAGTGTTCATTGGGGGCAGACTTGATAGTAGATGGATTTGGTCGCGGCGGATGTCAGCAAGTTGTGGCGGGATCGGGCCCGAATGAGGAGGGAACCTATTGGGCATAGTGAGAGGGAAGGAACGCGGGAGAGAGGAGAAAGGGAAAGGTAAAAACCATATGTTGGGCAAAGAAGGCGAATGTTGAAGACGAGGGGGATGGGGCCGCGGTGTTACTCGCTTTCGACGATCTGCTTCGAGATCATCGCCTTTGGCTTTGGCGGCTGACTTGTAGTTGGCAGTTTTCGTAGACATGAAAGGGAAGAGCAAGATTCGTGTGGAGACGTAAGGGAAGGATAATTTCAACAAAAGCCGAGCGGCCAAAAAAAGAATATATAGCTTTTGGAGGGGATCTGAAAAGAAGTCAGTAGAGTGATTGCGTCGTGCTGATGGAACGCTGCAAATTCACGTCAAAGCCCGAATTCTTGCTTCGGTTGTCAGGCTGATAGTAATTCATCCCGACGTTGGCCAGGGTTGAAGAACGTTGGGAACGGCAGAAATCGATGCTGTAAAGGATTGAATGTTGTCGTTATTGCAGGAACAGCTCTTGATGGTATAGGATTGTCCGCCCCAATCAAATGGTCGATCACAGCATCTGTTTGGGGATTTTCACGGCATGAGGCGTCCATTAAGCATATCAATTATCCTTCAAAGCCTCCGTTTTTCTTGTGGACCCGGAGATGGAGCGCCTTCTTTTTCTGGGTGCCACTTGATCGGCGCCTATGAATTCCGTCCCTTTCGTTTGTTGTTGTAAGATTCTGGACAGTGCACGGGCACACACATAGCTGCAGAACCCAGCACTGATTTGGGAGAGTAGGCCTGCAGGAAAGATACATCGGGGCGCATCTGCGCAGACTTGTCATGTCCGGGATTATCAGCGCCATCAGGACCTGGCAGAAGATGTGGTAATGAAAAGTTTAATTTTTTTTTGGTGCGAGAATGTATGTAGGTCCCCAGGCTCCAAGACCCAGAAGGAAGCTTTGGAGAGGGACCCCGAGAGGTGCCACTGTACGCGACGCCACTATTCGTTACCGAGATTTGGGATATGTTGCGTGTATATGTTGTCGAAAAAAAAAGGATTTGCTGGGCCAGCTGGAGTTACCTCGCTTGCTCGAACTTTTGCCACTCCTTATCGATTAGAGGGGGGACCACGGGCTGTGAACTTAAAATCGCTGTGCACACAAAAAGACCAACAAACACGTTTGTCTCATCACCAGAAAGGACAGCATGGACAAGGAAGATCATGTATGACAGAGTGTGGCTAGGGATAGAGACGTCGGAAATTGCCGAAGTGGAACGCCCAGCTTACGTCATTGCAATTTGTTTTCGACGTCGACCTCCAAGTTCAAAAATGCCGCTGTATCAGATGCTATGCATCTCGGTGCATAATCAAGACTATGTAAATGCCCACTTTTTAATTCTTTCTATTATCTTTCTCACCGAGTCAATACAGAATCTCATCAAGTCGTTGGTGTCGCAGACAGCCCGACACATCATGGACGCCGGTGGGGTGGTTAGGAAAATAGACTCCTGGGGAACACTCACTCTACCCCAACGGATGCGGAGGCACAAACAATACCATAAAATGGGAGAGTACGTCGCCTTACTCATTGCTCTACCAGTTGTAGACTCATCTATCTAGCTACTGGATGATGCATTTCGACACTTCTCCCCGGACTCTCAAGACTTTGAACGGCATTTTGCGCCAAGATCCTCTTGTTATTCGATGGACCGTGCTTAAGATGGGCTCCAAGGTGGAAGACATCGCGTCTCATGGTCGACAAATCATACGCACCGATGCAAAGTCCGGTTACGTCCAAGCGTAGTGTTCGACTTGTACGTATGTTGCTCTCATCGTTGACTTGTGAGTAACCACATGCTATAGATTATGTCGCCTCGCTTCTATCGCGTCGCCAGAGGCTCTACCAATCGCAAGCACTCTTCCAACCCTTCAATCCGGTCCACACCACTCAAATTCTCCCCTTCCTCGATGTGAGCCTGCTTCCCATCTTCAGTGGGCCGTCGCAGGAGCAACGCATTCCATCCGGCCTCTTGGGCTCCCCGGTAGTCGCTGTGGGATGTGTGAGTAAAACGTAATATCTCTAGAACACGATACTTGCCATTCCAGTTCGTCACCTATGTGAATACACTCTTTTGCTGTTATCGACGACTGGTGCACTGCATTGATTCGATCTAATGTCAGTTTGAATATCTTCGAAGAAGGTTTCTCTACGCCCTCAGTCTCGCTCAATACGATCGTGTCAAGGAAGGCGGATAGCGCGAGATCGTCTAGAACGGCTCCTTGATAAATATGTACTTAGCCAGTGGACAATGGTCGAGAAGATCTTTGACGACGTACTTGTGCGCTCGTCGGTATTGCTAATTACCGCTGTATGTACGTTCTGGGCGTGTAATTGGCGAACTACATGAGGTTCATGATAGAAATTATGTCTCAAACTAGCGTTTGAACTGACGTACGAGTAGGAATGGCATCATCAAAGACTCTATAGCCTTCCTTCGAGCTGAATCTCTTCAGTAGCATGGGAACAATTTCGGAGAGTGACTCGTCCAATCCTATTTGACAATTTGAGCATGGATAATCAAAGAGCGATGGCATGTGTAGTACTCGTAGAATCCGCCCCTGCTCCCAAGGCAGTCCGCCTAATCACGTCTGCCCACCAGGACTGGCCCCCTTTTTCGTATGCAGGTCGTTCGGTTTGAAGGGCCTTGAGGGCTAGCTACTTATCAGCCCTTCCGAACCAATTCATTTTTGTACAACGTACCGACTTTGAAGGATTTCCTTATGGCGTCGGGATCCAGATTCCCTACATAAGGCGCGAATACCGTGGCATATTGGACGTGAATGGGCTGTCTGGGAAGGAAGAGCGTATGGAGAGCGTCGAATGTGATGAGTCGGATCATCTTTGGCTTCGACGCGTCTGCACAGCCGATACGATGATCGATCTCTTCCCTTGTCCTCCAACTGCTCGGCTCAATGTTCTTCCCCTCGGGAGACCTCTCAGGCCCTTCGGATTCAAAAAAATGCTTGCTCTTATCCGAGGGCATTCATGTATTTACTTTATATTTGAAGAGGAGGCCGATAGTACACGATAGTGAAGGATCGGGGTAAATTAGTCGGGCGACGGGCGCGATCAAAGCACGTGACTCTGTACAGATTCAATTTCTTTCTGCTGCATTACTTAGCCACAACTTACAAGCTTCTGAACCGTTCCGATAAGATGTTCAAGAAGACCTGCACACGAGGATAAGCAGGAATTTGGCGGACATGGCCTTATCATGAACTTCTTCTCAAGCTATCATGTGGTGTCAGCTAGGCCTCTCCGAGTCACTGACGACAAACTGAAGTCTTCTGGATGCTTCAACAAAATAATAGTAGGATCATGTCGATACCACAATGGTTGGCATCATTCCTGTGGCGACACACCCTGTGTTCTCTGATATCATGTTTCCCTTTCGATCTCGGTGTGGATTTAACAGCCACAACTTCACGGACTTCCAGCATCATAAAGGAAGACGCCTGTGTCACCAGGTCAGGAACAACGAGCCAAGTCTATGTAACGCATTCTCTCTAGCAAGAAACCAAAGCCAATTACAGACCCTAAAGAATGCCTATGAACGCCATCTTGGACGGCATTCTTCTGACGGAAATCGATCTGCACAAACAGATACGACCATCTCGACGAAAATTATGGAGTACCACAGTTCTATTCAACTTCTACATGATGCCAATTATGTCACTGTGGTTCCGGACATACTTATAACGAGACGACGCCGGAAGGTCGTTCATCTACGTTGACTGGTTGACCAGTACTGGTACTGAAGCAACATCAACCTTACTATCGAAGCGTATGCATTCATGTTTGTTCTGAGCACTTCTGCCCCTGGTGACAGTTCTTTGTGTCCATAGCGCTAACACAAGATGTTTAGTAAGTTCAACTTTTGAGATAATTGTCCGTCGTACCTCCGTGGCGCTCCGTGGCGCCGTTACAATTCTGCTTCATTCAACTCGTCTAGCGGTACCTGTATCCACTCCCAACTCTCGCGATTTTTCTTCCTTCTCCTCCAGCCTCGGAGAATAAACAACGCGGGAACCCGGCATCGAAGTGCGGGAGTTCTTCGTATCCACCTTGTTCTCCAGCTTGCCGTCCTGTATCGTGCTTTCCACATCCTCCTGCGCGTCCTGATCCCCAATCTCAGCCTGAAGATCTTGAACGTCAATTTCGTCCTTGACCGCCATGAAAGAAACTTTGACTTTCTCCAGACCCACTGCTGGACGAATCGGAATCCCATCCTCTACACGGTAGTAGGCGGTCTCAGAGGCATGACGGTGTCGGATGTACGTCTTGACAAAATCTTCACCGTCATTTCACCGTACATCCTGTTATGTAAATTGACACGTCGGTTTCGGTTAGTAGACGGTGTTCTTCAGACTTCCCGCTACATAACTAGGTAAATAGGTTTCACGAGCCCTCAGCGTCCTCTTTCTTCCCTTCATCTCCGTATCCGCCGTCGTTGTTATCTGAGATCTCCTGCTGACTATATGCTAGATTTTCTGGACAATCTCATTAGAGATTCATTTTATGATCTTCTAGGGGAGTCGGGACACTGAATCGAAGTGTGGCCCGGGACTCGGAAGCTTTTTGAAATTCTTATGTCAGCCTTTATCGTTATCTCTTGAAGGCTATATATAGCCCGTACTACTAGGCTCATTGCAATTCACCAGCTATCGTATTGAAAACTTGGAAGTTTGGCTTTGACCATGTCGCGGAACTGGAAGGACATCGTCGATGAGAAACAGAAGAGACGGCAAGCTGCAATACCTCAGGATTGGATTCTCAACAATCTCCCTTCGAAAGACGTCCTCGATGTCACCAGCTTCCCAGATTCCTGTGGTTTATTGACATCTAAAGAGATAGTTATCACTCACTCAGCAGTGGAGGAGCTCTTGCCCAAGCTAGCGGCAGGCGAATGGTCTGCAGTTGAGGTCACAAGTGCCTTTTATAGACGAGCCATCATCGCTCACCAGCTGGTGCGTTGAGTCTACTCGGGGGATTCTGTGCTTCTGCCTAAGCGCTCATCGTGATCTTGGTAGACGAACTGCTTAACGGAAATATTTGTTGAACAAGCACTCTCATTTGCTGCCGAACTCGATGAAAAACTTAAGAAGACCGGTAAACCCGTTGGTCCTCTTCACGGCCTTCCCGTATCTTTGAAGGACCAGATCAACATCAAAGGGATCGAATCCACAATGGGTGTGTCCCTGTTGAAGCTCTGCCGCGCCATTTTTCACATTCATATCAGGCTATGTTTCCTGGATCAACGTCTTCCCTAAGAAGGACGCAGTCCTCGTAGATATCCTCAAGTCTTTGGGTGCAGTACCATTTGTCAAGACCAATATCCCACAGACTCTGATGGTACTTGGCTCGCCTTTCTACTTCATCGTTACCTCATGCTTTGTGATAACAGTGGCCGGAATCGTTCAACTACATCTTCGGTCGAACATGCAATCCTTACAACCGCTCGCTTACCTGTGGTGGCTCTTCTGGAGGAGAGGGGGCATTGATTGGTAACAGATTCGTGCAAGCCTACACGTCCAACGTACTGACATGATATTGTAGCATTGAAAGGCAGTCCTCTGGGTACGTCTCCCGCACTGTCCAAGGATGCATGTCACTAACACATTTATTTCAAGGTGTTGGATCTGACATTGGCGGGTATGTCGGATCGTATTGTCTCGGGATATGGACGCTGAGGTTGACAGATCGGTTCGAATTCCCGCTGCTTTCAATGGCCTATATGGTCTTCGGCCTTCCTATGGTCGAATACCCTACGCAGGCTGTGTGAACTCTCAAGAGGGCCAGGATTCTGTCTTGTCTGTTCTCGGGCCTCTTTCCTCCAGTCTCGAGGGCGTCAAGGTCGTTATGAAGACAGTGATTAGTGCCAAGCCGTGGCTCAAAGATCCCCTGGTTGTACGGAAAGCGTGGAATGATGAAGAGTACCAGCTAGCAGATCATGGGCAAGGTCAATCACTCTGTTTTGCTATTATGTGGGATGACGGAGAGCTTGTGCCTCATCCGCCTGTCATTCGGGCTCTGGAGATAACCAAGAAAGCTCTCCTGGCTGCGGGCCACAAAGGTACCAGTTTCCGCCTTTCTTTACGCGACCGGACTACTCATTACAATTGGTAGTGATTGACTGGAAGCCATACAAGCACGGCCAAATCAACCAATGCCTTGTAGGCCTCCTTGTTCCTAAATCGTTCTACTCTCGTCGCTTATCGTCTGTGGTAGTCCGAAATTTGGGCTGCTGGGGCTGCCGAAGATTATGCTGCGGTCACCAGCATTACTGGAGAGCCTCTTATAGCCACGATGAGGCCTGACGAGGATGGCAAGGGCAGCGCTTCCTTCCGACCGGCTGATGGCCAGATCGTAACCGCCTACAAGCTTTGGCAGGTCCAGAAGAAGAAGCGTGACCTCCGTCAGGAATACCTCCAACATTGGAACGACACGATTGATGAAACAGGTACTGGACGACCGGTTGATGCTATCATCTGTGCTGCCGCTGCCTCTGCTGCGCCACCCCATGGGGAGAATAAGTGAGTACTTGCCTTCTGCTGAACGAGGTCTCATGCATTACCCCAGGAGTGTTAACTACACAATGGTTTGGAATGCGCTGGACTACCCAGGTCTCATCATTCCTGTGACGAAGGTGGACCCAAGCTTAGACGCGAAGAAGCCGGCGCATAGTTTCTACAATGACTTCGACAAAGAACACTATGAAAGCTGTGAGAACATCTTCCCATAATGGCAACCCATACTTACTTGTCCTGTGTTTCAGATGATCCTCAAGTGTTCTACAATGCCCCAGTAGCGATTCAACTTGTCGGACGCACCCAGGAAGAGGAAGCTGTTATTGCTATGTCTGAGCTTGTGGACGCAGCTTTAAAGGCGTCGAAGTGAGGAGAAAGTGAATTGAACAGAAGTACAAAGCTATCTTGTAAACATACAATGAATGTCATAAATAGGATGATACAACAACAGCACTGATACAATGATACGGGAGGCACAAGAGTTCGATGTTCAAGTGCGGCCACAGATAAAGACAAATTAGAGGGTGGGATCGTCATCTGATGTTCAAGCCACCTACGCCCTCCCCAGCACCGTTCACTTCCCTGTCTTCTTCGTCGCTGCGCCGGATAGTCGCTCGAGGGATAGATCGGAGAATTGGACTTAGTGGACCTCGAAGAGTGGGGCTGGACGTCATACTACCAGGCCGTGCGTATCCCAACGTCGTTGGGGAGGATGTGGCGGAGTTGACACCAGAACCGGGCAAAGGAAGGGGTATAGATATGGGGAGTCGTGGGTTGCTCCGGCTCTTTGGCGACGACATTGTGCCATGAGGGTCGCGTAGATAAGAAAGAGACGGAGAGACAGCACGCCTTTTCGAAGCTGTTGCGTACGGATCGTATCGGTCGTCGACTAAGACATACAGAATGAGAGAGGGTATCATCAGACATAGGTGAAAGCCAACTTACGTTTCCGCTTGTTGGAGCGTACGGCAGCGGTGGACGTCGATGGAGGAGTGTATCTCCAGTGATTGTTAGATGGAAAGGAAGACGAGGACATGGATGGAGATATTGAGGGCTGTTGCACAGATGCACTGACTGTGATAGATGTCATAAGGTAAGGAGACGTACCAGGTCAACATCCATTGACATATTAGGACTCTCAGAAATTGACATGCTTCCCAAATCATCGCCGTCGACACTTCCCGCCGGTGTAGTTGACTTCATAATTGGGATGGGGTCAGAAGCACTGAAAGCGAAGGGGCCCTCGTCAACGACGGGCTCGTCGTCGTCGCTAGACGTATCTTCACGCTGGAAGTCATCGTCGGTAGCTTCTTCGGGGTATCGCCCGCGGTCAGAAGGTGCACGAGGAGTTCGAGGTTGCATCGGTAGCTCAGATCCAGACGCCACTAGCCGCTGAAAGGCGGCTTCTGACTTGACTTCGTTCTCAAGAGGACGTGACTCGGCCAAGAGGTTTAGTATTCGAGGTTGTTTGATCTGAAATTGGAAGTCAGTCTTCACAGAAGAGTGTAGAGGGAAATGGACTGACAGGGAAGGAGAGACGCCTTTTGGGATAGCGAATTTCAGACCCATCGCTGGTCGCTACAGACAGTTTGCGTGGAGGAGAGCGGTAGGATCTTGACGGCCTCCTAGAACATTTCGAGGTGGGCTCTTGGTCGATCGTAACTGGCGGTCCGAGAGGGGGGGTAGTGGTCTCGGAGCCGCTTGAGGGCGAACTGTCTGACCTCATTCGAAAGCCATCTGAGGGAATTAGATTGAATGAACCAGCTAGAGGACTGTGAAGACGTGTTTCCGACAGGAATCCCGCTTTG
>RZIO01000001.1:1340145-1350927 GCA_004338095.1 Gloeostereum incarnatum | reverse complement strand
CGACCCCGACCCCAGCCGCCGCAGCCGCCGCCCCCCGCTCGCCAGCCAGTCGCCGGCCCTTCACGCATCTATCAGCCACCCATCCGCACCTCAAATGCATCCAACAACCGGCGTCCTCCAGCTCAGAAACCATCCTACACTCGGCCTGTTATTATCCCTCAAAGGCAGACGTTCCCAACTGTTCCTCAGAAACGACCGCCACCGCCTATGCGTCCCCCAGTCTCCGTGCCTCAAAGACAGCCTCAGCCTCCTCAGGTGGACACACAAGCGATCGAACAACTGCAGGCAAAAATGGCCCAAGTATGTTCTTTCACTCAACAAACACGCCATCGTCTTATACTCTTCTAGCTTCGGGAACAAAACGAGCAAATTCAAGCCGCCCTCAAGAAAGCAGTTGAAGCCCGACAAGCCAAGGAAGGCGAAGTCACCGTCCTTCGAAACAAGCTCACAGCCGTAAGCCCTTCTCGTCACCCTTATCCATCTTCCTAATCTATACAGACTGCTACACGCCATTCTACCGAACTTGCTAAACTCCGCGCAGCCAAGGATGAGGCCGATGCTCAGCGTGTTCAATTGCAAAAGGACATGAAGAATGAGATGGAACGTCTCAAGACAGAGTTCACTTTCAAGGTCAGTTCTTCTATCTAATCACTGCACGCCTTGACGCGGAATCACAGCAACAAGATCTCGAATCTAAACTCCGAAGACCTGCCCCACCTTCCTCTTCTTACCGCCCATCCAGACTCACACAACCCCCGCCTCCCTCTTTTCCAGCCGCCTATGAGGAAACGCCCACTCGACCTCGACCAATCACCCCCTCCAAACGCGACCGGGACCGAGGCCTCAAGTCCCCAGAAAAATCGCGCAAGACGGCCATGCTCCCCGGATTTCAGAACGCGTTTGATGACACGTCCTCCCTACGATTCACCCAAGAGCCTACCAGGAACGGAAAGCAGAAGATGCTGCCGCCCCCATCACCACCCAAGATGTCGCAGGATTGGAGTACCGAAGTCAATCTGGACGTAGATGTACAGATGAGCGACGCATTGGAGCCTCTCCCGATCACGCAGCCTGGCCCTAGTAATACAGCCCCGGGCGGAGAAGAAACCGTCGAGATGGCCCCCGAGCAGCCCCTCGAGCCTTACGATTGGAGTATCGACGTAGGTTTAATATCCGTTATCTTACGCCTCATCTGACTCGCTTTCAGCTATGCAGGATCCTTCTGACCCACCCACCCGCGGCCTCGCCTTTCCCCAGCATCCCTATCTTCCAAACTCTGGTTGGTACTACCGTCCCCAACGAAGATTACTCGAAACACGTCTCGCGCATCCTACAAGTCATCGCCACCGTTTCTCAGCATGGGTACGAACCTTCGATCCAACTTATCTCGGAATCTCTTCTCTCGTTGGTCTCTATCCTCCACGAAGAAAGCCTGGTAAATCACCTCGTGTGCTTGTATTTTGGGATTGTCTGACCCTCTCAGATCACGCCACTGATGTCCCTGCTTGACCTACTCACCCTCTTAGCATACACCCTGCCTAAATTCACTGTGACCTTACTATCTCATGAGAACCTCCAGCCGCTCGATATAATATCTATCATCCTGGAAACCCGCCTCCATCCTTCCAAGGTGACAAGCGAGGAATACAAACCCCTTGCCCGGCAGCTCATGAATCTTTTGGAGGCTATGTGTTGGAGGATACCAGAGAACACAGTGGGCAAGTAAGACAACACCTTTCTTAATGATGTGCAGAGGCCTGCCTCATGTTCGTATCTAGGTTCTCGTCACTATGGAGCCGCGACAAGGTATTCACAATCCTGTTTGACCCTGCTCAACCCTCTTGGTTTTTGGAAGGAAGTGCGAGGATGTGGGCATTCTTCTCTACTCGTGGGACTTTTTGCTGTGCACGTCCTTGTTGCTGTCTGACATTTCTCCCTAGACCACACACTCTACCGGTCCCTTCTGGGACTACCCGACGGAGATGACAACCCGAACGACGAAGTCAAATTGCTGTCCCCTCGAGTCGATCACCTATGTACCCTTCTGATCGACAGCAGCCGGCAGGATACCGAGGTATGCTCTCCGTCTCCTCCCTGCCTAACAGAACTCAGCCATAGTCGCATCTCAGTCACTGTCAATGAAGACCTCCATCCTCATTTTCCTCTGTCAAATGACGATCGCACACGGAGATGCATGGACAACGTTGACAAACTCAGCCATCGTCGTCCCCGCCTTGGTATTATACATAACCCAGTTATCGCTTCCGGTTTGGGAAGACGACATGGAAGGGTCTCTACCCGAGCCGCTGTGGAGAGCGTGAGTCCACTTCGTCCATCCTCTCTCCGTGTGTAACCAACTATACGCTACAGGACTATTCAACGAATCGATCAGACTCTCTCCTTCCTGCATCACCTTCTCGTGGGTACCGAACCCATCGTCAACCTCCGCCACAAGCTCTACTACGCCCCTCATCGCCTCTTCAACGGAATGGTTCATATGTTCATCGTCACCTTTGGTAGACTTAGTTTCGCCGCAGCGCCAGACGGGATGAACCCAGACGAGTTGGAGCTCATCATCAGTGCGTTTGTCGTTCATGACCAAAATATATAGAAGAAAATTCACTGGCTAAACTATGCTTGTTTACAAACAGCGAAGGCGAGAGACATCCTCGAGCTCGTCGTCGACGGACCGGAGTACGAAAACGTCTGCGCCGCGTTCCAAGACGATCTGAGCCAGCTGAGAGACATCGACGAAGGAGAGATGGAGGAACAGCTCTTGGGTGATTCGTAGCTCAGCTCATCCCGGCGTTTTCGTAGGTCTAACAGGTGTACAATATGTATCACTAAGTATCCAATCACTGAAGACTCTACGCACTGACAAAAGTTCTTCAACCATTGCAACCTCCGTTTTTTGCCATGGCCGTTTGGAACATATTCTGTGCGCTTCAGAGCAACATCACACATCTCTGCTCGGAACCTCGAGATGAGACGGCTTTGTACTTTGACCTTGTGTGAAGAGTATTAGTCAAGAAGTAAATCCCAGCATGAACCTACTTCAAAGGGCAGGCCATTGGCGATACTGGGCTCCACATGCATCGACATGTTGACATGCCCAAAGCTGCCCCCCTCCTCAAGCCAGAGCTGCCAGACACAGTTATCCCAGTCACGTTCGCGATCGTGCGAGAAGAAGAATCGTTCGGTGCACCAGACGGGATGTTGGCGGGACAACACGATGGGAGATAAGGACGCGACAGGATAGGTGAGGTCGCTAACGGTCTCGGTAACGACAAGAGGCTGCTTAGGTCCCCGTGCTTTCAAGACATCGTACAGACTGGGCCTCGGAATCGATATGGAAATATCGCCAGGGAAAAGCATCACTGTCGAAGTCGGTGCAAGAAGTCTAGCCAAGTTCAGGTACACGTTGGGCGAGGCTTGCGATGTCCCTTCTACGCGTAAGAGATGGACATACAACTTGGATAGGGAAGAGTCAGAGGTCACGTTGGCAATGCGATCCGTCAGTGCGTGTCGTGGCGCAGATTGTGGAAGGGTGGTGGTCCGAATGAGCAGCGATATCGGACCTAATCAGTGGTTAATAGCAAACCCAGCCATAAGATATCGATACAGATACCTTCCCATTGCTGAGCCCAGGAAACAAGGTCGTCTAATTGGCTGTCCTCGCTCGCCCACAGACACGCAGATATTCCATGCGCCGCTTCGATCGTTCCAGGTTTGACAAATGGTATGAACTCGTCTAGCGCAGGGTAAACAGATGAGATCCTGGACAATCGTTGAGGGATTGAGAGGTTCTGAAGTAGAGACAAAGACAATTCTAAACAACGAGGTCAGATATGAGAAGAACACTAGAAGAAGATAGCAAGCACCTGTAGACATAGAAACAGACGGCTTGTGCAGCCGATCAAAGATGGAAACAGGGAGAAAAATAACGCTGAATGCAGAATAGAAAAGAACAATGCACTTGAGGAAGGACATAAATCGAGAGCCAGAAGAGAAATAGTTCAAAGGATAAGCATCGTGATGAGGGAGAATGCTAGGAAGAACACCTCCAAGACGACCCTGTTCTGGTACGTCAGAAGGTGAAGGCTTGTCGCACAAATCGTGATACGACGCTGGTGCGCGAATCCTTTGGTGGGAGTTTGCTGTAGAGAGATGGCTTTCAAAACTTCCAGAGCCAGAGATACCAAGCTTTCCAGAGCTACCGGGAGGGACGACGGCGCTGGCCATTTGAGGTTAAAGACTGAGGTCACACCGTGTGACTTTAACAAAGGTGGCGATGGCGTCTACGCCACATTGACGCCTCACATCAACGTACAGAATTAAACCTACAGCAGAAATAATATAGATAGATAAGAGCGCTCTCCTTAGAAACAGAAAATGGTTCCGATTCCAACGCCCTCATATGGCCCGAGCTAGAATAGTAGGAATCTGGTGAGTCGCTGAGCACTCAAAAGTTAAGACACTACATGGCGCACATGGTCAAAGATGTTACCCTTAAAGAGGTTTGGGACGGTCTTGATCTGGCAGTTTTCGTCCTCCTCGTTATCGTTACCTGCCATTTTTTAATATTGTGAAGAGGAAGACGTGAAGGCATACCTGAACACGCGATGGCGACGCCGCCACCGATCAGATGAATCTCTCCCTTGGTGTGAGCAAATCCTAGGAACCTTCCTGGTAATATAGGAACGATATCTTCAGGTATGTAAGTCATCTTAGTCTAATGGGAGAGCAGGTTCCAAACATACCATTTCTGTTGTTGACCCTCCTGTAGTCAGGGACCTGGAGGTAGTCATTGGACTATCGATTTAGGTCACTATGCGATGCACATACCAGTGAATCAAAAAGTTCAACGAAGTCCTGATTTCCGATACCTTGGACCAGTACTTAGTATGCACCCAGCAGCCCTTTAGGTGTATAATTACATACGTGGAGTTCCGTAGGTTATACTCGTGATCGTCGTTTCCTCAGGAAGATTGAGGGTGAAGAAAAGAGCATCCAAAGCGGCCAGCGCGCCCCCAAGCGAGTGTCCGGTCTACGCAAGAATCAAGCCAGTCTATCCACTATAGGACTAATTTTGCATACCGTAATGACCGTAGTGGTTCCAGTAGACGCCATGAGCCTCTGCACTTCGTCCAGAATCGAAATGGCAGTACGTTCATGCTGGTCACGGAACCCCTCGTGGACTTGGACGTCTGCAGACACACCAGGAAATAGCACGGGGTCCAAAGGCTCTTTGTCGAGGTTAAGATCGGTCAAGATAGACTCACTAGACAAGATGAATGAGTGAGTATATTTCTGGGCAAAAAAGTCGCTTCTTCTCACAATTCCGTAGGATCTGTTCCTTGATGGCTAACGACTATGCTATCTTGGCTTACCCAGTAGCCGACGAAAACTATCCAAAGTGAGCCATAGTGTAGCATCAGTGAGATGACGGAGAAACTCACAGAATTGCGTCTCGCCGCCATCTCCGCCCACCAAACTGGGCTCAAAGTCTGGAAGAGCATCACACGCTTCTGAGAAAATCTCAGTAAGGAGAGCATTCAATCACATATGGAAGGCGCATATATACCCCCGCACGACCAGTTCTCAAGCGCGTCAATCCCACAATACGCAGCACGCGAAAACTGTGTGAACGGTATCAAAGCAGAAATATCGTCGGTAGAGAGCGTGGTGATGTCGCGCCGAATAGGCTGCCAAGGAACGATCAGCGCAGAAGTCACTACGCAGAAGAAAAGGAGGGTAGCGGGTATGAGCATGCTCGGCACTGCCGCTCAAGTTGGCGATGTGGGTATAGAGATAACGCCCTGGCTTGGAAAGACTCGTTGAAGCCGCATGTGCTTTATATACCAGTAGTCAACTCCTCAGCAACGACGCTGATGGTGACGGAACACTTCTTCCAGGGTAAGACGGACTCATGAATTAGATTGATGGGAGATACCTGCACATCAACTGTATCCAGCAGGAGGTCGCTGCCGTTCTCAGGTAAGTTTATAGTGCTGTCTGGTCTATAGATGCATCACCGCAAGCCTGGCACCTCGCCACTGTCCTGGACTTGATCAAAACAGTTTGGCAGAAAAAAGCCTTTGATAAGCAAGCTGCCAGTAGTGTGCATAATGCGTCAACAATTGAAAAATGTGATGGATTCCAAGGCCCAAGCGCATTCATATGATGATTTCAAGGTATCCAACCATGACTTTCTTGAATTGAAGCCTATAGGCGATAGGTATGCTCCATAGGAATCAAAAATCAAGAGAAGCAAAAAAGCAAGTCAATCAAAAGTCAAATTAAATCCAGAAGATCTGGCTTCGGCTTACCGGACCGTTCGGATTCGTTGATGACAACCATCATCCCCTCGAACTTCGAACGATTCAGTGCGTGTATATGTAGCTGCTAAAATGGCTACATACGTAGGCCTACACGACCTATCTCTTCGCCTATAAAGGTTTCCTCTGGTCGTCTAAGCCTCTTGCTTTTGATTCTGACCTGATCTACCGCCAAGATACTTACACTCGGACTCGAGACGGTCTCCGTGCTCCACACCTCATTATACCTGCCTAGGCTATGTGCTCGTCTTTTTAGTCCTGATGCTGAGCCGGGAGAAGGATCAGGGACCTTGAATTATGACATCGCTCTGCACGTGCAGTAAACGTGCAGAAATATAACTTGAACTTCCAGCAAAAGGCTCGTCATTGAGGAACCAGGATTGGGCCCCACCCCGATTTCTCATGTCCACGTCCAGTGAATCTGATCAGGAAGACCGTCACTCTACTTTCAGAGTATCCTCTCCGGTACCGTGAGCAAACAGCCCTTTGAACAGCCGGATTGGATCCCTCATGTCTGTGTGTAGCAGTGTATATGCCTGTCCGAAGATTGAGGTTCCTCGAACAATAAGACAAGTTCCTAGTCACCCACTACTCGCAGAGATACTACGAGACCCTCGACTCTCTCCATTGCCTCCTCGAACGCTTGAGGAAAGCCATGACTCTTTTGCTCTCAGTCAACTATCTTCTTCTCTTCCTTCTGCATCACATGTGACCCAGCCACGTTCAGAAGACCAACAGCGTCACCTCAGAATTCTACTTCATAATACCACCGACCGTCTCGAATATGAGATCCGTCGCGCAGACGATGCTGTAGCGCGGGCGGAGTATGCCGAGGTATTGATCAAGGAGCGAAGTGGAGCACAGCTATCGTCGCACCAACTGCAGCAGCAGCAGTGTGAGTCTTATCGCTCAGAACTTGACGCTCTTCGGAAAGAAATAGACCGTCTTCGGGACGAAAAACTCCACGCTGAAGAGAGAGCAAGTAAAGCGAACCGAATGCTACAGGAGTGCAAGACCAATTTTCTTAGCTACCAAGCCAGAGAGCAGGGAAGGCAAGAGGGTTTGCAGAATGGCATGCTGAAGCGGTTTAACGCAGAGCGAGAAAACATCTACCAAACTGGCTATGATGCTGGGTTTGAAGAAGGACGATCAGAAGGTTTCGAAGAGGGACTGGAGTCCGGCAGGACAGAAGGTTTCCACGAAGGAAGAGAGCAAGGCAGGCAAGAGGAGCGCCGAAAAGCGCAACGTGCTTTCGACAAGATGGCTCAGGAGGAGAGGCATGACCGAGACGAAACGGTGCGCTTTTCATACAATTGCAAAAACTGCCAGGTCGCTGAAATCCTCTGGTTGAGTGCAGCGGTCGGAATGGATGCGAAGATGGGCAGAGTCGGTGTATAACAATACCAGTTGAAGTGTTCGCAAAGTCGGCGATCGTGACAACTTGAAGACTAGGTTAAGGCTACATAAGTACAACTTAAGATGGTACATAAATGATACATCGGGGGCTGACAAAACCCGAAAGCCAGACCGGTTCTGTTAAAATACAAGGATGTTCATGGGATATTTGCGTTTGAGAAAGTATCCTGCACCGTTTTCAGCTGCAGGCCTGAATCAGGGCAAGTTAAGTTATACGAGGTTGTGTGAAGATGAAATCATGTCGACCCACGAAACAAAGAACAGTGGGCGCTGAAAGTTCCCATGACATTCATCACTTCACGTAGAGAGAGGAAATCAAGTGATGAACTCTGGTTCGGTCGTTGGATATTTTGGCCTGTTTTGCGTTTTCAATAAAGACCTCACATACCACAACCATCATCGTCTGAGGAAAAAATGTTCAGAAGGCATTCTTAGTCCCGAAATGAACTACTTACCCCCATGATTGGATTGATGTACTTCCAATCCGCTAGATTGGGGATCCTGTTGAGAGCTGCGACAATCGTCTGGGCTGCCTCCAAGACACGTCTCTGCGAGGACAGACTTTCTGCCTGCATTCGCATATGTAGCTGTATCATGGACACATGGGAAATTGTAAAGGTGACCAGAT
The DNA here is from genome assembly GCA_004338095.1 of Gloeostereum incarnatum. Classification (NCBI taxonomy): domain Eukaryota; kingdom Fungi; phylum Basidiomycota; class Agaricomycetes; order Agaricales; family Cyphellaceae; genus Gloeostereum; species Gloeostereum incarnatum. Next base: position 1,342,545 of record RZIO01000001.1, on the reverse strand, counting down.
GTGTTCGAATAACATCCATAGGCATGTTCCATAAGTTTTCCAGGGAAGGAATACACTGCAGAAACCGTGAAAGCGACTGCTCAAAATTCCGAAAATGCGCATGTTCGTCCGGGTCGTTAAGATCTGAGAGGATCACACTTTGAGCTATCGCGACTAATTGTAAAATCGCATTTCATACCGGACCTCCACTGAATGCCGAGGTACCGGCTCCGTTCCAGAAGGGTAGTCGCCTGCACGCGTAGCGCTAAAGAAGAATTCGTGGTGACATTGGCCGCAGGGTTGTCAAGAAATGCCTTGAGGGTCGACTTTGAGCGCGGAATGGGGGGAACTTTTCCCTAATGAATGGTCTCAGTACTGCTCTCCGAGTCGTAAAGGAGAGTCACTGACTGCTTCATACAAGGCCATGTCATAGGACCAAGGGATATCGACTTGTTCATCCAAAACATCGGAAACGGTGGTCGGCCACTGTAAAGCAATCGCCCAACATTTGTGGAGGGAAAGAACTGTCCACAATGCATCTATGCGCTCACCACGCTCGACGGAATCCTGAACAGGAGAGAGTTGAACAGCGCCTCCACCGCTATGAACTTTGTGAAGCCCAGAGCCGATACATAGTGAGACCGACCTGTTGATTCTGTGCATAGCCTCCAAAAATTTGCCATTGCGCAAGAAATAATGGGCCATCAGGACCTCAGACTGTATTCTCTGAATAATGTCTTCGGAGTGATTTAACATAAGCAATTCATGGTTGGCACGAGCAAGAAACTTGGACTCTTGAGCGTGTAAAGAGTCTGAGCTCGAGAGATGGACACCGAATAGATAAACCACGCTGAGCAAGGCTTGTGAAGGACGTCGAATTCGGGGGTCGGATTGGAATACAGACTTTACAAAGCGGGGTCCGTTCAGGAAAAATCCGAATTGTGAGGCATGGGGAGCAAAGAAATTGATGCTACATTGACCGTAAAATCGCGATCAGACGACACAGCAGATGCGGAAAGACAGGTACGCACAGAGTCTTGGCAATCTGAGGGGGCGGACTAGTGCTCTCCAGTAGCCCAAGCGGGAGTGCATTCGGTGTGGTAGGATTAACGGGACTCGGAGGCAGCGAACCGCGGGAAGGTGATGGGGCCTGGGGCGAGGAGGCGTATGCTTGATGCAGAAGCACAGGAACACCTGAACGTTCGAGCTCCTTGAGGCGCGACTCCAACTTCGCAATGGATTCTTCCAGCATCTGGCTTCGCGTCTGTCCATATTCGTTCATGTACTCGCAGTCTTCTTCGTGCCCAGCGCGGACGCATCTGCCACATGCAGGGACAGCGCCGTCGCATCTCTGTGCAGAAGTCATGGGCGATATATTTTCACAACAATGAATGCAGACATACAACTTTACGGCGTCTAAACAGATACTGTTAACAATGAAAGAGAAATAAAAAACGCATAAAGAGCTTGTACCTGCAATCTACACACGCTTTGCCACGCTCGAGAAAAGCAGTTTGGACAGGGGACATTAAGTGGTGGATCGTTGGGGTTCAGAAACATCGCTTCGTCATTCTTATAGCAAAGTTGAGATACGTAGAGGATAATCATATTCACACCACTAATGATGATTCAACTGAGCCGATAGACCCAGGAGAAGCTCGGGAAGACATGTTGGTTCGAGTCCATATCGACCTAAGTTTGCGAGCGCATCAGTGCAGGCCGACGGAGGCCGAGTGTTTACTTCAGTAGCTGACTGTCCATGGGGATTGCGGTTTCTCCAGGGATGAGTCTGTGGACCGAATTCGTAGATATTTGTGATCGGCATGCTCTCGTGGCTTGCGCGTGGCACTCGCGTGGATCTAACGTGTTCGAGATTTTGATCCTCTCCTGGTTTCCGATCAATCTCTCGCCGATGGTCCTCGACCCACCCTTCTTGTGGCTCTCACAAGAAGTGTACGAAGGCGCTCGGACATGCTTCTGCCGAGGAATAATTAATAATTTTTGAATCACGACCACCGCTAGCGACTTTACCCCATTTTAGTAGCCGCCTCCTCTCCTAAGGAGTAATGTAACTTTTCCAAGGTGCATTAATGACCTCTGAGTCAGTGACGCGTCGTCCTCTTCAATATTTATTTCCAAATCCCGCCCCAGAGCAACCAGGACTCCAGGAGCAACGGTCATCCGAAATTATTATACGGATATCATCAGTGCTTGCACTTATCCACACAGATCGTAAATGAAATGACCCTGATCAGACAGTAATTACAATCAAATAATCAAGGTCATTATTTGCAAAGACCAGTTTGGTCTTGACAAAGCTTCACTGCGCGGTTACATGTGCCGTTCCGCAGGGTCAGTACTTCGGTATGTGTGGTGCAACACTTGTTTCTTCCTGAGTTTTATTACCAACAACTCCCATCG
>RZIO01000001.1:1308868-1324624 GCA_004338095.1 Gloeostereum incarnatum | reverse complement strand
TGAAGTATCCCAGGCTGCCTCAACCCCTTCCGCTGCTGCAGCGGTAGAGGCCTCTGAATCGGCAGAAGCCTTCGAAGTTCCAGGAAAACAATTATCGGTGCTGCCTATTGGACTGGGTGTTTTCGCCGGTATTTCGGTCATAGCACTCATTGTTGTTGGTTTGGTGACGTATGAGCGTACTAAGTATCGCAAGGTGCGTGTGTATGATTTGACAAACCTACTACACTTCTGAAACTGTTCTCCCTCCAGGCGTTCAGGCAACGAAAACTTGCAGAGTCAGGATCTGGCATGGGTTATGGCGGCATGGCGTAAGTTTTCAGTTTTTCATGATAATACAATGTTGCTGATCATGAGTTGTCAGTCAACGCTCTTAGAAGATTTGACTGGTCTTTCCCTTTTCGTGTTCTTTACTTACCACGGTATTCCCTGTAAATATTTACCATACGTATATAATACAGGATGGGGTCTATTGGCAAGCACATAGATAACCCACGAATATTGTCCTTGTCGAGAACTCGGTTGAACATCCGATTGCGCCGAACAGGCCATAAAAGCTTCATGCAGCTGGTCACCCTCTCCATCATATAGTCTCCCATGCCTGCGGTAACTTTCCAAAGGGTCGACAGTCTCGTTATCACTTTCCTTGTCGACAATACCTTGGAATGGTTCACGAAAGGTACCTTCTTGCGATTGCCCTCGAACTCCTGAAATAACCCAGTGTCATCTACCGAAGTTCCAACTGGTTTCACCCATGAGATGCCTCAGCATGTACGAATGGACGCAACGAGGGACCCCGTCACTGGAGTAGATGTGATGGATTTTAACAAATTTTGTTGTGGTGCTCATGGATTCTCGGCTGTAATCGCAAGTGTGATCAGTGTATCTGAACTTCTGTTTGTTACCTGCGACGTCTTTTACAGAAAACCCAAATTGCGGGAGAGGATGCCCATTTCACGCTCTTTGATACCGGTCCAGATTCTATGTCTTTGGTTCGCAATATCGCTGCAATGCAAGTTCCGATCGAGAGGATCGAACGGGTGATAACCTCCCATTGGCACAGCGACCACACCGGTGGCCTGCTCTCGTTTCTTAACCTACGTAAAAAGATGCATCCTACAGCAACGTCGTGCGTGATTGATGCTCACCCAGATCGCCCCCTCTCGAGGGGCATTGCTCCTGGTCCCAAATTCGATAAGATCATCGCCGCGTTGCCTCCTGATCCGACCTTTGAAGAGATGGAAACGGCAGGCGCGTTGATAGAGAAGCACGACCAGGGCCATGCTATTGCAGGAGGAGGGGTTTGGGTCAGCGGCGAGATTCCACGGGTGACTGACTTTGAGCCAGGAAGGCTCGGTGGGATGCGATGGCATGAAGATGCCACGACGGGTACAGGCAAGTGGGTCGTGGAGCAGGTATGCAGGTTGGCGATGCTTGCGGAATCGCACAAATAACCTACTAATCCTTGAAAGCACATCATGGACGAAAGATATGCTGCCATAGATGTTGCTGGAAAGGGCCTTGTCATCTTTAGCGCGTGAGTGGGCCTTTCTTCCACTGCATCGAAAATAAGACTGATTATGAGGACAGATGTTCACACGCAGGCATTGTCAACGTTGTTAAGGACGCCATAGAGACCTTTGCCAGACCTATCCATATGGTGCGTACAAACATTGACCTGTGGGAGCCATATCTAAACCGAGAAGATCATCGGCGGTTTGCATCTTGCTCCTCCCGATTATGCCCCACGCATCGAGCCAACAGTGCACTTTCTCTCTCGAGTCTTGATCCCAGCTCCGACATATATTCTACCAATGCATTGTTCAGGCTTTAACTCCAAAGTGGCCTTGGAGCGTGCTTTTGGCGAAGGATGTGTTCCAGCCGGTGTCGGGATGCGTGTAGAGGTCATTGGAAATCAGGAAGACGACAAACGATTGTTTCCAGGGCGATACTAAATCATTTAACATACATGCATTGCGTAATTTAGCTGATGAAGAAGCACACCATTGGGGAGCTGGGAAGGTTAGGATGGTGGGATCTCTTTCCAATTTTCATTGCACTCCATAAACTCGTTCGGTGGGGCAAGTAGGGCGTAGCTGTAGGGGGCTTGCAGAGCACGTTTCTGATTCTCGGCGTACTCATTATACTCCAAAATCAGCTCAGGAGCGCAGCCTCTTTTCAAGATCTGTGCAACCAGCTCCTGTTGCAAGAGTCAGGAGACGCAAACCAAAGAGATAAGTCTGAAACGCACAAGATTGTCCGCAAGCATTTGTTGGCTCAGGAAGATCGCGCCCAGAGCTTCTTTCATTTCATGGGCTATTTGGGGTCCACACTGAGCATGAACATCAGAGAGGAAATTGTGGGCGAGAGCAAGAGCCCCGTAAGGAGGAAAGGACAAAGCAGGTCTGAGTGTGACGGTCGTGGTCTTGAGCTGATTCACTTTTCTCAAGAGCCATCAACATAGTGCAGGGGTCCCATGACATTTATGGACCTACCGACGGGCGCTGTCGACCATGGAGAGGATGTCTTCGTGCGCATTCTGATAACGGTAGTGGACGTATGTCTTCCCGTTGCTGTAATGACCTCGACAGTATAGCTGTCTATGTCCACGTCAGGCTCCTCGGGTAGAAGGAATGTTACAAAAATTGTCGGTGGGAGAAACACATTAAGCCCCAGTATTATGGAGATGCCTGACGGGTGGTGTTTGAACAAAGCCACAACATGCCTGATGATTAGTTCAGGATCGGCCCTAGGTTCATATGCAGTCATTACTTGAAAGGTTACATGTGCTGTGGAGGATTCTCACCCGTTATGAAGTTGACCTAAGAACCACATGAAGGCATTGTACACCGGACCAGGACAGCATGCTTTCACAGCGTCTAGGTAGATGTACATGTCGCTCACGTTGTTCCTCCTGTCCTGAGGTGGTTGGAACGGATGTGGCTGGAAGGAGCTTACCGTGCCCGGTACAATTCCAGTTAATGGAAAAGCTTGGAACGCGTGCTGGTTCATAATATGCATGAGTTGGAAAAGAAACAGATACATTAGTGGGTTAGCTTTTATAGTCGAATAGGACAATGGTCATAGCGAAACGCCATTTTTGAGCGCTGAAAACAATTGGCAATTTGGCATGCCACCCTTTAAAGCTTTGTCGTATCATTGTCAACGTTAAATTGAATGAATTATGAATCCGAGTCTCAGTCCAAGAGCAACGCGCGCGGAGTCACGTGGACGCGCAGAACAGTCACCAGGAGGACCCCGGAATATTCCCTGGGAGCTCACATCCCGACTTGCCCGATTTGGGCGATTTTTTGAACCGATGTTACATGCAAATGCCCGATTTTTGAGCACTTTTTTCTCTGAATGTACCGTGCCAAACATGCCCGGAAATGACCTATCGCAGACAATGTATGATCCAATTTTTCCTGATTTCCCCTATTTTGGTGGCAATCTCAAAAAATATAAAATATTGCATATGAGCACACTTGATTCATCTTCAAAGTGCTTGAATACACAGGCTTACAGGTTGTTTGGGACCTTTTTTGAGTTTATTGAATGCTCTACAAACTCTCAGGATGTGTGGCGGAGGTATGGTACCAATCGTGCCCGGAAACGACCCTTCAGCCCAGAGGTTATGTGTAAATGCCCGAATATGGCCTCTTTGAGGGCCAAAAAAATGCCCGGAAAGGGGCCCCGGCGGTATGTGACCTCTCAGGTCGACGTCCGTGGTCTATCTTCGCAGGAAGTACACTGTATTTGTATTATACCGATAACACTTTTCTAATCAAGCAGTGGCTGTTCCCTAGTCTTGACATCATCTGGAGCTCTCTGTATCCTCACAGGTAGTCCCGCCAATTTAGACCGTAACACTTCATAGCGCTTTTCTCTGCGTCGCACTCACACTCGGACCCACTTTTTCCAACGCCACAACAAAGTCAGCGATTTCCACTACAACTTGCGGCTTCAAGGCCATATCAAACGCCTGTCGCGTCTTCGTCATTATTCATCATGTCGAGTGCACCCAGCGTTCTCTTCAGAGCCACAACACCAGCTTCTCGGACCACAGACGCGAGGTCGGCACCACTGTAGCCATCGCAGCGATCTCGGATAAGTTGATCAATTGCCTGATGGACTTCCTCGGGATTCAAGTTCGAGTCGCCCAAGGGAACCTTCCTGATCCTCGTCAAAGTCCGAACAATTTCCGCTCGTTCATCCACGCGAGGAAGATCGACATACAGCAGCTTGTCCAGCCTTCCTGGACGTACCATGGCCGGGTCTATCATGTCTGGTCGGTTCGTCGCTGCGATAACATAGACGCTTTTTCGTGAATCCAAGCCATCGAGTTCTGTGAGGAGCGTGTTCACTACACGAGCAGAAGATTCAGACTGATGTGATGGAATGAATTTTATGGCGCTTTTGTATTTTAGCGAATGATGCTCACCAAGGTGTCATCCCTACGAGGAACGAGCGCGTCAAGCTCATCAAAGAAGATCACACATGGCGAAGAAGCGCGCGCACGCGAAAAGACTTGTCTGACAGCACGTTCACTTTCACCCACGTACTTCGAACATAACATATAAGTCAGCAGACGAACGTAGAGGCAAAATGAGGAATACCTTGTTCAGAAGTTCTGGTCCTTTGACACTGATGAAATTGGCTCTGGATTCATTGGCTACTGCCTTTGCCAAGAGGGTTTTACCACAGCCCGGAGGTCCCCACAAAAGCACTCCACAGGGTGAATCGATACCCACAGCACTGAACAACTCTGGACGCTTGATTGGCTGCACAATGGCCATGTGAAGCTCCTCCCGCGTGTCATGGAGGGCACCAATGTCGGACCACGTCACGTCAGGCACTGTGGCAAAACCCTCACGTTTGGATGACGGCTGCACTTGTTTCAGAGCAAGTTTGAAGTCAGAGAATGTGATACAAAGAGGTGCAAGCTGTTCCTCTGTCAATGGATCTGGATGGGCATTGAGGAAGTGGGCTATCGAGCTCGTCGCGGTAGATGAGAAAGGGAAGACGGGTCTTGGAGAAGCGAGAGGCGGAGAATCTATTTGCATGGCAACATCTGTTTCCTCCGATGCGAGTTCTGGCAGAGTTATCAATCCATCAGATATTTGCTTGAATATCCGTTTCACTGCGATGATTCCCGCAGCGGCAGTGAGAGCAGACAAGTCGGCACCGACATACCCCGGGGTCGCTTTAGCTAACGCGGTAAAATTGAAATCCCCTTCTAGCCGAAGCTTTGCAGAGAGAACACGAAGAATCCTGAAGAATAGCATGAGTGTTGGATGCCAAGAAAGTGAATCACCACGGCCTCACTTCTCTCGAGCTGCCTCGTCTGGGACGCCCATGCTGATTTCGTGATCGAATCGTCCTGCACGTCGGAGAGCAGCATCGAGGGAGTCTGGACGATTCGTAGCGCCCATTACGATTACTGGTTTGTTGTCAGTCTTATCCCAGGACAGCTCTAAAGCGAAGATGAGTCGCGACCAACTCATTGAAGGGAGCGTTGTTACCGTCCATGCAGGTCAGAAACTGTGCAACTATACGTCTTTCCATCTCCCTTTGAGCGCTTTCACGCTTTGGAGTTATGGCATCGATCTCGTCGATGAACAGTAGGCAAGGCGCGGTCCGCTACAGACAGGTTTGCGAGAGAAATTTAAAACCAAAGCGACAGACGTTACCTTGGCTTCATCAAAAGCGTCCCGCAGAGTCTTTTCCGATTCTCCCGACATCCCAGAAACGATCGAAGGGGCGGATATGTTGATGAAGGGGACCCCGAGCTCCTGCGTGAAAAGTTAGTGGACGGTGTGTCAAGTCACATTGGACAGATATCCTACACCAGCAATAGCGTTTGCGAGCAGAGTCTTGCCACACCCCGGGGGGCCATGCAATAAGACGCCTCTCGGAGGTTGGACCCCAGTATGAAGGTAGATCTCAGGATGGCACAACGGCATGGCGACGTATTCTAACATTTGTTCGACACATGCTTCTACGCCTCCGAGATCTGCGAGACGAGCAGAGGGTGGCGTTCGTTCTTTCGGGCTTGAGGAGGTTTTTACTCTTTTATTGCTCTCGTCCGTAGTTCGGGAAGAGCGAACTTTTCGTTTGCCATTGGCAGAGACCGGCTTTGAGTCTGGTGAAGGCTCAGAAGCAGGACCAGCCTCGACGGTCTCAGGCTGCTGGAAGTCGTTACTGGGATCTTCGGCGGTTGACGGAGGCAAGGGAGAAGGCGCGTTTAAGTTTATTTTACTGGACCGCTTCCACATGTCCTGCATGGACCTGTTCAGAGATTTCGAGCCCTGGCTGCAAATGTGTAAGAAAACGGAAGACTAGAATTTTATCGCAGAATCGTACTGAGGCCTCCATATCTTGCAACGAAGGAGTGGTGCTTGGTCAAGAAAATAAATTGTGTATAGTTCTAGCACGTGGCTCTGTCTCTTCATTATACTACTGCTACTAATGACGGTCAGCACAAGATTTACATTTTGTGTCGTACTCCTGACTGAAGTTTACTGCTAGATGTCCTCGCTCCTGCTCACGGGTGGCTACAGAACGATTCGACGGACGCCACGCTCCTTCTCGCGATTCTTGGGTACAGAAGCAACCCAATCGCCCTCAGCAGATGCACCAAACACACACTTCAAAATCACCCTCCGTCGCTCAGCCATCTCATTAGGAGATAGAATAAAGGGGACTCTGGAGTCATTGGGAATTCACCGACGCTTCCAAACCGTCTACTTTAGGCATAGTCCTGAGGTAGCAGGAAAGATTCTTCGTGTAAAGGAGCTGGTCGAGGTTGAAAATGTTCCTGAACACATGGTGAAGACGAAGCAACAGCAGACATTGGATAGGAAGGCGAAGAGAGGGTACAAAGTTGTCGGGACGAAACTGCTAGACTTCGGCAGCTCATGATGTTTGTCCGACACTTGTCTCTAGCTATGTCAAACTAACTTATCCTTCTTCATCCTTCTAACTAGAACACTACGCTCTAGACTCGCTTTCATATGCTTCGTAGTGCACATCGCGTATCTTTAGACCCCTAGTCTCGATGATGCTTTGTTGGCCTGAACACTTCTTCCCAGGAGTCGTTAATAAATTGGCAATTGATGTACGTAGTGCACCACTGCATTTTTAGTACGCCTTCAATCCATCCAGACGACGCGCTTTCCTTGCACCATCTCTTGTGAATGTTAATTGCCTCAGCCTAGTAAACGCCACAGTGTGGCGCTGTCTCGTATCGGGAAGGTAATTCACACGCACAAATAGATCACGCAAATTGCCTTTTTAGAATCATACCCCACGGCAAGGTCGACCGAATCAGAAAACCAAATTCTTCATCTCATCGTAGCTTGTCGTTCGTGGCACCCAAATCTTTGAAATGGTGAGAGTTTACGTCCCCAGTACCTACACTATCAGCATTGAGCACGTTGGGCTCTTGAAATGGCTCTCTTTGGATGGATTCGACTTGCAGGATGTGGATGTACTGATTGCCAAAATTTCATAGGCCACCCGCTGAACTCGCCACGTCTTATGCCGCGCTCATTCTCGCCGACGACGGTATCGAAATCACTGTATGTGCATCTGAACGACACCCTAATCATAATCCAAATCCCCAAGTTTATGCGTTAATCTAGGCCGAAAAAATCACTGCTTTGACAAGCGCAGCTAACGTCGATGTTGAGCCAATATGGGCATCTTTGCTGGCCAAGGCACTGGAGGGGAAGAACGTGAAAGATCTCCTGTCAAACGTTGGCTCAGGAGGAGGAGCACCCGCCGCCGGTGGTGCTGCACCAGCTGCTGCTGCTGCTGCCGCCGAGGCACCCAAAGAGGAGGGAGAAGAAGGAGAAGAGAAGGAGGAGTCAGACGATGACATGGTGCGTTCTCTCGCGTTTTGTATTCTTATACGTCTCTCACTACTTCCTCAATTCAGGGCTTCGGTCTCTTCGACTAAATGTTATATATCTGCCATATGTTCCTACCACCACCTTTGCTGCTGTTGTTTCGTACTTCATATGCGGTGTAATCATCGTTTAAAAACGTCAGGGCTTGCGTGTTCTCTAAGGATCTTTGTCTCTCTTCGCTTGTATTGCCTCATTTTGTGTTTCTCGCTGTCACCAGACCCTTGGAGGCTTGGACCAAGTCCTCGGTACTCTTGGCCCCGACACAGCCCTCCATGCTCCCAGGGCTTGGTGCCTTGACCATCGACAATGTTGCATGCATAAAAGTTATTTAAGGCCGCGGAAGATGCACAGTCGTCCAGCGACACATGTCAAATGTTCCTCGGAATTCCGGGAACTTATAGCTTGAGAGATAGGGGCGAGGCAACGGTGAGGCTTTAGCCTGGCTTGTGGCGCATGAATTTGCCTCATACGATGATTCCACGCTTGAGTTGTGCCTTGCTATGGCCGAGTTCGACCCGGCGGAAACGTCCTCATTGCTGTTACTACGACTGTGAAATGATGAAAGTTTTACATACAAGATGTTAAGTAGAGTGTACCGAGGGCCAAAGTTTGAAAGCTTGAGCCTTGAGCTTGAAGCTTGAGACCTGAGGATCAGCTAAAAGTGGGGGAGCTTGATTGGACCGGGAAAGAGGAGCGCGAAGATCTCTGGCCGATCTCTGACTCGGGCCATTCTAGGCCAAGGCGCATGTTTTGGTGTCCCGTTCTACGTGGTGTCAAGTTCCGTCATGAGACTGTTTCCGTTGCTTTTTTTAAATAGGCCCCCTCGCTTGGCTTTCATGTTTTCCCCCACTCACCATCATGTTCAGAGTCCCAGATGAAATCCTTGCTGAGATTTTTCTCCTTCTGCTCTCTCTCTTCTGCGCAGATGCACCCCTCATTCTTGGTACTGTTTGCACCACTTTCTACAATGTCGTTCGTAATTCTCCCTCCGTCTGGAGTCGTCTGCATCTTTCTATTCGACCAGAAAAAGAAAGGCTAGCTGTTCGCAAGATGCTCCTATGGTTCAAAATGTCCGGAGCTTGCCCAGTAGATCTCTACTTAGATTTGTTGAGCTCTTCAGAGGTCCCGCGACTTCCTATAGACGACGGCCCGTCTGCCTTTAACAGTCCCATCCTATGTTGATCGCTCTTTTTCAACACTACAGAGAACGTATCAATACACTCGACATTCGGTCAAGGACAGGGGGCGAGGCGACGTCTTTCTTGGATGCCGTTTATCCCTCTGATGCCTCACGTCTCGCCTTTGCTGCGTCATTCCTACACACCCTCAAGATCCAATGTGCGACGGACCAGCAGAATTCTACCTCTGCACAGTCCCCCGTCTTCGGTTCTTTGTCTCAGCTCAATGCTTTGGAGCTTTCACAAACTTCTTCATTCCACTCCCATCCGCCTCCCCGTCAACTCCAGAGCACCTTTTCACAGGGCTTCGGACAATCAAGATCCTCAGGCCCCTTCGATCCCCACCTCTTCCGCCCATGCAATTCTGCATGTCCTCGAGAGTGCACCGTTCCTGCGGGAAGTGGAGATTGAGACCCGGATAACAGCACCACGTCCCGGTCAGACCCACATGTTTTCTACGAGGCGACATTACCTCGCCTTCAATCCCTGTCCCTTCGCACCAACAACATGTCCCTCCTCCTCGGTCCCCTCATCCTTCCTTCCCTCCGCGAACTCCATATGAAACGACCTTAACGGCCGAGGAGAACGCAGCGCCCAGAAGCTAAGCGGGGCATTACGCAGGGTTTTTAGGCTCCGTAGACCCTTCCCTCGGTGGCCTCGAAGTTCTGGAACTGTTTGGTGCTGATCTTAAAATTGATGAGACAACCGACTGGGGACAATGTATCCGCCAGTTGAATCAACTGCAACAGCTGTTCCTGATCAGCATGGATGGCGATGCCTTTTCGCCGCCTTGACCCGGAATCAGGAAGCCGCCGTTCAAAGTTACAGCGGTCTTCTCATGGGCCAGCTTCGGCACATTGGCCTTTTTTGGCTCGGGGACTTCCACCTCTCTGAAGAAGTTCAGGGCGAGCAGGCCTGAAGTGAAGGTTGACGTGAGGAACCAGAATAGTGATGGATCGTACGATGGCATCGTGGATGTCGAGATGCAGAAGCTGTGGGCTGGGGTATGGCAGGGTTCTCGTTTTGCCGCGAGCAGAAAGGCAAAGGCCGATCTCTCCGCTTTGGGAAAGACGACGACGACAGTCATGCTGGATACCTGGAAGACCTTCGTGATATCAGACGTGCCCTGGCAGAACATCGTATTATTATTATCCCGTAGTATGAATCAATGCTGTATGATGAGCTATTCTAATTTGTAGCATAGGGTTATATGGTACCATGCGGCAGGGGCTTTCTATAATTTGTAGTACTCTATACGGACCGTATCTTTTGCGGATCTACGTACTCAAAGATAGTTATTGCTGCGCGTTTCTCTAATCGATGGTGGGCGTGTTGCGTCCGGCCTCCAAGGACATGAAAACCTCGCGGATCTGGCTGAGCTGGTACCCCTGGCACATGTTATTCGTGAGCTACATCGATTGTCAACCAGAATAGATGGAAAGGAGCATACGCATCAAAGCACAGCTCGAAGACGGGTTAGACATGGCGTCCAAAGCGCGCTCGAAAGATACAACCAGGGACTTCTCGTAAGTGCTTGGTAGGGCGACAGAATGCAGCAAACGATTACTCTTCAGTAAGGCAATCTCATCGACGAAAACATTGGCTAGCCAAGACCCAAATGCTCTGTCAATGTCATGTCTGCTAAGCTCCAAGGACCACAGCACGAAGCAAGATGTGACACGTACCCCCATAATAGGGTTGAGGAATGTTACATCCCAATCCACACTTGCGATGAGGTCTAGGACAACTTGCGCGGACCGAAGAAGCTTGCCCTTGGAATGTGGATTCTCGTGAAGGGCGGACTTGAGGAACTGAATCTCGGCCGCGTGCGCCACACTCTCAGCCACCAGGAGAGTACGTTTTCATGGAAGGCGTGTAGCCTTGGCGATCCCGTGGAACGGAAGCGTGCAGACCGTTCAGAAGTCTGTCCAACACGGTTGCACGACGTGTTAAGTCTATAAAAGAAAAGCTGGAGTCGGCTGAAATGGGGAAACAAATGATACCACGAAAAGGCATACCTGATACATTGATTTGGCAAGGATATGGACTTGTTCCCATATCAATGATGCTTTCGCCAGTAATGCAGTTGTTGAGATCCCCATGTTTTAGTAGTAAGTCTTTTTCGTTCAAGAAATCATCCACAGTCGAGTGGGACTGGAAATCCTCTGGCAAACCATGCTGTAAAAGAATTGTTCAGAGGAGTAAGATCAATATCGGATATGCATATGAAAACTTACTGTCTCGTAGTCTGTTGCCTCTAGAGGCCAAGGCGTGTCTACTTGAGTATCTGGACTTGCACTAGGGAAAAGCAGATTAGGTGGTGACTCCATTGCAACAGCCCAGCATTTGTCGAGAATAAGGACCGTCCAACATGCAAGAATTTGTTCTCCTTCTTCTATCGAATCATTTGCTGGGGGAAAAGAGGAGGCGACGATTGTCGACCGACTTGTACGTATTCTATGAAGGCCGTTGCTGAAACCCGATGGATATAGCCACCGTGACATGGTATTTTGCCTCCAAAAACCTGGCCGAAGAAAAGAAGTAATACGCTAGCAGAATTTCGGCTTGGAGAGTTTGCAGCACCTTTTTGGGATGCTGACTAGACAGAGAGGTCGACACTTGGCTCAACGCCTGGGACAAGAACACATTTTCATACTCCATCAAATACGAACGGTTGGACATACGAGCACCCCAAAGGTATACAGTATTCAAAAGTGCAGGAATGGGCCGAGCATGGTGTCCCACGGGGAGGGACAGCAGTGCCTCCTGTCGAAACCGAGAGGCGCTCAAGTAGAATCCAACCTCAGATGCATACGGGAGGAAGAAATCGATTCTTCGTAAGATAGTACAGTCTAGCATTAGAAGACAATCTTTTTGAAGTACCAAGGGCTCACAGAGATATTATCACGTCTGTAGGAGGTTCGTCCAAGCGTGTCGTGACCTGAGATTCGCCGATGTGGCGACTCTGGTGGGGATTACGGATGGTGGAGTAAGACAGGAGATGATGTCTGCTCGGGATGCTCGAGCTCGTAAATACGAGCCTCCAAACGACTAATGTTCTCCTCTAGGATCTCGGTCGTGGTACGACCTTGGCGGTCCGAATATTCACAGTCGGTAGGTCTATTAGAACGAGCGCACTGGCCACAAAAAGGTCGTGCTCCGTCGCATCTCTGTACAAGTACAAGATGTTAGATTCGTTTAATTGAGTATAGTCAGATTGAGAGTACCATCTTGCGGCGACGGCAAAGAACGCATGCTTCACCTCGTTGTAGAGCAGGTATGGGAGGAGATGTATGGGCTGAATCCATCGGGACTGCACTGGAGGAAGACTAGCCGGATTTATGACACTGTTTGAACACTATAGTTCCGCGCATTTTCTCTTATATAGCTGCACGCGTTGGTAAGACTCGGAATGCAATAGCATAATCAGAGGCAGTCGACATGTTTCCGGAACCTCCTCTCCCATGAGCACAGGATGAGGATATCATTCGAACAGCAGAGTCATCGTCTGGTTAGCAGACCAGTTGCTTATGTTATGGATTCCTAGCAGATGAAGTTTTCGCGTCCTTGCCTGTAGAAAGTTATCCCAATTCGCTCAGTGCGCACATCAAGGCAGTAGCAAGAAGTCGGAGGTTGTAGTCAGTAAGCCCACCGGCGATCCTCTGCTGAAGGCTCAGACGATGCTTAGCGATGTTATGATGAGGACCACATCGCGGGACCGAAAGGCGAGGGAAGTGGCTAAGACGCAGTGACTGTTCCCGACTGAAGATGGCCAAACGCAAGATGAATGACGAGGCCGAGCGACAACGTCCTGGTGCATGATAGTTAAGACGGCAAATCGTTGTTCGTCGAATTGCCGTTGTATTACCGGCAGAAAGTGTGGAACATACGCCATACATAAGCATTGATGCATGATGATCAAGCATCCAGGAAAGGTATTCACCTTCGCTGACTTCGTCCGAGAGGCAGAGCGTGATTTCCAAAATTCATTACCAATGGTTCGGAAACGAGTCAGTTCGCTCATATACGTAGTAATACAACAGGCTGTTAGCACAATCTTCGCGATAAGCCGAATAGACCGCAACCTCCGTGGAGATCGTATACAAGGAAGTGATATCTGTACCGAGAAAGAGTCAGGAAAGACGAAACGATACGGAACAGATAACTCGCTTAGAAATAAGGTTTTCACCTATACGCTCATCTTCATGGCAATGCTAGGGTGAGCATTGTATCCTTCAACCACAAAATCACTGTAAACGAAATCCTCTATATCGGAAATGCTATCCCTCGCCCATTTCAGCTTCGGAAACTCCTTGGGTTCCCTCTTAAGCTGCAACTTTAAGGCCTCGACGTGGTCACGATAGACATGTGCATCCCCAGCTGGATTATCAACTCATGCGCGTCTGTACCCGTGACTTGGGCAATCATGTGGGTAAGGAGGGCGTAAGAGGCAATATTGAAGGGAATCCCCAAGCCCAAATCGGCTGATCGTTGAAACATCAAGCAAGATAGCTTGGGTTTAACGTGGGGAGGAGAATCTGGAGGAGGGAGATTGACATGAAACTGACAGAGAAGATGGCATGGGGGCAAGGCCATGGATGGAATATCTATCAGGCAACATCGTTAAAAGTACACTCGATGTTAGCGACGCGACACGCCTTACCTTTGGGATTCCAAGCACTCAGTATTATACGGCGGTCGGTAGGGTTCTCCTTGATCTTGCGGATACACTGCTGGAGTTGATCTATTCCCTGACCCGAGTAATCCGTTTCGCAGTCAACATACTCAGCACCAAAATGTCTCCACTGAAAGCCGTACACAGGGCCCAATCCCCTTCCCTTCTATGGTATAGCCCTCTGCTCTCCAGAAAAGCTTTAGATCCATTCCCATCCCAAATCTTGATGCCTTTTTTGGATAGAACAAGGGAGTCGGTAGAACCATGTACGAACCACAAAAGTTCTTCAATAATCCCGCGCAGAAATGTTCGTTTCGTTTGTAAGAAGAGGTAGAGTCGAATCTTTGAGAGAGAAACGCAGAGAAGGTGGTGCAAAAAGAGATATGGTGCCAGTCCCAGTTCGGTCCTCACGGACCTCTCCGGTATCAATGACGCGTCGGATAAGATTCAGATATTCATATTCGTCGTGTTTATTGGCATTCGAGGTGGATAGTGTCCCATTGAGCGCTGTCATCGTGGTTTAGAATTGAAGAGACGCGTTTCCAGTCGGCACGTGGAATGTTATTAGTCATCGTACAAGTCCGAGTCCCAGGTACCCAGGGCCAGCTGTCTGTCTTGTCAAGTCACTCTGCTGTTCGCTTGCATTAAATCGTCTCCCTGGGCGCATGAATTCATCCTCAACACCGACGTCCTTCGAACCGCGGAAATAATGTTGATTGAACCTGTTTTACAAACGACATAATATCAATCAGCTTGTTCCTGCTTGTTCTCGACTGCATAGGCCTGTCATTCGGTGAGACCGAGGAATCCGATGGTGCCTAAGAAGTCATACGATGTGCATCCTTGTGGTCGTGTACCTCCGCTGCGACCAGGTGAGCCGAGAGTAGCTCGAAGAAGAGAAACCAGGGCCACCCTCTGATTCCTTTCCGAAGAGCCGCCATCTTCGCAGATGACAAGGCACCAGTGCCCCTCGCTGTACGATCTCGTCTGCAACGACCATGGAAAGTAAAGAGCAGCATCCACACTGTCAAGAGTCAATGTCCCGAACAAGTCTGCCACAAAGGAAGCGCCCACCGTCAGCTTCCCTCAGGGATGTGATACGGCGCCCATCTACATCTAAGGGCCACCGCCATCTTCCGTTGTGGATCGGAGAATACTCTTTGCTTCCCATGCCCCTTGTCCCTTGCACCGCGCTGCCGTTTAGAATATAGGTGCTCTCTATTCCCTCCTTTCGTTACGGCCTAAGTTTTGTGAGGCGAAGAATAGATCTCTCATCAACCCTTCAGCAATGGAATAGGCTGGACATGCCGTTCTGACTGCTACTGGTGAGCTTCTATCACCGATTTGACAGATAAAGACGCGGTGTCCTGTTCTAACTCTAGGCTGTTCCTAGGTGTTCCTAACTGTGTCTCAATTTTGAGGGGAAAGTGCCTTGGCGTGTATCTTGCTTGAGTACAAGTCCAAGGTATAAATACTTCTGGTTTTCAGAGGACATCTCCAGCATCATCGCTTCATCAGTCCAAGTATGCGAGTTCTATCCCTTTTGTCTGCCCTCTCGGTCTTTGTAGCTGGTGTCGCGGCGGAGTCCTTGTACACCGACGACTTTGCCAGCATCCAAGCCACAGTCGGGGTCTCCCTTACTGCTGCAAATTTCTACGGGGCTCCCATTCCTCCCTGGAAGCCTCAATGTAAGCCGGGGTGGTACTATGGCAATAAGCCAGGTCTTGTTAAATGGCTTATACCCTGGTTGAAGGACGATGTACGTTCCGCCCCCGGTGCATGGACTGATGTCTGAGCTCACATTCTTGACCTCCACATTAGCTCATCTGCTTCATCCTCAAATTGCTCCCCCTGGGGTTGCGTTGCCCGAAGCCTCATCCCCCGGTGGCTGGAAGCAGACCTTCTCGAACTATACCGGCGCCATCCAGGCTGACGACTACTTAACTTTTGGACTAGTTGATACGATCGAAGGTGTGTCCGCCCATTCTTTCGACGA